>OW285193.1:18886251-19486638 GCA_935421135.1 Bugulina stolonifera | reverse complement strand
CCCCCCCCCCCCCCCCCCCCACCCCCCCCCCCCCCCCCAACCCCCCAACCCCCCCCCCCCCCCCCCCCCCCCCCCCCCCCCCCCCCCCCCCCCCCCCCCCCCCCCCCCCACCCCCCCCCCCCCCCCCCCCCCCCCCCCCCCCCCCCCCCCCCCCCCCCCCCCCCCCCCCCCCCCCCCCCCCCCCCCCCCCCCCCCCCCCCCCCCCCCCCCCCCCCCCCCCCCCCCCCCCCCCCCCCCCCCCCCCCCCCCCCCCCCCCCCCCCCCCCCCCCCCCCCCCCCCCCCCCCCCCCCCCCCCCCCCCCCCCCCCCCCCCCCCCCCCCCCCCCCCCCCCCCCCCCCCCCCCCCCCCCCCCCCCCCCCCCCCCCCCCCCCCCCCCCCCCCCCCCCCCCCCCCCCCCCCCCCCCCCCCCCCCCCCCCCCCCCCCCCCCCCCCCCCCCCCCCCCCCCCCCCCCCCCCCCCCCCCCCCCCCCCCCCCCCCCCCCCCCCCCCCCCCCCCCCCCCCCCCCCCCCCCCCCCCCCCCCCCCCCCCCCCCCCCCCCCCCCCCCCCCCCCCCCCCCCCCCCCCCCCCCCCCCCCCCCCCCCCCCCCCCCCCCCCCCCCCCCCCCCCCCCCCCCCCCCCCCCCCCCCCCCCCCCCCCCCCCCCCCCCCCCCCCCCCCCCCCCCCCCCCCCCCCCCCCCCCCCCCCCCCCCCCCCCCCCCCCCCCCCCCCCCCCCCCCCCCCCCCCCCCCCCCCCCCCCCCCCCCCCCCCCCCCCCCCCCCCCCCCCCCCCCCCCCCCCCCCCCCCCCCCCCCCCCCCCCCCCCCCCCCCCCCCCCCCCCCCCCCCCCCCCCCCCCCCCCCCCCCCCCCCCCCCCCCCCCCCCCCCCCCCCCCCCCCCCCCCCCCCCCCCCCCCCCCCCCCCCCCCCCCCCCCCCCCCCCCCCCCCCCCCCCCCCCCCCCCCCCCCCCCCCCCCCCCCCCCCCCCCCCCCCCCCCCCCCCCCCCCCCCCCCCCCCCCCCCCCCCCCCCCCCCCCCCCCCCCCCCCCCCCCCCCCCCCCCCCCCCCCCCCCCCCCCCCCCCCCCCCCCCCCCCCCCCCCCCCCCCCCCCCCCCCCCCCCCCCCCCCCCCCCCCCCCCCCCCCCCCCCCCCCCCCCCCCCCCCCCCCCCCCCCCCCCCCCCCCCCCCCCCCCCCCCCCCCCCCCCCCCCCCCCCCCCCCCCCCCCCCCCCCCCCCACCCCCCCCCCCCCCCCCCCCCCCCCCCCCCCCCCCCCCCCCCCCCCCCCCCCCCCCCCCCCCCCCCCCCCCCCCCCCCCCCCCCCCCCCCCCCCCCCCCCCCCCCCCCCCCCCCACCCCCCCCCCCCCCCCCCCCCCCCCCCCCCCCCCCCCCCCCCCCCCCCCCCCCCCCCCCCCCCCCCCCCCCCCCCCCCCCCCCCCCCCCCCCCCCCCCCCCCCCCCCCCCCCCCCCCCCCCCCCCCCCCCCCCCCCCCCCCCCCCCCCCCCCCCCCCCCCCCCCCCCCCCCCCCCCCCCCCCCCCCCCCCCCCCCCCCCCCCCCCCCCCCCCCCCCCCCCCCCCCCCCCCCCCCCCCCCCCCCCCCCCCCCCCCCCCCCCCCCCCCCCCCCCCCCCCCCCCCCCCCCCCCCCCCCCCCCCCCCCCCCCCACCCCCCCCCCCCCCCCCCCCCCCCCCCCCCCCCCCCCCCCCCCCCCCCCCCCCCCCCCCCCCCCCCCCCCCCCCCCCCCCCCCCCCCCCCCCCCCCCCCCCCCCCCCCCCCCCCCCCCCCCCCCCCCCCCCCCCCCCCCCCCCCCCCCCCCCCCCCCCCCCCCCCCCCCCCCCCCCCCCCCCCCCCCCCCCCCCCCCCCCCCCCCCCCCCCCCCCCCCCCCCCCCCCCCCCCCCCCCCCCCCCCCCCCCCCCCCCCCCCCCCCCCCCCCCCCCCCCCCCCCCCCCCCCCCCCCCCCCCCCCCCCCCCCCCCCCCACCCCCCCCCCCCCCCCCCCCCCCCCCCCCACCCCCCCCCCCCCCCCCCCCCCCCCCCCCCCCCCCCCCCCCCCCCCCCCCCCCCCCCCCCCCCCCCCCCCCCCCCCCCCCCCCCCCCCCCCCCCCCCCCCCCCCCCCCCCCCCCCCCCCCCCCCCCCCCCCCCCCCCCCCCCCCCCCCCCCCCCCCCCCCCCCCCCCCCCCCCCCCCCCCCCCCCCCCCCCCCCCCCCCCCCCCCCCCCCCCCCCCCCCCCCCCCCCCCCCCCCCCCCCCCCCCCCCCCCCCCCCCCCCCCCCCCCCCCCCCCCCCCCCCCCCCCCCCCCCCCCCCCCCCCCCCCCCCCCCCCCCCCCCCCCCCCCCCCCCCCCCCCCCCCCCCCCCCCCCCCACCCCCCCCCCCCCCCCCCCCCCCCCCCCCCCCCCCCCCCCCCCCCCCCCCCCCCCCCCCCCCCCCCCCCCCCCCCCCCCCCCCCCCCCCCCCCCCCCCCCCCCCCCCCCCCCCCCCCCCCCCCCCCCCCCCCCCCCCCCCCCCCCCCCCCCCCCCCCCCCCCCCCCCCCCCCCCCCCCCCCCCCCCCCCCCCCCCCCCCCCCCCCCCCCCCCCCCCCCCCCCCCCCCCCCCCCCCCCCCCCCCCACCCCCCCCCCCCCCCCACCCCCCCCCCCCCCCCCCACCCCACCCCACCCCCACCCCCCCCCACCCCCACCCCCCCCCACCCCACCCCACCCCACCCCCACCCCCCCCACCCCCCCCCACCCCCCCCACCCCCACCCCCCCCCCCCCCACCCCCACCCCCCCCCACCCCCACCCCCCCCACCCCACCCCACCCCAACCCCCCCCACCCCCCACCCCCCCCCCCCCCCCACCCCACCCCCAACCCCAACCCCCAACCCCCACCCCCCAACCCCACCCCAACCCCCACCCCACCCCAACCCCACCCCAACCCCCAACCCCACCCCCACCCCCACCCCAACCCCCACCCCAACCCCAACCCCAAACCCCAACCCCCCAACCCCCAACCCCCCACCCCCACCCCCCAAACCCCCACCCCCCACCCCCAACACCCCCCCCCCAACCCCCCAACCCCCACACCCCCCAACCCCCACCCCCAACCCCAACCCCACCCCAACCCCCAAACCCCAACCCCCAACCCCCAACCCCCCAACCCCACCCCACCCCCCACCCCCACACCCCACCCCAAACCCCAACCCCCCCCCACCCCAACCCCACACCCCCCAAACCCCCAAACCCCCAAACCCCAAACCCCCACCCCCCACCCCCCAACCCCCAACCCCCACCAAAAAACCCCCAAACCCCAACCCCCCCCCCCCAAACCCCCCCAACCCCCACCCCAACCCCCCAACCCCAAACCCCAACCCCAACCCCCCCAAACCCCCAACCCCCAAACCCCAACCCCCCACCCCCCAACCCCCAAACCCCACCCCCCAACCCCCCAAACCCCCAACCCCAAACCCCAACCCCAACCCCCCCAAACCCCAACCCCCAACCCCAAACCCCAACCCCAACCCCAAACCCCCAAACCCCAAACCCCCAAACCCCAAACCCCCCAAACCCCAAACCCCCCCAACCCCCAAACCCCAAACCCCAAACCCCAACCCCCCAAACCCCAAACCCCAACCCCAAACCCCCAACCCCAAACCCCAAACCCCAAACCCCCAACCCCAAACCCCCAAACCCCCAAACCCCAAACCCCAAACCCCAAACCCCCAAACCCCCCAACCCCAAACCCCAAACCCCCAAACCCCAAACCCACCCCAAACCCCAAACCCCAACCCCAAACCCCAAACCCCCAAACCCCAAACCCCAAACCCCAAACCCCAACCCCAAACCCCAAACCCCAAACCCCACCCAAACCCCCAAACCCCAAACCCCAAACCCCAAACCCCCAAACCCCAAACCCCAAACCCCCAAACCCCAAACCCCAAACCCCAAACCCCCAAACCCAAACACCCAAACCCCAAACCCCAAACCCCAAACCCCAAACCCCCAAACCCCAAACCCACCCAAACCCCAAACCCCAAACCCCAAACCCCAAACCCCAAACCCCAAACCCCAAACCCCAAACCCCAAACCCCAAACCCCAAACCCCAAACCCCAAACCCCAAACCCCAAACCCCAAACCCCAAACCCCAAACCCCAAACCCCAAACCCCAAACCCCAAACCCCAAACCCCAAACCCCAAACCCCAAACCCCAAACCCCAAACCCCAAACCCCAAACCCCAAACCCCAAACCCCAAACCCCAAACCCCAAACCCCAAACCCCAAACCCCAAACCCCAAACCCCAAACCCCAAACCCCAAACCCCAAACCCCAAACCCCAAACCCCAAACCCCAAACCCCAAACCCCAAACCCCAAACCCCAAACCCCAAACCCCAAACCCCAAACCCCAAACCCCAAACCCCAAACCCCAAACCCCAAACCCCAAACCCCAAACCCCAAACCCCAAACCCCAAACCCCAAACCCCAAACCCCAAACCCCAAACCCCCAAACCCCAAACCCCAAAACCCAAGGGTTTGGGGTTTGTGTGGTTCTTATCTAAGTATGTTGACAGGCAACATGTATACATCATGTTGCTGGTCGACTAATTGAGAATGTGTAGTGAAGGGACAGCAGTATACATACTTCTGTCCCTTCGCTCCACATTCTCAATTAGTCTTATGCATAAGAAGCATGCTCTACTCTAGGGTATAGTCTACACTCACAGTCCAGTCTACTCAAGGTACTGACTCTCTATTTATATACATGTCCTGCCTAGAATATACAGTACTTGTAGTGGCCAATTCAGTTAATCAAACTAGTCAGGAGTTACTCTCTCCTCCTACCATGTTCGTGAGAGTGGGCAACTCTTAAACATGCAATCCTTTGAAGCGGGCGTCTTGGTGTTATTAAAGCGGACGTCTTGGTGCTACTAATGCGGACGTCTTGGTGGTATGCAGATCTGGCGTGAAGACAACTCCAACAAACCTTAGAAGACTTTTACTCGGGTTGAAATATGACTTTTGGTTATGGTCAAGGTCCAAGTGTGAAATCCAAATCAAATATTTCATTTTTCCTATTTAACTCTTGTAGTTTTAATTATACTGTTATTAATACTCTTCCCTGGATCCGTGTTCCATTTCCTTTTGGCACAATCCAAGTGTCTATCTTTTTATGATCTGACTAATTTCATTGACGACTGTTTTTTACCAATCACGCAACATACTAGATTAACTTGATCCCAGAGCAAAGGTGTGCCTGTGGCCACCCATGCAAACTAATACTAATAGTACAGTGGGCTCCCTGGTCTTTGTTACACTAACAACCAGGGACATGAGAGTTTTATCTTTTGGTAAATACCCTAGTTATACCCATATCATATGGTCTTTTTCTTAGTGTCTGGGCTTGGACTCATTTTATTTCACTTTGTTTGTAACAAACAAGCGATATATTTCCCTTCTGCTCTTCTGAGCGGTCTAGAGGCTCCATTTTTAACCTGCTAATGCTAAAATATTCAATGACTCAGGTCTTGTGCTCATAGAGATAACCATAATGAACTTTTAATATTTTATTTTGCACCAAAGCACTTACTAGTTACATTTTCATTCTACTTTACTTTCCATCAATCGTTATTCTTTAGTTAAAATATTTTATCAAACTTGCCTAAGGATTCTAAAGGAAGTTTGAGCTAAACAAACAACCAAGTCATACCCTCACTTGCGGTCACATTTAATAACATATGTGTTTTTATTAAGTTAGTTGTAGTCACTGCAAGTGAGATTAGTATTCAGTTGCTTGTTTAGACTCAGGCCGTTAAAAACACCTATTTGAATTTATCATTCTCTTATTAACTATCTCGATTGACTATTTGAAATTTGATTCTTTTATCTTAAATACATGTAATACAGTGCTCGGCTTGATATTAGGATTACCATGTTGAGAAATTGTACTTTGGGTACTTTGTGCTTGCCGGCATGTTTCGATTTTCAGTTGGTTTCTGTACATATGAAGCATTTTCTGTTCTCATGTTACGTCTATCTCGTTGGAACCATTTGACCTCATTTCATTAGAGATCGACTCACAATACTGTACATATGAATACATCGTACATTTCTGGGAAGTTTAATGGATCAGAGCAAATATACTACATGTCAAAATAGGAACATGTTGTGATCACTGTTTCCTGTGAACACCTATGGGTCCTAGTACGTCTTATGCTTTTGTGTAAAGCATGTATCCACATGTACCTGTGTATAGTTGCATGCCACCCACCACTATTGACAGCTGGAAGAACGTGAGCTGTTCATTGGTCTGACCCATTTTACCTCCTATTAGGGCTATTCTAATGACCTGGAGGTTTTCGTCCTGAAACAGGTTTTCCTTCCATGCCATGTCGGACTATAATAATATCCCGCTGTTGAAGCTGTGGTGCCCCATCAATTAGCTCTTCTGCTATTGGGCAGCCATTTAAAAAATTGTGTTTTTCTCACCACGGATATTATTGTTATAAAACTGCCAAGTTTACATGATTTGTGTCACGAGAGAATTTTGCAAGAAATATATTTAGTCTTGATGATGTGACTATTAGTTAGGTCACTAAAGAAAAAGGAATAAACAATTTATGTTTTGTGCTGATGTGTTTCGGTCTATGTTGTCCAGTATTGGACTGAGTAATTGGTAATTGTCATCTCTTGTTTATTCCAGCTCTAATGAGAGAGGATAGCTTCTAATCTCATATAATTTTACAACGATAATTGGAATGTCTGTCAATTCTAAAGAGTATGATAATAATTTTCATCCAATAGTCTGAACTTGTATAACCTCCTCTACTCAATTAATGAGCTGGACATACATTTTGATTGTGAATTTGGTTCTATAAATCGTAATGGTAGCACTCAGGCTATATGCACTCAATTATTACTCCTCTCGTGTACATGTACTGCGACTCTCTGTTTTAGACTTGAACTCGATTGGCAAGTTGGGACTACCTCCCTTGGAGAATATACTCTATGTGTTGGTTCAATCAGAAAGTACTAACAAGCAACCTGTGTGTCTCTGACTGGTGAGATGTGTTATCGGGTACAATATCAATTATTGAATATGCATTGAATTAAACGCATTACAGATTAATGTGAAGCTTGAAAACTGATATATTATTTGAAAATAATGTATAAAATATCTCGCTGGAAATTTATAAAAATATCTCACTAGAAAATCTCTGAAATTCATTCACTTGAAATCTTCAGTAGTTCTGAATCCATAATATGCGACCAAAAGTTCTCAATGTGCTGAATCCAAATAGCCTACAGCATCACAAACCAAATCATCAGTGTCTGGAACCACTGCTTACAAAAATTATTCTTCTATCTGGTTGTACCCAAAATAAGTAATCTACCGGAGCTAATACGTCAATCTAGCCTATCTGCCGCACAAAAAATATATATAGGCCTATAATGACTTGCACTCAGTCTGACCTCCAATGTATTTCCAAAGTATTACAAAGTTGTAGCCTTACAGTACTATATTAAAAATGATCGCTGTATGGACTATTCCATATTGTAGTATCCTCCTTGGTGCGGTCTGTAGTTCCAGCTGATCTTCACTGTTTTCTCTTCCTCTTTATATTCTTTCTTGGGTTTTCCAATCCTATTCTTGTCTTTTTTCTGCCTATTTTCCTCACCAACGTCTACTATTAATATGTGATTATAGTCTGCTGTTTCCATTGGCATTTGGCATTGGCATTTGTATTCTTAGTTCCAGCCATAAAGATGTCTCAATTCGGTCGTACTGTATATCCAACTTAGCAGTCTTAACAGCATAATGCATTTGGAAAACTATAATCACTTCCCATCTACATTGGTTGTCAGCCCCCATGATATAGTGTTTGTTATTTTAGCTTGTGGCTTGGCTGTCATCCATTTTGGAAATTCAATCATTTAGTTGATGTTACCCTTCTATTGCGTATCCTTATACTCAACAACTGAGTATTCTACCGTGTGATTATACTTCAGTATCATTGGTATGTTGGGGTTTTGGGTAGACAGTCAGATACTGTTTGGAAGCAAGCAGCACACATATAATTATGCATTTTGTGTGATATTGTAGTTATACAATAGTGTAATATTCTAAATACGGTTGTCATTTTAGCTGATATTTCTATTGATCTGTCGTGGTACTGGGAAACGTAATAGGACAGCCAACAGCATTGAATGTGCAGTGGTCCCATGGCGCACAAACGCTTTCAGCAAAAGAGAAATATGAGGCATGGAACACTATCCTGTTCCCAGCATTTCAAGTTTCCGAAGATTGCTTCATTTGTTTTTCCACCCTTCCTGATAGCAAGCATGGTATTACGACTCTAATAGGTGAAGAAAATGAGCACATACATGCAAATTTCAATCTTAATTGTGTTTGAGATTTGGGGTATATTTCTCTATACACATGTCTGTACTGTATATATTTTATAACTGTTATGTTTTTGTATCCCTTTTGTGAGTCAGTTCCAGCTTTTACATCACCTTTTGTGGTTGCAGACTCTTTGTGTTAGCTGCTGTGAGAATTCACTGGATCACATCTAATCAGTTTAGTCTCTGGAACTAATATAGTGTTGTAATGATAATGATCCAATCAGCATACTTGTGAATCTTTGGCCGGAGTTTCCAAAAAAATTATCAACATCCAGCAGAAGTTGTCTGCACCATAAACTTCTGGCTCCATGGTGCAGACAACTCCTATGCAATAAATGACCGATTACACTACAGTGACTTCACTATGAACAGGGCACGTACATGTAGCTAGATGTGCATAGCTTTTCCAGCTTTTATATCTGCAAGCACAACTTGTGTACTGTATATTGGTTTGAGGTGCATTCAGTCGTTTGCAAACAAGATGGAAGATGGCAAATACATTGTATCTCTCTCCTATCTTTATCCATTATATTATTTATTAGATTTTGAGTGTTTTGGTATTTCTTATGTCATTTTACACTGTTAATTTATATACCTACTACCACATTTCATGTAGGTTCCAACAAAAACACACATTGTGATGTAACAAAAGTTGGAAAGATGAGTTGGAGCAGGTGAACTCAATCCAGAGAGCACTACATCAATCTCAGGTATGGACACAACTACACTTAGTGCAATGTATTTTACTTGCTATTTGAAATAGCCTTTGCCCTTTATTTTTTGACTAGACAGTGCTAACCATTACCCATTGTTGTCACACTTGTATACTCCCTCCACTTCTGTGTTTACTATTTTTCATTCTAACCATTTCCTTTTGATAACAATATTGTTGTTGAAATACAGGTGCATTGTATTAGAAAATAAATAGCATCTAATACTACTCTTTGGTTTTCAACTATTTGCCCATACTCATAATTTCAAATAATATTTTATGTGCATTGAGAATTGTCTTCTCTTGTTTTAAAGCTTCCTAAACATGTATACTCCAGGCTTCAACAAGATTAGATATGTTGTGCAAAATTCCCACTGGTGGTCTCTTTTAACTTCCTCTGTACTTTTAACTCTTCTCTGACTCTAGTATTTTGGCACTAACTGCTTGACTCTTACTTTACTTTTTAAAATTGCTTTTTATTTACTCTTACTCTACTTTCGACTTGCTTCATCCGATGACTTGACTCTAAGTGACTTTTTATCATTTGGGATGTGACTCAAGTATTTGTATGCTTGGCACAAAGTCATGTCTGCCACAGATACAAACAGTTTGTGTTGGATTACCATGATGAGGTACATTGTAGCTTATACATTTAGTGAACTAGACTGTAGAGTCAATAACTTAGTCTTTCCATGAATCCAGAGTTCTATCTACATATACAGGTATATAGCCAGTAGGTTTTCATGAAGTTGTCTTCTCTCTGAAAAGGAGTGGACAACTAAATTCTACTTTGTCCACAACGTTATTCTCACTTGTATTATATATAGGTGGTGATGTTAAGGTTACCTGCTATAGAAGAGGTTGGTGTATCAGACAACAATATCTACTCTCTGCCTAAGAAATTTGATAAGCTACAGGAGAAGGTCACAGTTACACTTTGGTACGTGACTAGTGAATAAGTGCAGATGTATGGTTCATTAGTATCGTTCATGAAAAAATTAAATAAATTTAAACAGGTACAGGACTGCTGAACAACAGGGTTGAGTAAACCATCCTCTAATTTGTGTCAATACATCAATGAAAATATAACTACTGTGGTTACCATAGATACATGGTCACATGATCAGCATAATTGAGACCAGTCATTTGGTATACTGTACCCTAAATATTTACTTACTTATGGTTGAGAGTCTGAAGCATCATGCATATTTCACTATAAATATTCATTAGTACTACATACTCTGTTAGTGTATGTGTTAGTTATTAGCAAGCGTTATGACACAAATATAAAACACTCAAAACATTTTAGAATGATTGGCGGGATTTTAACCCACAGCCTTTGTATTGAAAGCTGAATGGTCTACCAACTAGGCCACCTTGACACCCTTGAAACCAGAGTGTGTGATTTTTACGTGTTACTTCTTAGCAACCATAATGACTCCAGTAAAAAACACTCAAAACTACCTAGAATGCCACCAGACCAGATCAGTCAGGACACAGAGTAACACAGAGTAACAAACTTGTATTTCATAGTAATCTAATAATAGTATACAATTGAGTAACATAATGTGTTACATAGAAACTTAAAATCATTTTATAAAAGGAAAACATGTCTTTATGGCCCCCAATAGCACAATATAATTGATTTGGAGGTATGGCACTTCCAAACATACTGGTGATATGCTATCATTGACTAAATCATGTATCAATACTTAATATTTCTCTGTACTACTTGGTAAACAATTACTAATGTCTGCAGTACATCTAGAATCTAGATGTATGTGTGTACACAGATTACACTATTTAGGAACTGATAATTAGAAAGTTGCTTATTCTTATTCAGTATGTAGAGCAGAATAAATTGTGTAGATATCTACTAACAGTACAGGTACAGTTAGTAGATAGAAGTCTCAAAGACACTTTAACCAGACCAGTTGTGGAGTCTTTGCTGTGCTGTGGGGAAGTACTGATGTTCATTAGCTTTGAGTCAAACCCTGAGAGTGAAGAGGGTGAGGGCCTTTATCGTAGACATTTAATCTATAATATCAGAGGAACTGAGGCTAAGCTTGTAATGTTCATATGGGTAGTAGTTACTACTGCATTGGTGGACGAAGTATCAACTAAGGGTGAGAAATGGTCAGAGTGTGCAAACTGTGGGAGAGAATGCAGGAGAGACGTCCCTCACTCACCCTTCTGTATTCTCTTCTGCTAATCTGATGAACGATTCAATATTCTTGAGGTGGACATTGTCTAGGGAGAGAGTACTGAGGGATATCAGTTGAATCTCTTCACTCACTGGAAACTCATACTGTATAATAGGCCCTCACAATGGTACATGTAATGAGTACAGTAGAAAGCATAGTCAAAGGAGGCATCAACTTCAATGTATCCCAAGGAGAACACTAACCTAAAAGTAGCTACACAGTAATACCTAGGGAGAACACTAACTTGAGGGTAGTAATACAGTATTACCTAGGGAGAACACTCACAAAAAGTTAGTAACCTAGTGTTGCCTAGGGAGAACCCTAACCTGAAGGTAGTAATACAGTATTGCCTAGGGAGAACACTAACCTGAAGGTAACAACCCAGTATAACCTAGGGGGAATACTAACCTGAAAGTAGTAACACAGTACTTACTACCTAGGGTCTAGGGAGAACACTCATCGAAAGGTAGTAACGCATAATTACCCACGTGAAGGTAATAACATAATATACAGTGATATACCTTGCCAGTGTTCGAAGTGGAACAAATGAGGTGGGTACACGGTACCTACCTGCAATCTTAGGACCTTTCCTAAAGGGTGCATTAGTCACTCAGAAGCTGCAGATCATAATTAGAAGTTGTTCTCCCATTTAAGCAAGACAAAACAAGGGAGGACAATTTCTAATTATGGTTGATAGCTAATGAGTAACCTCATTACACAGAGTACATGGTACCAATGAATGTAGACCATTCCTTATATTTTAAACTACTGAGTGTGCTTTGTGTCCTTCAATTTTGTATTACTGCTGCATTGATTGTAAGAATGAATAGATCTACATTATTTAAAACACGACAACTCCCCTTATCTTTTTTTCACTGTAATAAAAGTACATGTAGTCAAAGAGAAAACAACTTCTTTATTTATTACAAAATGCTGAGCTACAACATTTCACAGTTGTATATTTTGTCAAAAGTATATAAACACAAACAACAACAGCATGTAACTGCAACTGTATGAAAACTACAGTAATTCAACAAAACAGCTATGACATTGACATCAACATTAGAGAAGGGAAGGAGTTGAAGTTTATCAACAAAATTATAATAAACAAAAGTATTATACAATAAAATACATGTATTTCCCTTGCCACAACCTACCTGTAGACTTTAATATATAACACCAGTAACGTTATTTGAACAACAGCTATAAGGAAAAGGTAAAAGGTTGAAGCCTATAAAACATACATACCTGTGTAAAGGAGTTTCACCAATTTATCTAGGATATATACATGTACTACTCACTGGGTTTTCTCTAATATTATTATAATTTTGTTAATTTAAGGAATTTATCTGTGGGAGCTGTCAGGTCTTGCATCAAATCCATGAAAACACCAGGCCCTGACTGGGGTTTGAACCAATGGTCTCTACAGTGCCTAATCGCCTAGAAAAGTGAACAGAAGACATTGCCACAACACCAGTACAGCAATGTTAGAAAAAGACAGCTTCACCAGCGAGCAGTAGATATGAAAAATATAAATTAGGGTATTATTTCTGCAAAATTAAATTCCTCACCAGCTTCCTTTGGATCACTAAACACTGTATTCCAAGTATCCTCACCACTTGTGACAACATCTTCCAAAAATGCTAAATGTTTTATAAATTGGCAGCACTAGTAAAAACTGGCCTCAAAGTTAAATCCATGGCCGAATATAACCTTAGCAAGAAATACCAAATCATACTGACAGTAAATTCAATGTAAACTAAAAATATAGTATTGCCTAAAAAGACTATTCAGCTACCTAAAATACTCGACAAACTATCATGCATGTAGGTTACTAGGCAGCATGCAAGTACACTAATAGACAGCATGCAAGTACACTAATAGGCAGCATACAACTTCATTACCTGTGGTCTCTTGTGGACTTCTGAAAGCAATGAATCACCTCAATACAACAAAAATAGAGAATACAAACAAAACGATTACTTTAATTGCGGTCAACCAGTGAAACCAAGCTCAATCCAAATACATAGTTTCTCCTAGTACCATCTAGACTAAACAGTGACAGGATTCTTCTTAGCTCTCTGTGAATTTCAATTTGTCATAACCTCATTCTTTGCCTCACTTACTAAACTTGGAAGTAGTTTGCAGTAGTAGAGCAATACCTACAACTGTTGAAATTCAATACTTAAACTATGTGCAAAAACAAATAGTATTCCTACCTATTCTAGAATAAAAATATCAACGTTAGATTAAAATATTTTATATAAAACAATACAACAATTGCTATATTATTTACATTAAATATTCGATACAATAATGATCATTAAATATAAATTAATTATCTAATTCCCTGTTCTATTAAAAACGATTTATTTCTATTCTATATTTTAATTGTTATTTATTGAATATCGACTCTTGTTCTTGTGACAATCCAGTAAGCAATATATTTATTTATACTTGATGTAGGCGTATTGCTACAACAATTATTATCAAAATAATTTATTTCATATAAAAATTGATGAAAATATAAATAATTATGGTTATCATTATGATATGATTACTATTTGATTATCTAATTCTATTGATTCACTTCTAATTCTATTATTTATAATAATCACTATAATAAATAATTATTTATTTTTTTTTATATAATAATAATTAATATAATGTTTGATTTATTATTTATATGTTATATTATTGAATGCAGATTCTTTCTCTAGTGATAATCTAACAAATACAAATATTTATGTTATTGTTATATACAACATCATGGATGATCATATTTATTAAATAATTATTAATATAATATTTATTTTTAATTTTTGTATTTTATATTTTATTAGCAAAGTAAGAAAAATACAACTATCTCCGATATTTATCACTCAATCAAACGTCAAATTTCAATAGAGTACAACAATTAACTTTTGAGATTTAGGTTTAGAGCTAAAAAAACTTTTAGATTCAACTGTTTGGCCACTGTCCTTATCAAAAAGTTTTCATGGCTCTGCAAACGCATTCGGAAAGCTGAAAATACTAAAGAAAGTGGAACCCATATTCAAGTCCTATGAAACCATTGATTCAATGACTAACTTTGTTAGTAAAGCAGAAGGATTTATTTGTGTGCAGGTTGCTGGTCCAAGCTACTATAAACTTACTTTGACATTTCGGGATTGACCTAACACGCTGTTATCAAACAAACGATCGCTAGATTAGAGGGAAATTTTACGATCAGCAGTCACTCAGCAACCAGTAAACCTATTTCGATTGCGAAAACTGCCGTATCTTCAGCAAAACTAGTCAATTACCATGAGGGTACACGCCTGCTGACAGTGTACCCACCAAAAGTGAGGTGGGTACACGCCGTATACTCCCGTATAACCACAATTCGAACACTGTACCTTGCCATGGCCGTAGACAAGCGTCTGATTTCCGGCTTTCGCACCGTTCTGGTACAAGTTTTCCATCATCTAGGAAATTGTGGGCGTCTTGGTGCTAGGAAAGCGGACGTCTTGGTGTTAACAGAGCGTATTGTGAAGACAACTCTAACATAGGAGAACTTTTACTAGGGCGGAAATAAAACCTTTGGTTACGGTCAAGGTCTCAAGGGGAATACCAAATCAAAAAGTTTCGTTCTCCATTTTATTTTACCACGATCGAAGTGTCCATCTTCTTATGATCTGAATACTTTCATAGACGACTACTTTTAACCAGTAAGGCAAATTACTATATCCTACAGCCAAGGTTTGGCTATGGCCACCTATACAAATACTAATAGTACAGTGAGCTTCCACGCGTTCGTTTTACGAACAACTAGAAGAAACTGCTGGGCGGTTTTCAACCGCAACCCCTACCCAGTCAGGCTAAACAGTCCTGCTCCGTTATCACTGCCAATTTATTACATTGTAATAATTTTCATACTGTCCACCCACTGAACAACCCATGTACCATATGCGGCACACCCCTTCTTCCCTCTAGGGCGGTCCAGTGTGATGAAGAAGTTAACGGTAAGTTGACAATAGAGACATGAATAACATGAGAGTTTTATCTAAAAATTGTTTTATCTAAAAATTGGACAGCTATGATACATGACAACATATGCTTAATTTCTTCAAATGACAGGTCATGACAACCTGCTCTGCCAAGCTATGAAATGACCCCTTGGTCCATGCCCATCGAGCACATGCACCACTCCTGTGCCACATGAGGTATACCTCTTTCGCCCCCTAGGCGGTCTAGTATGAGAATGATATCCACGTAAGTTCACGTACTTAAGTAAATAGCCTAGTTATTAGGTTATACCCATATGTTCTTTTTCTTAGTCTCTGTGCTTGGACTCATTTTATTTTACTTTGTTTGTAATAAGTGATATCTTTCTTCCCTTTCTGCTTTTCTGAGCAGTCTAGAGGTTTAACCTGCACCTGGACTTAGTAATGCTAAAATTAGTATTCAGTGATTCAGATTTTCTGGCGATCAAGATAATCATAATGAAATTATTATATTTAACTTTACACCAAAACACTTACCAGAATATGAGAAATACCTTATAATTAATGATGTATTTTTGAGCAGTCACAGACCTGTTTCAAATCTATAACAATACCAGTCCCTGACTGGGGTTTGAACCTGGGGCCTCTACGGCGCCTAATCGCCTAGCACAGCATGGTGAACAGAACATGCTACCACTACACCAGCTCAGCAGCCTTAAAACGGAAGCTTCACCAATGAGCAGCACACATGCTCTGAGCGAATTGGATGCCTGTCAATTCTAATGAGTATGATAATAATTTTAATCCAATAGTCTGAACTTGTATAGCCTCCTCTACTCCATTAATTTGCTGTACGTAGGCCTATACATTTTGATAGTGACTTTGGTTATATAAATCGTAATGGTAGCACTCAGGCTATATGCACTCAATTATTATTCCTCTCGTGTACATGTACTGTGACTCTCTGTTTTAGACTTGAACTCGATTGACAAGTTGGGACTACCTCCCTTGGAGCAAATATATACTCTATGTATTGGTCCAATCAGAAAGTACTAACAAGCAACTGTGTATCTCTGACTGGTGAGATGTCTTATCAGGTACAATATCAATTATTGAATATGCATTGAATTAAACACATTGTAGATTAATGTGAAGCTTGAAAAATGTTAATATTATTTGAAAATAATTTACGAAAATGCCTCAGTGAAAAATGTATGAAGATATCTCACTGAAAATGTATGAATATTTCTCACTGGAAAATTTCTAAAATTCATTTACTTGAAATTTTCAGTAGTTCTGAATCCAGAATATGCTATCAAAAGTTCTCAATAGTGCTGAAACCAAATTATCAGTGTCTGGTACTACTGCTTACAAATGTAATTGCTTTTAAAAAATATTTTTCTATCTGGTTGTATAAAAAAATAAACAATCTGCTGGAGCTCATACAATGTCAATCTATCTGCCGCACAAAAAATATATATAGGCCTATAATGACTTGCACTCAGTCTGACCTCCAATGTATTTCCAAATTAATAAAAAGTGATAGCCTTGCAGTACTACATTAAAAATGATCGCTGTATTGACTATTCCATATTGTAGTATCCTCCTTGGTGTCCTCAGTGTGGTCTGTAGCTCCAGCTGATCTTCACTATTTTCTCTTCTTCTTTTATACTCTTTCTTGGGTTTTCCAATCCTATTCTTGTCTTTTTTCTGCCTATTTTTCTCACCAATGTCTACTGTTAATATGTGATTATAGACTGCTTTTTCCATTGGATTTAATAAGCCGTTTTGGCATTTGCATTCTTTGTTCCAGCCATAAAGATGTCTCAATTGTTGAGGTAGTACTGTATATCCAACTTAGCAGTCTTAACAGCATAATGCACTTGGAAAACTAAGTTCATTTCCCATCTACATTGGTTGTCAGCCCCCATGATATAGTGTTTGTTATTTTAGCTTGTGGCTTGCTGTTATCCATTTTGGAAATCCAATCATTTAGTTGATCTTTCTAGGCTCCTAGGCTTCTAGGCTCAGTAATATTAAACAAACAAATGAGTATTCTCCTGCATGATTATACTACAGTATTATATAATTTATAATATGTAAGAAATATCAATATTTGCAGTGCATTTACAGGCATCTTTGCTGACCTGGTGCCAGTCTCTTTACAGCGGCACCCATGACTACACGCATATGCTAGTATGTGGTCCCATTCTGACACTTGTTGAGGGTCAGGTCTTTATTGGCTTGCCTGCCTTATCACAGATAATATTGTCAGCTAATATAACATATAGAATGTGTTCCACTATTTTAGGTAATCTCGGAAAGCATCAGTTCTATTGAGAATATGGATTTAGTGGTACCCGTCCTGATTATATCATTGTTGTAGTAGAGTACACAAGGACTGTGCCAACCATGTAAGTAAAGTTAGGTTATTTCTAATCTCCAGTAGTTTTAACATAGAATTATACATAACTTCTAAGTTCATAAGCTTTAAAATAGCCTCCAACAGGCATTATACATTATTTGTTGACCTCTTATTCAGCAAACCAGAGCTGGATCTAGCCTACTTGGACATAAACAGATCTATTTGGGAGACCAAGAATGATTAAGAAGTGAACTGTCTGAGGGTAAACTCTATGCTAGGCCACTGATGCAGGAGATTTGATTGTCAGGTTGAATCCAGTCTGGCTAGCGTTTCCTTCATGACATCATCCTGGTAGGTGAAGACAAAGGGAAGGCTCTAATCATCTGCAACCAAAGTACTGATAGACAGAACGTTTTACAGTTACAGTGCTGAGAGACCAGCTTGGGCTGGAAGTAATGTGGCAAATGTTGCATTATAGCTGATAGTTCGCTTGCTGCTTTGAATATTGATGACTTCGAAGTTTTAAAATAAATTTTCAGGTGTCATAAAACTAACAGGCTGCAGAAGCATGTAAGCATGAGATCAAATTATTTTTCAAGCTAAATATGTTAAAACGTCTTTTAAAATAATAATCAAATCTATGTGTTCAAAAATTCTAGGTGACAGTGTAGAGAGATCTTACAGCAAAGGAGGTGCTAGAATCAATATCAGAGTTTTCTCTCGAGAAGGTTCATAGTTCTATTGCAGTGCTCCTATCATGTCTCATGGTGGAGTATCTGACACAGATCTTATTGGTGAATGCTCAGTACAAGAAATAGTAGATTCCATTGTGTAGTAAGACACTGGGTAGAACAAATAAGGTAATTAGATTTATAAATCAATCAACTATATTGCAGTATACACAAATAATTATAATGCCTGTTTTACTGCTGTGTACGGCCATTCTTTGTTTGTGGTTGGATTGATTGGGGAGGTAATTGTGTTGAGGCTGGCATCACAATGTGTCTTCTTTATAAAGTTTTAAATGCTCAACCCTGACTATGCTGAAGTAAGTGGCACCTCCGTTCTGTGGGAGGTTTCCTAGATTTTTAGTCATTCAGCATATTATGTCAAGTCAGTTATTTAGTAAACTCACTCGCCTACCTTACTGGAGAAGTTATAACACAATCTAACCTAAACAGGGACATCCTGACCTTGACATTGTACACTGTCAGCTGTAGCTGATGTAGTCACATGATGCCGGATCCGATCACATCTAATCAGTTTAGTACCTGGAACCAATATAATATTGTAATGATCCAGTCAGCACACTTGTGGATCTTTGGCCAAAACCTCCAAAAATTATCTACAACCAGCAGAAGTTGTCTGCACCATGAACTTCTGGCTCCATAGTGCAGACAACTCTGGCATGAACTTCTGGCTCCATAGTGCAGACAACTCCTAGGCAATAAATACCGCACTATACTACAGTGTCTGTGCATGTAGCTAGCTATCTATAGCTTTTCCAGCTTTTATATCTGCAAGCATGACTCTGTGTACTGTATAATGATTTGAGGTGCATTCAAAATGGAAGATAGTAAGCATCTCTTACTTCATGAAGGGAAATGATTTTTGTACATGTTCATTCTGTCCTATCTTTATTCATTATATTATTTATTAGATTTTGGGTGTTTTGGTATTTCTTATGTGCTTTACACTGTTAATTTATATACCTGCTACTGTATTTCATGTAGGCTCCAACAAAAAATACACAATGTGATGTAACAAAAGTTGGAAAAATGAGTTGGAGCAGGTGAACTCAATCCAGAGAACACTACATCAATCTCAGGTATGGACACAACTACACTTAGCGCAAATGTATTTTACTTGGTATTTGGTAATTGGTTTTCTATACAGAAACCAGCAGTAGTCATTTGGTTACCACAGGTTCAGACATGGCACTTGGCATACTCACTCAGTTAACTAGAGCAACAGCTTTCAGAGACTTTTAATTGACTTGTGCTTGTGCATTGTGTGAAAGCTGGAGGACGACTTTTACTTCTACTTTCCTACAAAGCATGTAGCTTGACTCCTACTTTACTCTAATCTTTCAGCTTTCAATGAAAATTATATTGGTTTGGTGTAATTATGTAATAATTCTTGTTAAACATAGAAAAGCTGAAAGGCTTGTAGCTAATCATACCTACAATGAGTAGGTGCAAATTTGAAATAGCCTTTGCCCTTTATTTTTTGACTAGACAGTGCTAACCATTACCCATTGTTGTGACACTTGTATACTCTCTCTACTTCTGTGTTTACATATTTATACTATTTCCAGAGCTGGGTCCAAGTCATGGATTTGACGACTTATATGTAATTTGCCAAGTCAAGTCACAAGTTGACTTGGCTATTTTTCATTCTAATCATTTCTTTTTGATAACAATAATGTTGTTGTTGAAATACAGGTACATTGCATTAGGAAATAATACATGTAATTTCAAATAATATTTTATGCGCATTGAAAATTATCTTCCCCGAACCCCATTTTGGCACTGACTGCTTGACTCTTACTTTACTTTTTAGAATTGTTTTTTATTTACTCTTACTTTACTTTTGACTTGCTTCATCTGATGACTAAGTGACTTTTTATCAATTGGGAATGTATACTCTTACTTGAGTATTTGTCTACTTGGCACATGTCTGCCACAGATACAAACAGTTTGTGTTGGGTTACCATGATGAGGTAGCACTACCTTATACGTACACTTAGTGAATGAGACTGCACTGTGGAGTAAATACCTTAGTCTTTCTATGAATTCAGAGTTCTAGCTATGTTAATGTTATCTACATGTACACGTTATATGTTATCATAAAGTTGTTTTCTCTCTGAAAAGGAGTGGGCAACTTCTCTACTTTTGCCACTGTGTTATTCTAATTTGTATTATCTAGGTGATGATGTTAAAGTTACCTGCTATAGAAGAGGTTGGTGTATCAGACAACAATATCTACTCTTTGTCTAAGAAATTTGATAAGCTACAGGAGGTCACAGTTACACTTCGGGTATGTCTAACACTCAAAAAATTAAATAGATTTAAACAAGTACAGGATACTGGTGAACAACAGTTAAGGGGTTGAGTAGACCATCCTCTGATTTGTGTCCATATATCAATGGGAATATAACTACTGTGGTTACCATGGAAACTGAGATAACATAGTTACCATAGATACATGATCAGCATAATTGAGACCAGTCATTTGGTATACTGCACTCTATGTATTTACTTACTTATGGTTGAGAGTCTGAAGCATCATACATATTCTACTATAAATATCCATCAGCTGTATCTTATATAACACGATAGTATGATACAGATAATGTTACATATTCCGCCACAGGTCAGAAGAGTGTGAAGGAGAGGAGATGCTACCAGAACTGTCACGGCACCACAGATTTTCAGCACTAAGCAACCTGATTGTTCAACAAACAGAAGGACACATATCTAGCATGACTCAGATAGCCAGTAGAAATATCCATACATTGAACAAAATCACAATGTATTTTCAAGCTATATTGTGCCACCAATAAACAGTGAAGTTATAGAAACATTCTAGTATTATTCTAACTAGTATATTCTAATATCATTCACACCATAAATTCAAAAAAAATTGTCGGGGAGCCACCCTGCTGGGTGGCTCCCCTAATTATTTTTAATATAGGAAGTTGCCGAATAAATGACAACTCCCTATATCATAGCAGGCAAGGCAAGTCTTGGATCCCTCGACTTCAGAGCCTACTTATTGTAGTGGATGAGGCCTCCAGAGTTTTTTAAGTCCTTCTGTACGGACTCAGCAATGCAGGGTTGGAAGCTTGCTGAAGGCCTTTTGTCAGAACTGGCACAGTTGAGAGTTGAACCCACAGCCTCTGGATTGAGAGCTGAACGTTCTACCAACTGGGCCACTCTGACACCCTGGAAAGTAAGGTGTGAGATTTTCATGTGTTACTTACTAGCAAGTATAAAACACTCAAAATAATTTAGAATGCCACCAGATCTGGTGGGATTTGAACCCACAGCCGCTGGATTGAGAGTTGAGCGTTCTACCAACTGGACCACTCTGACACCTTTGAAAGTAGAGTATGAGATTTTCATGTGTTACTTATTAGCAAGCATAATGGCACAAATATAAAACAACCAAAATAACTTAGAATGCCATCAGATCTGGTGAGATTTGAACCCACAGCCTTTGGATTGAGAGCTGAGAATTCTACCAACTGAGACACTCTGACACCCTGGAAAGTAAAGTGTGAGATTTTCATGTGTTACTTACTAGCAAGCATAATGGCACAAATATAAAACACTCAAAATAATTTAGAATGCCACCAGATTTGGTGGGATTTGAACCCACAGCCGCTGGATTGAGAGTTGAGCGTTCTACCAACTGGGCCACTCTGACACCTTTGAAAGTAGAGTGTGAGATTTTCATGTGTTACTTACTAGCAAGCATAATGGCACAAATATAAAACAACCAAAATAATTTAGAATGCCACCAGACCTGGTGGGATTTAAACCCACAGCCTTTGGATTGAGAGTTGAGAATTCTACCAACTGGGACACCCTCGAAAATGTAGTCTAATATTCTGATGCTTTAGTTATTAGCTCAAAAACCAGGTAATAAAATAATAGAAATGGAATAATTAACTAATAAACCCAATCCAAAATAGCACCAAAATAGGTGTAGTTGGCAAGTCTCTATATACATTGTGAGCTAATCAGCCAGGAGACAGAGGATTTGAGTAACAAACTTGTATTTCATAGTAATCTAATAATAGTATACAATTGAGTAACATAATGTGTTATATAGAAACTTAAAATAATTTTATAAAAGGAAACGCATGTTGTGTTTATGGCCTCCAATAACACAATATAATTGATTTGGAGGTATGACAATTCCAACCATACTGGTGACATGCTATCATTGACTACATCATGTATCAACACTTGATTTGTCTGTACTACATAGTAAACAATGTCTGCAGTACATCTACATGTATGTATGTACACAGATTACACTATAGGACACTGATAATTAGAAAGTTGCTTATTCTTATTCAGTATGTAGAGCAGAATAAATAGTGTAGATATCTACTAACTGTACAGGTACAGTTAGTTTATACTGTACTTTTAGGATATAGAATACCATACACATGATACCTGTATACATACAATGTATAGTAAATATACTGTACACCATGACACATGTATACATACAGTGTATTGTAGATATCATACTGTATGTACTCTCTGTTCTAGAAGACTAGATATACAGTTACAGTATATCTTCTCTCTGTATGTAAACTGTTGGTGAATCCTTGGACTATGTTCTTCTTCCTCATATCTACAACATGTGCTTGGTATCTACATTACAATGATATACAGATCTAATACTGACAATATCAGTGCGCTGTATTGTACTTTAGTATAAGTAACTCACTGTGGAATGTCTGACTTATTATAGTTGAAGTAGAAGAAGTCTCAAAGACACTCTAACCAGACCAAATGTGGAGTCTTTGCTGTGCTGTGGAGAAGTACACTGATGTTCATTAGCTCTGAGTCAAACACTGAGAGTGAAGAGGGTGAGGACCTTTATCATCTCAACATTTAATCTATAATATCAGAGGAACTGAGGCTAAGCTTGTAATCTTCATATGGGTAGTAGTGCAGTTTGTGGACAAAGTATCAAATATCGGGGAGAAATAGTCAGAGTGTGCAAACTGTGGGAGAAATAGTCAGAGTGTGCAAACTGTGGGAGAGAAGGGGGTGGGAGAGACGTCCCTCACTCGCCTTTCTGTATTCTCCCCAGCTGATCTGATGACAGATTCAATGTTCTTGAGGTGATCTATGAGGTGGATATTGTCCAGGGAGAGAGTACTGAGGGATATCAGTTTAGTCTTTTCACTCACTGGACACTTGTACTGTATAATACACAGTAGTACATGTAAGAGTACAGTAGAGAGCATAGTCAAAGGGGGCATCAACTTCAATGTATCCCCAAGGAAGAACACTAACCTAAGGGTAGCAACCCAATATTACCTAGGGAGAACACTAACTTAAAGGTAGCTACACAGTACCACCTAGGGAGAACACAAATCTGAAGGTAGTAACACAGTATTACCTAGGGAGAACACAAACCTGAAGGTAGTAACACAGTATTACCTAGGGAGAACACTAACCTGAAGGTAGTAACACAGTATTACCTAGGGAGAACACTAACCTGAAGGTAGTAACACAGTATTACCTAGGGAGAACACTAACCTGAAGGTAGTAACACAGTATTACCTAAGGAGAACACTAACCTGAAGGCAGTAACACAGTATTACCTAGGGAGAACACTCACCTAAAGTTAGTTAACACAATATGACCTAGGGAGAACTCACCTAAAGTTAGTAACACAGTAGTACCTAGGGAGAAGACTCACCTGAAGGAAGTAGAGTATACATTTAGACATCAAGTCTTCCATCTGCTGCTCAGTGAACTCTATTTGTTCAGATGTTTGAACACTTCTGATGGTAACATTGATGTCTGCATCACAGACACATCATCTATAAGAATAATATACAATCCAGTTTAAATTTAGACATCAAAGTAATGATGGAGTACAAGAAACATAACATACATATTATACACTATAAAGCAGGGGTTCCCAACCTGGGGTACATGTACTCCTAGGGGGACATTTTAGAAGTCTAGGGGGTACAGAACAAGTCATCAACTTGAAACATTTTTGACAGTGATTTTCAGTTACAAACTATCAACTATGAATCATTATTATCTATTACTGAACTGAACATCAAATGGCTCACCAGTGTGAAAGCCAAAAAACACTACAATTGATGAAAGTGATATTACGTACAATATGTATGTACATTTATGTATATTTACTAATAAAAACTCCATACCATACTTACATCTACCTGATAATGTATACATGTAAAATCAATCCAATGGAACCAAAGGGGTACGTTGTTTGCTCCCTAGGGGTACGTTGTCTGCTATATGACTGCTAAAAGGTACTTAGGCTAAAAAAGGTTGGGAACCCCTGCTATAGAGTAATATACCTTGCCAGGGCCGTAGCGCCCTATACGGTCGTGTGGCCTGGCTGCCCAACTTTTGCCATCGTAGTATACTGTGTCCGCATGTAAACTGTTGGTGAATTCTTGGACTATGTTCTTCTTCCTCATATCTACAACATGTGCTTGGTATCTACATTACAATGATATACAGATGTAATACTGACAACATCAGTGTGCTGTATTGTACTTTAGTAAAAGTAACTCACTGTGGAATGTCTGACTTATTATAGTTGAAGTAGAAGAAGTCTCAAAGACACTCTAACCAGACCAAATGTGGAGTCTTTGCTGTGCTGTGGAGAAGTACACTGATGTCCATTAGCTCTGAGTCAAACACTGAGAGTGAAGAGGGTGAGGACCTTTATCATCTCGACATTTAATCTATAATATCAGAGGAACTGAGGCTAAGCTTGTAATCTTCATATGGGTAGTAGTGCAGTTTGTGGACAAAGTATCAAATATCGGTGAGAAATAGTCAGAGTGTGCAAACTGTGGGAGAGAAGGGGGTGGGAGAGACGTCCCTCACTCGCCTTTCTGTATTCTCCCCAGCTGATCTGATGACAGATTCAATGTTCTTGAGGTGATCTATGAGGTGGATATTGTCCAGGGAGAGAGCACTGAGGGATATCAGTTTAGTCTTTTCCCTCACTGGACACTTGCACTGTATAATACACAGTGGTACATGTAAGAGTACAGTAGAGAGCGCAGTCAAAGGGGGCATCAACTTCAATGTATCCCCAAGGAAGAACACTAACCTAAAGGTAGCAACCCAATATTACCTAGGGAGAACACTAACTTAAAGGTAGCTACACAGTACCACCTAGGGAGAACACAAATCTGAAGGTAGTAACACAGTATTACCTAGGGAGAACACTAACCTGAAGGTAGTAACACAGTATTACCTAGGGAGAACACTAACCTGAAGGTAGTAACACAGTATTACCTAGGGAGAACACTAACCTGAAGGTAGTAACACAGTATTACCTAGGGAGAACACTAACCTGAAGGTAGTAACACAGTATTACCTAAGGAGAACACTAACCTGAAGGCAGTAACACAGTATTACCTAGGGAGAACACTCACCTAAAGTTAGGTAACACAATATGACCTAGGGAGAACTCACCTAAAGTTAGTAACACAGTAGTACCTAGGGAGAAGACTCACCTGAAGGAAGTAGAGTATACATTTAGACATCAAGTCTTCCATCTGCTGCTCAGTGAACTCTATTTGTTCAGATGTTTGAACACTTCTGATGGTAACATTGATGTCTGCATCACAGACACATTATCTATAAGAATAATATACAATCCAGTTTAAATTTAGACATCAAAGTAATGATGGAGTACAAGAAACATAACATACATATTATACACTATAAAGCAGGGGTTCCCAACCTGGGGTACATGTACTCCTAGGGGGACATTTTAGAAGTCTAGGGGGTACAGAACAAGTCATCAACTTGAAACATTTTTGACAGTGATTTTCAGTTACAGACTATCAACTATGAATCATTATTATCTATTACTGAACTGAACATCAAATGGCTCACCAGTGTGAAAGCCAAAAAACACTACAATTGATGAAAGTGATATTACGTACAATATGTATGTACATTTATGTATATTTACTAATAAAAACTCCATACCATACTTACATCTACCTGATAATGTATACATGTAAAATCAATCCAATGGAACCAAAGGGGTACGTTGTTTGCTCCCTAGGGGTACGTTGTCTGCTATATGACTGCTAAAAGGTACTTAGGCTAAAAAAGGTTGGGAACCCCTGCTATAGAGTAATATACCTTGCCAGGGCCGTAGCGCCCTATACGGTCGTGTGGCCTGGCTGCCCAACTTTTGCCATCGTAGGATACTGTGTCCGCATGTAAACTGTTGGTGAATTCTTGGACTATGTTCTTCTTCCTCATATCTACAACATGTGCTTGGTATCTACATTACAATGATATACAGATCTAATACTGACAACATCAGTGTGCTGTATTGTACTTTAGTAAAAGTAACTCACTGTGGAATGTCTGACTTATTATAGTTGAAGTAGAAGAAGTCTCAAAGACACTCTAACCAAACCAAATGTGGAGTCTTTGCTGTGCTGTGGAGAAGTACACTGATGTCCATTAGCTCTGAGTCAAACACTGAGAGTGAAGAGGGTGAGGACCTTTATCATCTCGACATTTAATCTATAATATCAGAGGAACTGAGGCTAAGCTTGTAATCTTCATATGGGTAGTAGTGCAGTTTGTGGACAAAGTATCAAATATCGGTGAGAAATAGTCAGAGTGTGCAAACTGTGGGAGAGAAGGGGGTGGGAGAGACGTCCCTCACTCGCCTTTCTGTATTCTCCCCAGCTGATCTGATGACAGATTCAATGTTCTTGAGGTGATCTATGAGGTGGATATTGTCCAGGGAGAGAGCACTGAGGGATATCAGTTTAGTCTTTTCACTCACTGGACACTTGCACTGTATAATACACAGTGGTACATGTAAGAGTACAGTAGAGAGCATAGTCAAAGGGGGCATCAACTTCAATGTATCCCCAAGGAAGAACACTAACCTAAAGGTAGCAACCCAATATTACCTAGGGAGAACACTAACTTAAAGGTAGCTACACAGTACCACCTAGGGAGAACACACACCTGAAGGTAGTAACACAGTATTACCTAGGGAGAACACAAACCTGAAGGTAGTCACACAGTATTACCTAGGAAGAACACTAACCTGAAGGTAGTAACACAGTATTACCTAAGGAGAACACTAACCTGAAGGCAGTAACACAGTATTACCTAGGGAGAACACTCACCTAAAGTTAGTTAACACAATATGACCTAGGGAGAACTCACCTAAAGTTAGTAACACAGTAGTACCCAGGGAGAAGACTCACCTGAAGGAAGTAGAGTATACATTTAGACATAAAGTCTTCCATCTGCTGCTCAGTGAACTCTATTTGTTCAGATGTTTGAACACTTCTGATGGTAACATTGATGTCTGCATCACAGACACATTATCTATAAGAATAATATACAATCCAGTTTAAATTTAGACATCAAAGTAATGATGGAATGTCTGATCTATTATAGTTGAAGTAGAAGAAGTCTCAAAGACACTCTAACCAGACCAGTTGTGGAGTCTTTGCTGTGCGGTGGAAAAGTACTGATGTTCGTCAGCTCTGAGTCAAACACTGATAGTGAAGAGGGTGAGGACCTTTATCGTCTCGACATTTATTCTATAATATCAGAGGAACTGAGGCTAAGCTTGTAATCTTCATATGGGTAGTAGCGCAGTTTGTTACTACTGCATTAGTGGACAAAGTATCAACTATCGGTGAGAAATAGTCGGAGTGTGCAAACTGTGGGAGAGAAGGGGGTGGGAGAGACGTCCCTCACTCACCTTTCTGTATTTTCCTCAGCTGATCTGATGACAGATCCAATGTTCTTCAGGTGATCCATGAGGTGGACATTGTCCAGGGAGAGAGTACTGAGGGATAGCCTATCAGTTTAGTCTCTTCACTCACTGGACACTCATACTGTATAATACACAGTAGTACATGTAATGAGTACAGTAGAGAGCGCAGTCAAAGGGGGTATCAACTTCAATGTATCCCCATGGGAGAACACTAACCTAAAGGTAGCTACACAGTATTACCTAGGGAGAATACTAACCTGAAGGTGGTAACACAATATGACCTAGGGAGAACACTAACCTGTAGGTAGTAACACAGTATTACCTAGGGAGAATACTCACCTGAAGGAAGTAAAGTAGACATTTTAGACATCAAGTCTTCCATCTGCTGCTCAGTGAACTCTAATTTGTTCAGATGTTTGAACACTTCTGATGGTAACATTGATGTCTGCATCACAGACACATATCTATAAGAATAACATACAATCCAGTTTAATTTAGACATCAAAGTAATGATGGAGTACAATCTAAACCAAGCATACAAGTCATATTATATATTATATCATATAACAAAAGTAAATAGTAGGACGAGACGTATTTTTCATTTTTAATTTATTACCTAATATTTCGTTACTTGTCCAAGTAACAACATCAGGGATGTTACTTGGACAAGTAACGAAATATTAGGTAATAAATCAAAAATATAAAATGCGTCTTGTACTACTACTATCCCACACCAACATTTTTCAATATAACAAAAGACAAAACGGTTTACGGTCTGCCATCCTCCAATCAGATTTGGGGTCGAAAATCGGGATGACTCATATATGTTGCAATGCTGCCGGTCAGCATCTCGGCTCCGGATGGCGCTAGGACCTTGGGACCAGGTCCCCTGCATTGCTGCCGGGGTGGGTCCCTAGCCTTAAGCCCTCGGACCCGACCTGGGGTGGGGTGGGTACACAATCCACCCCACTCGCCAAATAAGTGTTGGAAATCGGGCTATGACGGCAGCGGAGATCCACCTGGACCCGTGATTTATATATGTTACAATGCTGCCGGTGAGGATCTCGGTTCCGGGCGGTGCCAGGACCTTGGGATCGCGTCCCCAGGCATCGTTGCCGGGCGGGGTCGTAGCCTTAGGTTCTCAACCCTGACCAAGGGCGGGGTGGGTACCCGGCCCACCCCACCCGACACATTGGTGTTGATCCTTGGGCTGTTTACTTGGAGTGTCTTCTTAATGCAAGGGAGCACAACTCCTCATGAGGTCACTGTAACATGCCTATGCCACCAGAGGACATACATACGCATGACCACAGTACAAGAACACAAGCCATCAATACACGCGAGCGAAGCGAGCAACTAACACAGTGAGGCTTGCGTCGCAGACCAAGCACAAAGTGGTTGTACTATAAAAGTATAGAGTAATATACCTTACCTTGGCCAGGGCCGTAGAGTCCTATTATACACCCAACTTTTGCCATGGTGAAGTCGCTTCTCCAGTCAATTTGACAAAATCAGTTTCTTCCACTTTGCTATTAACAGGATTTATGAAAAATGTAAAGACAGGGTGATAATAGATGTGCTAAACACGTTTATATGAGAAAATCCTAAAGATTACCGAACTTAACCACAAATATGTGACATTTTAGATATTGATATGAGATCAGGGGAGATAAATCTAAATTTCAAGAACATTTCTAATGTGTATGCACAGTCAATGTACTGTATGTGTTAAAGAAGATGAACGTTAAAAATCTAAACAGTTATATCAGCTTTTAATTGAATAAACTTTTTCGGATTCAGTTGTCTGTCTGCAATACATTGTTGTCAATATATTTACATAATCATTAATTCTCATAAGAAGAAATATCTCTATGGTAGGAAAAAAATACATGCTTTCAAGGTGCTTTTTGCAGATTCGCTAGCTCTACTTTATTCCATTGGAGGTTTTTCATCATTGTGAAGGATTACAGTATTTGTATATGTCGTTAGAGTTGAATGATTTACGTTCAGTCATAATTGTGAACAGATTCAATGTATACATGTATATGTATGAGGCTGGATGATATTTGATGTTCTTACACAGGTATGTTTCACAAGCCTGAACTGCTTCAAATTTGCTCTATTTTTCTGAGAAGCACTCTCAGGGAGCCTGGGCAGCCCCCTGGACCCCCAGTCCGATATTTTGGCCCCACCAACAATTCTTAGGTGGCTACGGCCCTGCTGTGTGTAACCTATTGGTATTTTAGCCATCATATCCTCATCACCTACAGGTTAGTTATTATATCATATCTGCTATGGTCTATATCCAATGTTCTATCTGACACATGCTCCCGAAACGCAAGCTTTTATCAACTTACTACAAGTGACTACAAATCAAATTACTGTTCAATTCTTTTTTCTGAGCTCAAGCCTTCTTTAGAGTTTTGGGCTATTGCTTCAGTTTGAGTTTAGGTGAAATCTTAAAACTAATCAATCATGAAGAAAATCAAAAGAAACTTCAAATTGAAAATAAAAAATATCCCTGGTGACTGTTTGGTGAAAAGATATGTTGTAATTTCTCAAATTTGTATCACAACAAAAGCCAGGCTCATTGAATAATTCAACATTGTTATGTGCAGGTTACGAAACTTTATAAATTGCCACAATTAATCATCATTCAAGTCACAAGATTTTTATAGCAAAAAGAAATTCTTGATTAGGAGTTTCCCCATGTTGACCTTGACCGTACACAGGAGTCTGATTTCTGTCATTAGCCCCGCTCTAGTATAGGTTTTCTAACATGTGGAAAATCAGCTGGAGTTGTCTTCTTTGACTTTCAAGCTATTACGTTAACGCGTCACTACCGAATTTAAATTTCAATTAATGAATCAATGGATCTGTATCCAAATTTATGCAACAAAATATGCATAAAAAATGCCTTTTTATTGCAGGCTAAGTTGTGTCAACAAATAATATTATTATTATTACATGTATGGCTATAAAATTAGTTACTACTGATTGTTAGTCTGGAATTAGGATTTTTGAGGTTATATAACACATCGCCATGCTAATGAGAGATGCCAATAATACCATCGCTAAAAGAGATGACAACTCCGGAATGTAAAAACTTTTTGGATGACTGCTCTATAACAAAACTGAAAAAAACAGTGGTTAATCAATACATTAATTAGAATAAATATTCACAGACAATAAAGACATGACAATATTTATGACTAGCAGAACATTTATGACTAGCAAGATATATGGGGCTACAATGTCTATACTCATAATGGGAGCTAAATGTAGGCCTACATGTATATCTCCGGAGCATTGCCATTCAATTACTTGTTATAACTACTATTCGGGTTTTGGGGTTGTCAGTTATAACATTTAATTGGAGCCAAAGTGCTTAGGACTCACCAGCTGTACGTACTTTTAGTGGTAGTCTGTCTGTAGGTCCTGTTGTCAGCAACTTGATCTCCAATGTAGTAAGCTGTGTGACGTCGATTCTGGTTCTGTGGTGTAGGATGTGGCGGTGTTGACTCTATTCCGAGGTCTACAACGAGATAGTTGTTCGATATATAGCCTATCCTTGCTCCTCAGTACGCATTAATATGAGTCTCTGGGTAGCATGCATTCACCTATACGCTCCACACATTGCAAACTGTGAAAGTTTAGTTTTAATGTTTTTGTTTTAGTGTTTTATTAGTTTATGCTTTGTAGTGTTTTGTAATTTTCATGTTTCTCTCTAGCTTATACATTTGTATAATACTTGTACGCGTGGTCCACTCTTGTCATTGTGTGGTTATATATCTAATATTATGTTGACAGTATATACTGCTGTCCATTACTCCTCATTCTCACTTGGCTCTAAGCTACGGACGGACAAACACTGTCTGTCTGTCTGTGTCTGTCTGTCTGTGTCTGTCTGTCTGTGTCTGTCTGTCTGTGTCTGTCTTACAGTCTACTGTAGATACTGTCTCTCCATCTACTCTAGGTACTGTCTACTATTATAATTACACTTGCCCTATCTACATGTGTAATATATCTCACTATCTGGTTCATTCAACCAATCAGGTCCAGTTAAGAGCTTATTCTCCTGCCACTAAGTGTGCAAGAGTGGACAACTCTTAATTACTATCTGATGCTGTTTGTATGCAACATACTGGTGATATATAGACTATAGTGATTCAGCAACATTTACGATCTTCTCCTATATATTCACAAAAAGTTTCACAATATCATTACGCACGAGACATGAACCATTGATTGTCTTTGCACGCTTTTATTCACAGTTTTATATGTTAGTTGGGTTGTGCTAATTGAATCTTCCACTTTTCTCGATTTAGTTTATCATTGCGATGTAGTTGAATGGGTTTGGCTGCATCTTGAGTCTCAGCTGGATGCAGTTCAGGCACGAGAATACTTAGTGGTGTGGTAGGTGTGTGTGCATTTATGGTTTTACCTAAGTGGGCTTACAGTTTGACCTGCCCTGTAGTATACTACACAAATACCCTGTCAACTTCCTTGGGAGTGATATGGGGAATGAGTGTTCACTTAGATGTTCTATAGGGAGGTGCCCTAATAAGTTTTCTAAAACTATCAGGAAAGTTCAAGTATTGGTTATCTTTCCAGATGAATAAACGGAAGTATTTCTTTTCGTTTTGCCTATCAATTTTAGTGCATAGACCCATTGTAAATATGAATAAGTTTTCCTTTTCTTTATAATTTGAGTCGATGGACAGGCAACTCCAAAGATTTTTACACCACAAAACTATCGATTAATCCGAAGCAGGTTATTACATTTACTTCTTAGTGTGAAGTTGCCTTCTCTAGCTAAGCTTGTTTCTAAAGAATAGAAAAGAATACTTCACAGCATCAGCACAGATCAATATTCTGTCTAGTAGACCTATATTAGGAAAGTGATACCAGATAAATAAATGCTTCACGCTTACCACAGATAAATAGTTGACAGACATATAAGAGGTATTAGATCCAAATAATAAAGCAGTAACGAAACATGTTCAATGCCTACTGTCCTACCATAATAGTACAGCTATTAGTAGTTACACGATTCTTGCCAAATTAGCATCACATTATATCAGAGTAAAATAAAGTACAATTTCGATAAGACATATATGTTGATATAGTTGATCACTCTGGATGCTACCTATGAATTAAATTCCTAACAGCTCTATAATGGACGACAGAAATCTACCAAGTACATTCTCACACATATATATAAAACAACAAGCCTTAATTAAATCAAGCATCTCATTTTAACCGTGAAACCCATTTCTAATTGGGAAGCAGTTGTTACAGTTTGTGTGCATGAGTCCCAGGAAAAGAGTTCATAATCATAACCTACTTGATGGGTATGATGGATGGGCACCACACATAGAGTTGTGGCGATGTGCATCGTGGTATCCAGATTTCACTTTAATCTCCAACCTATTATAAATAACAAATCAATGCTACAACTCAACCTGCACCTATTCTATTGTAGGTAGAAAGGCTAGGAAAGTTTTGGTTAAACAAACTGTTACTAAGAAATTAAATAAATGACGTAGGCCTATAAACTTGCATCAGACTATTCAACGTTCTACATTATAATGTTTAATGACTAATTAACAGCCCTAATAAATTTAGAATTTTCCTTCCATATCATCTTTCCTTTCAGTTATAGTTTAGCTTGAAACCATTCTAAGATTATGCTAAGCTGGTGTAGGCCTAGATCTTTGATTATAAAGTATTTAGGCTACTAACTGTGCTAGGCAATTAGATACTACAAAGCCTCGGAATCAAACTCTAGACAGGGATGGACAAAGGAAAGTTCACATCTGTGAAATAAAGTCATTGATAGTTTATAGATTTCTTAAATAAATTTCCTAGCAGTATAAAGTTAGCCTATACTAACATTCAAAGTAATGATGATAGGCCTACAACACAATTACAATAATTATAATCATAATAGGTCTATTATATTTATAGCCTATTATAATTATTATTACAAAAAAATTAATTTACAATCACAAATATTAATATTATAAAATAATTATATAAATATAATCAATTCAATGATAAACATGTTCATGTTGATAGATAGTCTATGGAAATCACCTGAATTAATAAAATAATAGTTAGTTTAGTAGAAGTAGGTATAGTGTAGTCACTGATCTAATGAGTGATTTTGATCTGTGACTGTTGTAATAAATTGCTAGTGAGTCGCGATCACAACTTCACCTGATAGTATTACTATCTTTACAACGTAGTAGTAGCCTATTACCATTACTATAATTAATAACAATAGGTACAGCAATGACAGTGAGCGATGAGCACATTGGATGATAATTATATTCGTGAGCGTCATCTTTAGGGAGGCAGTTTGGCATGGTGTTGAACTATGTCTAATCACATCTGAATGGGGTATAAGGGCCAATGTGAGAGCCAGAGAGCTTATTAGCTTAAACTTTTTTGAAGTTTGCCCATCCTTACCCAAAACCTGATTATTGAGTTACACGACTTGTTTTTAAAATTCTCAAATAAAGTATGGTGGTAGCATTTTCTAATGCATTCATTTATTCCTCTGTATAATTCAGGATCTTCCCACATCTATACAAAGAAACTTCAATGTGTAACAATTAGATTAACTACATGTATATCCAATTAAGCGATACAAAATAGTCTGCCCCAGAGCCAATCTACTCAGGAACTCTGGCGATTTGATTGTTAGAATAATATAAGTCGTTTTTATTAAATTAAAATTTGATATACATTACTAATACTTTTCACCATTCCATTCTATCTCACTATCACTGTACAGATCTAGTAATGCAGGTACTACAGTGTAGTTAGGCTTAGGTCACCCATACAACTGATATTATAAAATAATGTCTCAATGAGCAGGCTCTACTTTAGTTTCTTATTATTATCATTCAATACTATAGTTGGATTCAGATTATCATTATGGTAGGTGCCTAAGTGTTGTGATAGGATCCTAGTTAGTAAGGGGCATCTCTATATTCCAACATATAAATTGATGCACCATATGAATGAAATAAGGGCTATTGTGGCAATGTCAATAAACTGTACTGTGTACCCTTTGTTTGTATGAGTTTTGTGGCTTGAGGAAAGCATGCAAGTAGAGCAAAATGAGGCAAAAACAACATTTTTTATTACTTTGTAATGGGGCAAAAAAATAATTTTTTATTGCTCTGATGGGGCAAATGAGTGAGAAGGGGGTGAGAGCTTGAGCTATGGGGCAATTGCTTGAATCTCACGCTCAATGCGTGAGAGTTGGCAGGTCTGGTGAGCAAAGTTAATTTAACTCAGCCTCAATCAATCAATAACAGTACCGAGAGATTCCACTATTACTGGATAAATGAATGTGCTTGTTAATTTTAAACAATTATACTTGCTATAACTTCTGAGCTAATTAAAATTATTATCATTATATTATTTAATTTTATTATTGAGTAAATTTTTAATTTTACAACAATAATTCTACAATAAATTAAATAACGATTGAATTTATTTCATTGTCTTTCCAGTTCCAACTCACAACAACCGTACTGTATTCCTACTAACCACACTGTTAGTCCAAAGAAACCCAAAGTACACTCTTGCAATCACACCAATGTTGACTATATGAGATTGTCAGATTGTATAATTATTGTTCCAGGAATGCCACTAGTACAACTAGCTCGACGCTCATTTTTTGAAATGAACAGAGAATTGTTCGCGTGCTATCGAAAGTCCTTTATGGGTAGATAATTCTGTACAATGAGCCTATCATGTTAGCGATTAGAGATTTTAATACCCAATAATATGTGGTTTTATTTTGGTTGACCAATCAACGCATTTACAGACTTTCTACCGATATACGCTGCCGTGCTAGTCGGTTACTAGTATTATTTGGTCGAGTAAACATTCATTCTTATGTTTTTCTAAAGTCCTATTTTGCAAAGGGATTTTCAAAATCACTGCTATTGTGAAAAAGCAGAGTTATTATTAAACAGTTTAGATATAAATTCAAAACATTTTACACAAATAGTATCTGTAAATAACAGCGTTGAAAAATTTTATGTTTTATATATAATTATAATGGTAACTAATATAGACAAACGGACGAAATCCCCATCGCATCATGGCCACCCGGGGGAAAACTGGCATCAAGTGGCCATTCGGCGTTTACTAGCGGGAAACTTTTTTAAGTTCCTGCTCTAGGGGTGTTACCTCTATGGTCCATAGAGGCAAAGGGAGATAACCATAGAGTTATCTCTATGGAGATAACTCAATGGAGTGGTCCATAGAGTTATCTCCATGGAGTGGAGTGTTACCTCTATGGAGTGGTCCATAGAGTTATCTGTTACCTCTATGGAGTCGTCAAAGAGAGTCGTCCGCTGTAGGACTGTCCGATTTGTGCGGGCGGCAACCATAGAGTTACTTCTATCTAGGAGTAAGAAGCTTCTATAAGTGTCTTCGCGACCTGAACTTCAGACCCAGGCCGATTTACAAAAATATTTTCCGGCACACATCCGTCACAGGGTCGCGAACACACCGGCCTGGGCCAAAGGCAAAATCCTCATTTCCGCGCGAAGAAATCAGGTGTGCCGATGAGCTAGGGATGGTTTCGTCCGGCCAAGCAAAATCCTAGGCCAATAGCCCTTCTGGCCTTGGTCGGACGGCCATCTTGTAAATTTTATTTGCGACCCGGGTCCGTCCAAGAGGTCGCGAAGACACCATTATGGTTAACACGAGCATCTTTAGTTGGGTTACCCATAGAGTTACATGTATCTCTGTTGCCTCTATGGGGTTACCCAAAGCCATACAAAAACATATTTGTATAGCTTTGGGGTTACCCATAGAGTTATCTCCCACTATATTGCCAACAGTAAAAAAGAAACCATATTGGACCCATGAACAAGGGACTACATTGGTCATCAGACTTTTCTTTCGGCCATTCTGATTGGTTCTAGAACAACCAACATGGCGCACGGTGTCCCCTCGTGACCATAGAGTTATCTCTGTTGCTTCTATGCTCGTGACGCAGCTCTGCTCTGCCAGAACCATAGAGTTATCTCCCCTAGAGCAGGAACTCCCGTAAATTTTGCGATGCCACTTTTCATTCCTGGCGGCCATGATGTGTTGGGGGTAGTTACCGTTTGTTTACATTAGTTACCTACGCGCTGCTATGATTAGTTAGTCATTTAGTTAGTAGTCCAAATTTGTTTTTGCTACCAATTAACTAAAATTTTTTGTTGCACACATATTTTCCAATTATTTCAGACCAACATAATTATTATATTTATCATATTTTGTAACTTTGATAGTAACTGCATGGTAATTGCAAATATTGTACATCAGTATATTAGTACGTCACAAAATTATTATTACACAGCTCCTAGTTCTAGTTATTTTGGCTTTCAGTAGGCAAGTTTACTTTACTTAACAGCTGTAGCATTAAGTAACACTTTTACCTCAAATTAGAATACAGCTAAAGCTACTGTAGTTGTTAATTGTCCTACGTCCTATGGATTATCCTGGTATCACATGATTGATAGAGTATAAATACTAATAGGTGTATTTCTATATGTAGAACAGATTTGCAGAAGTTGCATATTACAAATAAAAACATTTATGTAGACAGACAAAACCAATTCATAACATGGAGTATAAATGCCAATATTTTGACCAAATCTATTTTAAATATTTACTGAATAAAAATAGCATAAGAACTCTTATTCAATATTTAGAAGTCACTCCTTGCCATTCTTAGGAATAAGATCAGCCAGCTCTTCAAAATTCACAGCATCAGCACAGATCAATATTCTGTCTAGTAGACCTATATTAGGAAATTGATACCAGATAAATAAATGCTTCACGCTTACCATACATGAAACATGTTCAATGCCTACTGTCCTACCATAACAGAACAGCTATTAGTAGTTACATGATTCTTGCCAAATTGGCATCACATTATATCAGAGCAAAATAAAGTACGATTTCGATAAGACATAGATGTTGATATAGTTGATCACTCTGGATGTTACCTATGAATTAAATCCATAACAGCTCTATAATAGACGACAGAAATCTACCAAGTACATTCTCACACATATATACAAAACAACAAGCCTTAATTAAATCAAGCATCTCATTTTAACCGTGAAACCCATTTCTAATTGGAAAGCAGTTGTTACAGTTTGTGTGCACGAGTCCCATGAAAAGAGTTCATAATCATAACCTACTTGATGGGTATGATGGATGAGCACCACACATAGAGTTGTGGCAATGTGCATCGTGGTATCCAGATTTCACTTTAATCTCCAACCTATAGATGAAAAAAATCAATGCTACAACTCAACCTGCACCTATTCTATTGCAGGTAAAAAGGCTAAGAAAGTTGTGGTTAAACAAACTGTTACTAAGAAATTAAATAAACGACGTAGGCCTATAAACTTGCATAAGACTATTCAATGTTCTACATTATAATGTTTAATGACTAATTAACAGCCCTAATAAATTTAGATTTTTTCTTCCATATCATCTTTCCTTTCAGCTATAGTTTAGCTTGAAACCATTCTAAGATTATGCTAAGCTGGTGTAGATCTTTGATTATAATGTATTTAGGCTATTAACTGCGCTATGCAATTAGATACTACAAAGCGTCGGAATCAAACTATAGACAGGAATGGACAAAGGAAAGTTCACATCGACATCTGTGAAACAAAAGTCATAGTTTATAGATTTCTTAAATAAATTTCCTAGCAATATAAAGTTAGCCTATACTAACATTCAAAGTAATGCTGATAGGCCTATAGCACAATTACAATAATTATAATCATAATAGGCCTATTACACTCTTATTATCACAAAAAAATTAATTTACAATCACAAATATTAATATTATAAAATAATTATATAAATATAATCAATCCAATGATAAACATGTTCATGTTGATTAATAGTCTATAGAAATCACCTGAATTAATAAAATAATAGTTAGTAGGTATAGTCACTGATCTGATGAGTGAGTGTTTTTGATCTGTGACTATTGTAATAAACTGCTAGTGAGTCGCGATCACAACTTCACCTGATAGTATTACTATATTTACTACGTAGTAGTAGCCTATTACCATTACTATAGGTAGGTACAGCAGTGACAGTGGAGTGAGCAAAGTTAATTTAACTCAGCCTCAATCAATCAATCAATAACAGTACCGAGAGATTCCACTATAACTAGATAAATGAATGTGCTTATTAATTTTAAACAATGATACTTGCTATAACTTCTGGGCTAATTAAAATTATTATACTATTTATTATGGAGTAAATTTTTAATTTTACAACAACAATATTTCTACAATAATAATAGAATAAATAACTACTAATAAATAAGAATTGAATTTATTTCATTGTCTTTCCAGTTCCAACTCACAGCAACCGTACTGTATTCCTACTAACCACACTGCTAGTCCAGAGAAACCCAAAGTATACTCTTGCAATTACATCAATGTTAACTATATGAGATTGTATAACTGTTGTTCCAGGAATGCCATTAGTACAACTAGCTCCATGCTCATTTCTTGAAATAGACAGAATTGTCCGCGTGCTATTGAAAGTCCTTTATGGGTAGATAATTCTGTACAATAAGCCTATCATGTTAGCGATTAGAGATTTTAATACCCAATAACATGCGGCTTTATTTTGGTTAACCAATCAACGCATTCACAGATTTTATACTGATATACGCTGCCGCGCTAGTCTGTTACTAGTATTATTTGGACGAGTAAACATTCATTCTTATTTCTCTGTAAAGTCCTATTTTACAAAGAGATTTTTAAAATCACTATCATTGTGAAAAAGCAGAGATGTTACTAAACAGTTTAGATATAAATTGAAAACATTTTACACAAATAGTATCTGTAAATAACAGCGTTGAAAAGTTTTATGTTTTATATATAATTGTAATGGTAACTAATGTAAACAAACGGACGAAATCCCCATCGCATCATGGCCGCCCGTGGGGAAAACTGGCATCAAGTGACCAATCGGCGTTTAATAGCGGAAAATTTTTGAGTTCCTGCTCTATGGGGTGTTACCTCTATGGCCAGAACCAGTAGAGTTTGGCATACTATACCAAAGTTTATAGAACTAATAAGTTGTTCCACGGCTTTATACACCAATAGGATCGCACGAAATCTGACCTAATAAGCGGCCTAGTTCAAAGTAGTTGAGCGGCAACGAAAAATTACCGATAGAACAATGGAGTCTTCTCAAGATTGGCGAAAAAGTTGCCCTGAGATTGGCTAAAAGTACTTGTAATGCTAGCCTATTATTTTCAGAATACATAATGTTTATACCAATAACATCAATAGAAGATGCAAGCATTTAGAAGAGCAGAAATATAGGAAAAAGGCCCAAAAAGTTCGAGCCATCCTACTGATCACGTGGTCTGAACTATTTATGTCTCGTGTAGACCAAAGATGGTAAAAGTACGCTCTTTGTGCAGACTGTCAACCACTATTGTCGACCTATATTTCTATAGCCTAAGCGTTTGACCACAGGCTGGGCGCTCGTTAAAGAGCAACGGTTTGCCCATTTTGGCGAGAGAACTACGGCAAATAAGTATGCGCATCGTTTACTGGATAAACTTGGTATATAGAAACTTTGACTATACTCTATGCAATGATAATATACACCATGATATGACACTCCGAGTAAACCGGATGTGTCAGCGACTCCAATTAATCTATTCTGCAGTAAACAATTTACTGCCACACGGTTGATGATTGAGTGAATTAGTCATGACTGAGAAGAAAGAGCAAAGAAACAAAGGGAAAGGTGCACACTGCACTGCTATTAACTGTGAAAATTACCAAGCTACTCCATCTCATCTGTCCTTTTCTTTTCCTAGCCAAGAACAAAGGTAAGAATGGTCTCATGGTTGATCATCATGAGAGTTCATGAATTGATTACTGATAACTCTAACTAAACATGATAATTAATATTATAATATAATAATTATTATTTTGATTTTATAACGAATATATTATAATAATAATAATATTAAATATACATGTAATTATAAAGTGAAAATGACATGAACATATTATAATTATTTTAATTTTTATTTGTATATAAAATAATATAATTATAATAATAAATAATATAATTGATATTATAACAGTTACAGTTACTAACCTTTTTTATTTATTTATTCTCTCCTATAAGTTGTATAATTATAATATATATTTATATGTGTGGTCAACAAATTACTTTTAGCAGATGTTATCTGCAAACTTTCAGAAAACCCCAATAAATATAAATTAAATGTAAATATAATAATTTGTTAATGGTAATGGTATTAAAATGGTTTAGTAATCTATCTATCTATTGTCGACGACAACAGACGTGTACAGATAAATAAAATGGTAAATTATATTAACGATTAATTGATTATTGATAATTTTTATATGATGATGCTAGTGCTAGACTATCGACTACTAACTTTGTACGTTCGAAGATAGTTATGTAGGACAGCAGAGCAGTGCTACTAGCACAGGAGCCGAATGAATTTTGGACGGGTGACTGGGAAATAGAATGAATGATAGATATCAGTAAACTCAATGTCATTTGTTCTTCCATTATTTCATCTATCCCTGAAAATATCAGCCACCAATGGTAATTATTTTGTAATTCTTTATTTTTAATTTAAATAATTAATAATCATTATATTGCATGCCATAATAGGCCCTACTTGTTATGATGTGATATTGTAGTACACCCAACTCCTAACTTGTATGTATTGTATGTATCTATTGGGAATTTTCTTTTCGTTTTAGATGTCTACAATGGGCAGTCAATGGCTGATTTGGGCGACTTTGCGACTGTACGAAAAAGACCGTTCGAAACAGGACGTTTTGAAACCGGACCTCTGAAAAACTGCCATTTTAAAACTCCAAACCCCAGATTTCAATTAATTTTAATAATATATTTTTTGTTTTTACTAATACTAATTCGTAGAACACTAAAAAAATTGAACTATCTGTGAGTTGTGTTCTTCTAAATGTAATCTACACGGTGTCGAAATGGTTGTTCTCCAATCGTCCGGTTTCAAACTGTCTTTTTTGAAATGTTCCTTTACTGATTGGGCATTTGCTCACACCATGAGGGAAACTTATTAAGCCTGCGCATATGTAAGTTGATGATCGACAGTCTTCCATTATTATTATTATTATAATTGCTTACTTCTATAACCCTTACTAGTGTGCAGCCTACTAATAATATTTTTAGACTTATACTGTGTACATACACTTCAAAAGTATAGTTGACTATTTGTAGCTAGTTCATCAAACTGGCATTGATATGATTTTACTTGAGCAGTTCAGCTTCATGGCATAATTACTATTTACTTTTATGACCATTAGCAGCGTGTACTATTAATATTTTTAGACTTATACTGTGTACATATGCTTTAAAAGCACAATGTATATGATATAATAATTTATTGCTATGCATGTTGTTTCAGTATTTGTATTTATGTATACATGTATAAGCTTTTTTGGTTTGCTTTTATATGGTAATTTTAACAGATGTGTTTTTGATTGTGTAATCAGGTAAAATACAACATGTAAACAAACATTAGCCACATGCTTTCAATCCCTATACATACATGTACACAGTCATCGTAACTTGCAACTGAACATTCAAGTTAATTGTTCAGTTTAGGCAGCATGGCAGCTATAAGCTAAGTGAGCTGTAGTCAAAACCTTAGCCCACATATTTTGTATTATGATGATATAATATAGTGCATTCACCCTATACAACTGGACAGGTTTTGTATATCAATATGATGACAGTAATGTTTTCATGGAATAAAAGCACTTGTCGATGCTCTCCTGCTAACCTAAAGCTGTAAACATAGTTGGTTTTGTTTGCAAGCATGGTGTACTGCATATATGCAAGGATATTGTACAGTAATGCAAGTGAGTTTACTGCAAAAGTTTACTGTGAAAGTGGGCGGAGACTTTGATATAGTTGAGATCGATGAAGTGGAACGGGCACATTGCAAAACCCGTCTATCGGCACTGTATTGGCGCTAAGGTAATTGAGGACATAGAATTATCGTTGAGTGTCATATCATGGTGTATATTATCATTGCTCTATGGCCAGAGCTAAATGGTGTTTTTTTTTCTAAACATTTTCTGCTGGATCAAACTTGAAGGTTACTCCTGTTTACATGACAGGTGTGCAGGAGGGGGTTCTGGTCAACCAGCGAGATTCGGACCGGTCTTGCAGCTGAATTTTTTTTATTTTATCTTTCAACTTTGAACTTAACTTTTTATAAAGCTAAAAATGAAATTGTTTTTTTACTGCAACCTTGTTTTTTTTTTCATTATGGCTATGAATCATTATTGGTTATTTATGCTTTATTTATTAATAATAAAAATAACATAAAATCCTAATCTAATGATTAAATCAATCATAAGCATGATTGCAAACATGGTATGTCAGCACTGTTGACAATACTCACTGCAAGACCTGGAACTAAAATTCAGAGATAAATTGAAAGATGTTGTGAGACCTGGAGGAAACTGGGAGGTTGTTCTAACTAAATTGGGGGTATGAAATTGTCATTTAATTTATAACATTTATTCTGACCCAAATTACATTAGGACTCACCAGCTGCGCGTTGTTTGTAGTGGTAGTACGCGGTCTGTAGCTCCTGTTGTCAGCACGTTGATCTCCAGTGTAGTGAGCTGTTAGTGTCTTCACAATCTAATTTCCATGCACAGGCCAACCTGCAAAAAATTTTTCTTGCACACATCCCTCACAGAACCGGGAACATACCGGCCTGAGCTGAAGGCAAAATCCTCATTTTTGTGCGAAAAACCTAGGTGTGCCGATGAGCTAGGGATGGTTTCGTCTGGTCAAGCAAAAATTTAGGTCAATAGCCCTTGTGGCCTAGGCTAGGGATTTTTATTTGCAACCCGATTCTATCCAAGAGGTTGCGAACACACTAAGTGAGGCATAGATTCTGGTTCTGTGGCCTAAGATGTGGTGCTGTCGACTCTATTTCAAGGTCTGCAATGAGATAGGTGTGCTGCATACCTTCTTGCTCCTTAGTCCGCATCCATATGAGTTACTGGGTAGCATACATCAACATACGCTGCGTACTGTTGTAGTTTAGTCTTTAGAGTTTTTACTTTTGTCATATTTTGTAGTTTTTTGTCATCTTCGTGTTTTCCACTAGTTTATGCATTTGTATAGACCTAATATGTATGTTGTCACTTGGCTCCATGGATTTGGATTTCTATTGTTCGGACTAGCTTACAGCTCGCACTCATAATAGCTGTTGTTAGCAGTGGGTACTAAGCCATCCCATGAACTATTAATAACTCGCACTAATCGTTGCCTGCTCACATTACTGCATACTGAGAGTACACACTGACTGAGCTCGCTAAATCAGTGCGAGTTGAGTCATCTCATCGCTCAAGCTGAGCTTAAACTGCACTGAGTTCGAACCATGGACGGCCATTATTAGTCTACACTGTGCGTCTGTCTCAGTTTACTCTAGATACTGCCTCTCAGGCTACTCTATGTGCTTTCTACTAATATACCTGTCCTATCTATTATGTACATTACTATCCAGTTCATTCAACCCATCAAGTCTAGACAAGAGTTCTATTCTCCTGCTACTAAGTGTGCAAGAGTGGACAACTCTTAAATTTACCAACCTGTTGCTATTTGTATACAACAAGATTCAAACGTGCCTGTTAACAATAGTGAAATCATCTTGTAAAGCCTAGAGACTTGACAGGTATGCACCCACTAAACCGATAGACTTTTCTTGCAAAGTTCAGCTGAGTTTTATATTTTATAAAGCTGCCCAATCCCTACACCATGCACTGTATTCGGTATTCAAGTTCAAGTTAAAATATAGCCTCTAGTCCGCTCCAAAGTGCGGAAGGAGAGGTCTTTGTTTGTTATAAATATGAGGCTTGAACCCAGAACAGAAAACAATGAAGGGTTATCAAAGCACAGAGACTAAATAAAGAACATGCAATATGAAGATAATAATTAGACTATGTACTAAAACATCCAACTCTCATATCTCTAGGTGTTCAAGCAACATTATGTGTGTAGCTCCTTGTGTTGTTGGTATAGACGGCCTCTGATTTTGCACCATAGCGGAGACAAAATGATACAATGTTGAGTGTTTTGTTATGTTATGGCAATGGTAATAGTAATAAGTACTGGTAAAGGTGGGAACACGAGAGCGTTTTCGACCGGATTTGACGCTCTCGAATTTTCCAGGTGCCAATGCTGTCAAAACGCTCGAACTGTGTCAACAGGAGTATTGATACAATTTGTTCACCGGTGATTGGCTGCTAAACAGAGTTAATAAACATAAACGTATGAATCATCACAGAGTGAATATACACTGAAATATCATTTGCTAACTGGGAAATCGCTTTGCTCTCCGTTCGCTCCGTGTGTTTGTCAAGGCCATGGCGTTTGCCGCTTGCTCACAAATGCTCTCGTGTGCTTGTACCTTAATGGTGATTGGTAATAGTTAGTGGTAATAGCGAACTAAATACCTTCAGGTTTTGGAGACTTGCTCTGTGCTAAATGAGGTGTGCTGGGTGTCAATTGAGTCTACTTAACGTCAGTTGGATGGTCAATTGGCATATTACTTCTCTCTATCACTGAGGCACCCCATGATGGCGTCTTCATCAAACAATCAATCCAAGGTACTATTAACTACTGTAGTCCTGTAAATTAACAACTATTATTGTTATATGCCTAGTATATCACCATGCTACTACGATATAACATTATATGCCTAGTATATCACATTATTTTTGCTCACTGTAGTATCGATACAAAGAGATTCACGAGCTGCCACCTCTTCATGAAAAGTGTTTTGTCTATGGAGTTGTAAAGTTTGCCAAGGAGATTAAAGTCAGTGAAAAAGGAGGTAGGTTATATAATGTAAGCTTTAGTAGTAACCCGCATGTCTATGCCATACTGCATATATCTAGCCTACAGTTTATCTAATATATGATGCCTACTGTATGTACATCTAATACTGCTAATAGGCCTATATATGTATATGTATGTATTTTGTATATATGTATAATAAATGTATGTACGTATGTATGTTACAGACCAGTTTACCACCATTGGCTTACATAATGAAGTCATGTACTCCACTCAAGACAAGCTGGTCGTCACTCTATTTTCTAAGACAGCCGACAAACTGCCACGCTGTCAGCTCGGGGATATTGTACGACTACACAGGTTACAGGTACTATACGCATTTCTACAATGTTATATTCACACCTTTCTCCGCCTTTGTCCTGTCCCAGTGGTGGGTTTTTACTTTATACCAAGTTCTATCAAACTCTTTCATCTGGTCTGGTCTTCGCATCTTTCCTGTCTAGATCAAGCCATCTTCTTCTACAAGCAATTCCCACTCAATGTGGGGTAGCTGCTGACAGCACCAATACCTTCCACTTTACTCTATCCTGTGTATCTTCTCGACTGTCTCCCACTGCTTTCATGTCCTCCTGTATATTATCACTCAGCCTTCGCTTTGGTCTTCCTCTTTTTCTTTTGCCTGACACACGCGTGCTCGCTGTTCTTCTTGTCACATGTTCAGCTTCCCTCACGCCATCCAAGGTTTGCTTTTATGGTTTCACCCCATCTACATTCGGCCGGCTTCTAGGACTACTACCTTCCACTTTCATCTCCCATACCCGAGCGACATGACCATGCCACTGCAGTCTTTTTTCTTCTCATCAGGTCTTTTATTGGCATCACATTTGCTTCATCGGTTCTGTCCTCATTCCTCCTATGTTCTTCTGTGTTTCTTTTTTCAGATTTGCAGCATCTAATCATGCACATCTTGCTTGAGGTCATCTTGTTCACAAGATATCCCATGATTAGCCATGTCTCATTACCATAAAGAAGGGATGGTATTATCGCAGTCTTATAAATATGCAGGTTCAGCTTGCCTAGCATCTTTTTACCCCAGAGCACGCCTACCAGTTCTTACCATTTGTTCCTCGCCTTGGATATCTTCAGCTCTACTTCCTTACGGCATCCTCCATCTTGATGGATGGTTCCCTCCCTCCCCCCCCCCCTTCAAGTACTCGAATTGAGAACATTTGGGCATTGTTTCTTCCTCCCTATAATACTTCTTCATTCAGATGCCTTCCACATATCTGGCATGTGACACAGGCACTCTGTTTTCCACATATCTGGCATGTGACACAGGCACTCTGTTTTCCACATATCTGGCATGTGACACAGGCACTCTGTTTTCTTTCTGCTTATCTTTAGTCCTTGGATCTTCTGTGCCTGGTTTAACTAAGCGATGAAAGATTATGACCACTTCTCTCTAGTTCCAGATATAGTTTCTCCGTTGCTGCTTTCTTCGCAATTCCCACCTTCGCCGTGCTTATCTTGTTGAGTTTGGTGTACCTCTGTTTTGATTCATCTCCCTCCTTTGGTTCTTTTTCATTCTTTCCATGTGTCTTTTTTTCTTCTTACCTGCTGTTTGTACTTCTTCATTTCACCACCAAGATTCCTTCTCAAGGTATTTCCCCGACTACTAATTCTCCGAGCATCTCCCTCACTGCATTCATCACCATAGAGCAAGTCTTTGTCCACATCAGTGTAAATCCCGTCAAAACTCTCAGATTCTCTCTACGATCTTTTAATTTCCACCAGCATCGTTCTACTTATTTTCTTCTTTTTCTCCACATTTTGTGACGCTACAGACCCGACCCCCCCCCCCCCCCCCCCCCCCCCGAATAGCATTCACGTAATTTTATATAGGGCACATCAAGTACTCGTTCATAATAATAATATATACTGTAGGTGAAAGACTACCATGGTCAGAGCACTGGTCAGATGAATGTGCAAAAGGGTGGATCCTGGGCAGTCTTTGGTGGTCATTCTGACGGATTCAGTCCAGTTTCTTCTTCATCTCAAGGTCTCTCCATCTGTTATCTCACCTTATCTAATCAGGAAGTTTGTTCCATTGTTATCCATTTGGGAATCAGAGCCTACCATTGTATTTCTAAGTGTTTGCTGGTTTAAACCAGTTAGGGGCAAATCGCAACTTATGCTGTATGAAATTTATCACATTGGTCTTTAATAGCAGAAGTGTAGTGGTTGCTACTATAAATAAATGATTGTTTACCACATTCAAATGTATCACATGCCTACATACCAGGTAACTGTCCTTGATGTGTCTACATGCCAGGTAACTGTCCTTGATGTGCCTACGTGCCAGGTAACTGTCCTTGATGTGCCTTCGTGCCAGGTAAATGTCCGTGATGTTCTTGCAGGCTTGGTCGGAGGTTTGAGCTCCAGGTTTACCGCAGCTGTACCATCAAGGTGCAGTTGCTACGGGTGTCTGTTCTTAGTGCAGATCCAAACAAACTGGCGATACTCTGTCCCATTTTCCCTCAGTTGCAGTTGTGTATCCTCTTTTCTCCTTTCGCAGTTAGTGATTGGACAGAGTGATTAGTTTATGTAATCTAGTTTTTACTGGAGCAAGTTATGATTCAATTAGTTCAATTGCTAAGGTCAATCTAAAGCAATACTGCCAGCGAAAGCCTTTCATCTGAAGGTTAATAATCCACAGCCATGTTTACCTGGTGCGTTGTCAGAGACCTGGGCATAGGCCTATCATTAATTTCTTTCTCTTCTGCTACCTTTGGAAACAGTACAGTATCTCTTTTATAAGGTTACATTAATTTGTATTTAGACCCAACAGTCACGGAGCTGGACAAAGAGTGGATATCCAGGCTCAGGAGTTGGATCTCTCGAGCAAATCCAGGCGATGATAGCGTCGTGCACAATGTGCATCAGCCGACTAGTAATCTCGTGGACACTGCACAGTCTAGCGCATGTAACACTCCACAGCCATTTCCAGGTGCCACCAGTATATATACACCATTGCATGAGCTCCAGGTTTACCGCCGATTTAGCATAAAGGCGCAGTTGCTACAGGTGTCTGTTCTTAGTGCAGATCCAAACAAACTGGCAATACTCACGGTTTGGGACGGGACAAAAGTTAACTTGAACATGAATAATCCTTCTTTCCACGACTTCACCTCAAAGTATCTCACCTATGGCGGCGTGTTGGAACAGCTACCAGCATATTGCTGCAACGTTGTTGTCTATGGGAAACATGTGATGAGAGCACTGCAGCTGCAAGTCGGCGCTTTATATTCAATACCCAGTGAGTATCAATTATTGTTATTCAAGTAATATAAATATTATATACATATGTCTACGACTTGATGCTACAGGAGAGTCATGGGACAAATTGCTTGATGTTATCTGTGATATACTTGTAGACCTACATGTACATGGACTATACGGCAGATTCATTGGACATATCACTTGATCTTACAGTGTATATATTTACTGTAGATGTTCATTGTGTCAACTATCCCAAAGTATACAGTATATATGTATATATTTACTGTAGATGTTCATTGTGTCATATCACTTGATCTTACAGTGTATATATTTACTGTAGATGTTCATTGTGTCAACTATCCCAAAGTTGGAAAGCCAGAGCTGTATTTACATGAAAGCAGTAAGCCTCTGACTGTTCCGCTGGCAGACAATCAGGAAAGGTCAAGTCTTGTGTCGCAGTTAAAAGCTGCTGTTGAGGGAAAGCTGGATCTCCAATTAAACATCAGTATGTTTCATATGTTTTCTTACTATCGTTTATCTGTCTACGGAGTAATATAATGTTCTAAGTGTATTTCTTTTCCGACTGCACCTTCTGCTAGCTTTACAAATCCTCTACGCTCACATTTTTATCTAATGCTATCATATTTTAGTCAACGATGAAAGGTGTGTAACTGAATTAGACAAGGAGCTAGAGCTTGTTATTAGCGGAGTGAAAACGCTCCAGCTCACCCCTACCAAACCCGTCCCTACCACAGCTTCAACATCAGCTGATCATCATGTTAAAAGAGCTGCCTCTGAAAAGGAACAGTTTGCCAGTTTAGCTGTTCAGCTGATTGCAGTCTCCGTCCCTAAATCCAGCAAGCACAATCTAACTATCCTTACTGTGTGGGACGGGAGCATGGACTTCATGGACTTGTACAGGCCGTCTCTCGTCGACTACCGTACAATGTTTCATTCATGTGAGCTGTTTGCTGACCACTGTTTCTATATCACAACGTATGGAGTTCATGCTGAGAGGTCAAAGCAGCTCAAACTCGGTTCTCTCTGTTATTTCCCACGTGAGTTCTAGGCCTACCATATACCCCTGTAACCACTGCTACCATATACCCCTGTAACCACTGCTACCATATACCCCTGTAACCACTGCTACCATATACCCCTGTAACCACTGCTACCATATACCCCTGTAACCACTGCTACCATATACCCCTGTAACCACTGCTACCATATACCCCTGTAACCACTGCTACCATATACCCCTGTAACCACTGCTACCATATACCCCTGTAACCACTGCTACCATATACCCCTGTAACCACTGCTCCCATCATCACTCCATCAAAGGCTGAACATGCTATACATGGTATGCACTGTACATACTCACCTGTCCATATATCGCATGTTGGGTTGGGCATGCACATGTATATCCATGTTTCTTTACCAGTAAACTACGCAAGATTGTATATTTAGGTTAGGAACTGTTTGTTTTTTATAGCTTAGGTGATGACTGTAGTAGACTTTGTGTTTATATTTGTGTGTTTAGGTGTAGAACGCATAGAGTGTGCTGCTAGTGGTAAGATGGGGTTGTACATGCGTGAAAACAACCCCTATCTGGCGGTGCCTCTGAGAAGCATCAAGTCAGCCCCTCTGGAGGCGGTAATGCTGGCTAGGCTGTATCAAGTGCAATCAGAGTATGTTGTCGACTGTTGCTTAAATATAGGTAAGTATTTTAAACTATATTTTGACAAGGTGTGGGGATGGACTTTGAGCTACTGTCTTTCATCCACTGCTTTAGTTTGTAGGTGAAGCTTACTTACGTCTCACCATATTTATTTGTGCTTGCATTCTGTACAATCCCCAGTTCAAGATAGGAGATCATCGGCTGAGCTCAATGCAGACTTGGAGAGAATTCTTGGTGGACGTATAACCATCTCCTACAAGCCATGCATTACCAATGAGCAGTCTACGTCTTGTGTTAGTGGTGGCTTGACTCGGTCTACATGCATTGCCAGTTCCTCTCAGATTGCGTGTCCATCAGTATTAGCTTGTAACACTACTGCTGTTATTGCTACATCGGCACTGAATGGAACACTACTATCGCCCAGCACATCTCTTTGCCCCACATCTACTCTTAGCAAACCAGTTCCTTCTACGTCCACTGCTGATATCTCTCAAACTCTTACACCAAGGTGCTTGGTACGGAGGGGGTTTGAAAGAACACCGTCTGAACAGACTCCCTCTACGTCCTCCACCCATGAACCAAACCAAAGTTACATTGGGCCAATGCAGCTCACTAGAAACGTTAGTACACCGTCATCTGCTCATACGCCGAGTCAGAGTAACACTGTATCAGCTCTTATCACTAGGAGCTCGAATAAGACATGCAACACCCCATCATCACGTAGTAGCCCCATACCACCCCGTGCCTCTAAAAGATGTCATCCTATAGATGATGGCGAAAATAACAGTAAAGGTTAGTCGAACTACGCTACTACAATGTATTAGTTTTACCATTAAAGCGTTTTTTCTCTATATATTTGGTTTTGTTCAGAGGCTGAGAGGCTTTAGTAAAGTTGGGGGGTTTTAGTAAAGTAGGTGTGGGGGTTGGGGCGTGACAAGCAGGCATGTCATTATACTAACGCTACAACAGTGTAATACTTCACAGCCTCCATCCAACCATGCATTTACAGACAGTCTCTGGTTCCATGAGAACAATCATACAATAATATACATTTGTATACTTCTGTTCATTAGTCCACATCTGAGACAGAGCATAAACAGTACAAACACACTCACTACATGCTGCATATCCTAACTTGTTGTATTGCTTTAATGTAGTAGGAAGTTAGGCAATGAATTGACTTTGTAGATAAAATCCATTACATACCAAAGTCTATCCTGTATGGAGTAATTGATTTTCAAGCAGTGAAAAGGAGACTGGGAGGTGATTTCATTCAAATACCATATTATTTTATAAAACTTGCTACACTTTATAATTTGCACACTTGGTATGGGTAAGTAGTTTAATAATGAAAAGTAGTAATTCTTTAGCCACTTTATGTATTTGTTTTCTAATATGTAACCCCTGTTGCCATCATTTCCTCTGGACTTCCTCAAGACTTAGTGTACTTGGTATTGCAACATCTGTATGAAACACTACTATAGCCAAACACATGGTTTTATTCCTCATTTACTCTCAGCCAGCCTGTTCCTTCCACAAAATACAGAGAAGACAACTCAGTTTTAGTGTAAAGAATGTCTCATGGGAGGAAGCCATGGCAACAGGACTGTTACTGAAATATTAGAAAACAAAGTTGTGGCCCATAATTACCTAATCAAGTAAATAATTCTCTGTTGCTTTGTTTACGCTGGCAAGTACCTAGACACATCTGTATTATAAATAATCTATATACATATTGTACTTTTATTAGTAGTGTTTAGATGCCATATGTCAGATAAACATTTGTATTAAAACAATATAACAACTAGATCTGCGTTGGTATCCATACCTTTGTGCACACCTGTGTAACTGTAGTAATTACATGTATTTTAGTAACTGACGATTATGAGGAAGAAGAGAGTGAGTTATCTTCTCCACACAAGGGCTGCTGAACATAAGTCTCTCTTTCTCCATGCATGAGAGTAAATATTTTACATGTATATTATCATATTTTACATAGATATATTTTTTCCTTTATCTGCTATCTAAATAATAACAATAATTACTTATTACAGTTTGAAAATCAAACCTACATAGTACATGTTAGCGTTACATAAAGTCCAAGTACATTGGTTTATAATAACAATTTTTTTTGATAGTTTACACATATGTTATCCAAAAATAAAACAGTGAAAGTTTCCCATCTTAGACTGGGGGCATAGTACCAGTGTCCATTGTTGGTAGGTCAGTGTTAAAAGGTTTGGGCTTTTGATAGGAACCCATACCAGCACATCTCTCTGCATCCTCTTGACTGAAGGCCTCTGTTTGAAGAGCTTTTACCCTGTAATATCAGTATTATCATGTACAGGAAATGCTAGGCAATCACAAACCATCTAGTATTATGTAAATTGGCTCTATCCTTGACCAGCAGCCAGTACAAACTAACTCATTAAACATTGTATGGTTACCTTCTCTTGTGTGGTTTCCCCTTCATATGCGCTTGTAATGCTCCCTCACTAATGCAGTGTTTACTACAATAAAGGATCGTGATATTATCCACATGTGGAGTATATCAAGTTATTCACTACAAGAGTAAAAATATGAATATATACTGGCTAAAATACAGCACACAAAATACCCATATGTCAATCTAAGTAAGCCCATGTGAGACTGTTGCTTGAAGTAGCATTCAGTGACAACTAAACGCTATTTTATTTGATACAACTACTGGCAGTCAGCTGTGATTATTACACTAACACAAATATAGTACACTGGAATATACTAACACAAATATAGTACACTGGAATACACTAACACAAATATAGTACACTGGAATATACTAACACAAATATAGTACACTGGAATACACTAACACAAAATTAATATAGTACACTGGAATATACTAACACAAATATAGTACACTGGAATACACTAACACAAATATAGTACACTGGAATATACTAACACAAATATAGTACACTGGAATACACTAACACAAAATTAATATAGTACACTGGAATATACTAACACAAATATAGTACACTGGAATACACTAACACAAATATAGTACACTGGAATACACTAACACAAATATAGTACACTGGAATATACTAACACAAATATAGTACACTGGAATACACTAACACAAATATAGTACACTGGAATACACTAACACAAATATAGTACACTGGAATATACTAGCACAAATATAGTACACTGGAATATACTAACATAAATATAGTACGCTGGAATACACTAACACAAATATAGTACACTGGAATATACTAACACAAATATAGTACACTGGAATACACTAACACAAATATAGTATACTGGAATACACTAACACAAATATAGTACACTGGAATACACTAACACAAATATAGTACACTGGAATACACTAACACAAATATAGTACACTGGAATATACTAACACAAATATAGTACACTGGAATACACTAACACAAATATAGTACACTGGAATACACTAACACAAATATAGTACACTGGAATATACTAGCACAAATATAGTACACTGGAATATACTAACATAAATATAGTACGCTGGAATACACTAACACAAATATAGTACACTGGAATATACTAACACAAATATAGTACACTGGAATACACTAACACAAATATAGTATACTGGAATACACTAACACAAATATAGTACACTGGAATACACTAACACAAATATAGTATACTGGAATACACTAACACAAATATAGTACACTGGAATATACTAACACAAATATAGTACACTGGAATATACTAACACAAATATAGTACACTGGAATATACTAACTATGAAAAAGTGAGTAGTACAGTATGTACACTAGGATAATTGCATTCCATGCGCACAGGGACACTTACGCACAGTGCACACAGTAGTGCTGGGCAGCTCCAGGTTTATCTTCGTCCACTTCCTGAGACAAGAGTTTCTGAACCTACAGTTACATACAGTGAGTTTACAAGTAGGCCTACATTTATATAATCAAACAGGTACATATAAATGTATGATATTAGTTTATGTAAGGATTAAATTTGGCATTTGGGCAATCACGGACTTGATTTCACATCCATGAAAATGCTCCTTCCTGACTGGGGCTTGAACCTGAGACCTCTAGAGGACCTAATAGCACAGTGCACAGAACATGTACACTGTATGTAACCGGATTGTTGATCAATTAAGGTGCACTATTATTATTACCATAGCACTGGAAATGATACATGTATGCAATTCATACTTTTCCTGGCTTAAGATCATCCTGTATTTCATCCAAATCTTTTGTCTTCCGCTTCGTTCGATATTTCTCTTTAATTGGATGGTCACCCTTATTTCTCTTCTTACGTCTATATGGTCCAGTACCCATATTTATGTTCCAAAGTATAAACCTATCACGAAAAGGCAAGCATAAAACATACATTAGACTAACAGCTCGACTACACTACATGCTGTTGATTTTGGGTTAACAAACCCTCGTTCTAGGGCAAATGTGGGGGAGGCATTATACATATACTAACACGTTGGTCTCTTCAGTCCTGGTTTTATAGATTGCTGTTATAATTGGTTAATATCAGTTACCATGACATACACACACAGCAACTCACCTCATGCAGGATAGTAGTATTATTTAAAATATATGTTGTGTTGGAATATCTCTCTCCAATGGAGAGCACCAAACACTTATTCGCATTAAAGGATAGCTGCCAAGCATGAGACCAGTCTTCTACTGTACATTCTTATCTCAATGAATTTAGGACAGGCTAGACCCACCCTAATGGTAGGAAAATAGAGGGTCTCATATGTGTAAGATAAGGAAAAAACCAGAGGCTGTACAGCATTTTGTCGTTTTCAGGTTTCAGATCGGGATTTTGGAGTCACTACCCTTCGATCTTGTATGGTTCTTGGTAGAAAACTTCTGTGATAGATATGTGATACAGCATCAATTGAGGTAGGTTTCCTCTTTCTGCAGCTCATGTTACAGTTACATTTGCTGTTTATGATATCACCGTATGCAGAGAATAGGGCTCCACGTTTGTCTTCTTGTGAGATAATTCTCATTAAAAGAGAGTCCGTGATTTCTTTTTGTCTTTTAATGTTTGTAGTCCAAGATCAGTACAAACCTTTTGAGACACCATGCCATCCTTTGATGTTTTTGATAAGCTTGATTACTGTGTTTTGTACATGTTCCATATCATGCTTGTAGTAGTTTCTGCTGGGTCCCACAGGACATTAGCATACTCAAGAATGGGATGACAGGGGCTTGTTTACGCTACTAGTTTTGCATGTTCAGGAGCATCGTGGAATGTATTTTTAATACATTCCAATGTCCTATTTGCAGTGTTGACTTTATTAGATATTTTGTCTCGCCTACACAGATTAGTGGCTGACCACCAATTGAGTAGAGTGGAGGGGGTCTTGTTGTAGTTGCTGACTGTTGCATCTGGTATTCAGAAGCAATACATCATCAACAAACGGTCAAATTCGCGGCTTAATATTATATTTAATAGCAGATGGTTCATATAATGACACATAAAAGAAAAGAAGAGGCCCCAAAACTGCTATGATAGAATGATAAGATATGTGAAATAGTAAAGTATAGGCTTAATGAAGGAGTAAGAAGAGAAGGATGTTCATGTTTGAAAATTTGTATAGCCTATATTATATTATATATCTATATTAATATCTAAATCTACCTATCTCTTCTTACTTATTCCTTGATTTAATTTTCAATCTGAGAATCTCTGAGGATAATTCAATTTTTTTTCAAATTACCATTGAAAGAGTTTACTCAAAATCAAAATGAAACAAAAGAACAAAATATTAGTCGCACTACACATCAAACAGCACAAACCAAAATTAAACATACAAGGACAACCTTATCCACTAAATCTATTCTGCAACTAACCTAATCAACACTAACCAAACCAACTAGTCACGTGGATTTTTACCTGTGATTATATGTATATTTATTAACAATATTTTGAATCTTAAACATGTACTCTTTGAAGTATAGTATAGTTTTAATCTTTTCATCTAGTAACTTTATTGAGCAAATAGTTTTGACTAGCTGTATAAGTTTATTCTAATTCTTAACTTAATCTATTCCCTTAGCTTTTTCCTCTTTGACGCACTTATCTATTATTTATTATTATATAAAGTAGCTCTTAATTTTCTGTAACTTCATTTATCCTCTGATGATGATGCTCGGATGAAACATAAGGAACAAAATCAAAATATATTATATAAAATAATTATAAAATAATATAAAAATCATAAAATGCGTCTTGTTTGTTTTATTATTTATTACAAAAGTCAAAAGAATAAAACTACATTTCCAATAAATCAACGCATTGATCATCGTGAACGTTGGTTTCAGTCGCCAACCATTCAATTATCACCATCGTTACAGGTTTTGATTACCATGTCGGTGGCTTTTTTAACTTTGACCAGAGTTTAAATATTTATCTAGGAACTTTGCCTTGCCCACGCTGATAACAAATTATGTCTAAACAAAAAGCCTGGTTTCCTCAGCCCAAAACCACTTTGCTTTAAGTGGTGGAAGCTATAGCACCTCAATGTGCAACACTAAAAATCTTTTGTGGCTATACATTTGTACTTCCGCCTGCAGCTCATCCACGGAACAGGCCTAAAAGGGATAACAGATTTTCACCAGATTGCGCAACTAGGCTATGGACCTAAATACTGAAGACGGGTGAGACTTTATCATTCATTACAGGTCAAGGTTACTAAACAAAAAGGGATAACACATTTTCACACTTGACACACGGTTGACATGTATAATATTATTGTATATTATGTAATTTTAATTTTCTAAAGGGGATCAAACATTTGCACACAATATTTTATATTTTAATTTCTTTTCAGTAATCTAAACGCATTTCTACACCCTATATTTACCATTGTGATTGTTATATTATTAGAATTATAGCTTACGTAACGTAGTGTAAATAAAAACTAAAAAAGGGATAACACGTTTTCACACTAGACACTCACACTGTATAGCGTATATTATTATAGAAGTCTCGAGGGATGACATATTTTCACACGGTTTTATTTTGTATTTTAATTTTATTTTAGCAGTCTAAGGGTATGAAGCATTTCCACACCCTATTATTATTATCATCATAGGATAATCATTGTAAGTTGTTATGATTAATTTATATTATAATTATTATTTATATTTATATTATTAATTTCATTATTAATTATAGTTAATAGTATAAAAAGGATAACACATTTTTACACTAGATATTTTATATTTAGTTTTATTTTAGTAGGCTTAGTCTATAGGGAATAACGTACTTTCACACCATATTACTTTAAGGTAATCTAAAGGGGATAGGGATAGCACAGTGACAGTGAGTTTCACATTGTATATTATCATAGCAGTCTAAAGAGTATGACCCATTTTCACGCTAAAGGTCTATATTAATATTATGGTAGCCTAAAGAGGATAACCCTATGTAACTGTGCATGACAAAACTTGATAGATATGCATTGTTATATGTATGTGCATGATCACTGGATGATGGACCATCTACATTCATCAAGTATGTCGTTTGGAGATCATATTATCTGCCTACTTCACGTTGTTGCACAAACCTGACAACTGTAAATATCAGGTTTAGCTTTGGTTCATTGTCTACACATTCTAGATTGAATGTAATTCCAAACATTGATCTGGGTGTGTTGCTGCTGAACTATTGCGACAAAATCTATCTACGCTGAAATCAATGACAAAACTTGTGAGGTATACTGCAGTAGTACATATACAGATTGTAGTACTGCATGGTGGACCCTCTATGTTCAACGGGCACCGTTCTGGTTCACGCTGTGGTGAGCTAGTCAGCAGTCGCACAGACTCGAGACTTGCAGTCTGGTAGGGATTCGTGGCCACACAATTCGATCTGAAAGACACTTCTACTTTTACAGCATTTATTCTTGTAGGTGGGCTTCTCTCTACAACCAGAATTGGACAAAGGAGTTGTGCTCTCTCTTCAACATGTGCCATGCTACCCTGGCTGCCCCTCCCTACTACTCTCTAGCGCTACTCTCCTGGTACTCTGGCCTGTATGTTGTGCGGTTGCACCTCTGGTACTGGGACACAACAATATACAGTGTGAAAATGTGTTATCCCTTTTAGACTGCTATAATATACAGTGTGAAAATGTGTTATCCCTTTTTAGACTGCTATAATATACAGTGTGAAAATGTGTTATCCCTTTTAGACTACTATAATATACAGTGGGAAAATGTGTTATCCCTTTTTAGACTACTATATTATACAGTGTGAAAATGTGTTATCCCTTTTTAGACTACTATAATATACAGTGTGAAAATGTGTTATCCCTTTTTAGACTACTATAATATACAGTGTGAAAATGTGTTATCCCTTTTAGACTACTATAATATACAGTGTGAAAATGTGTTATCCCTTTTTAGACTACTATAATATATAGTGTGAAAATGTGTTATCCCTTTTTAGACTACTATATTATACAGTGTGAAAATGTGTTATCCCTTTTTAGACTACTATAATATACAGTGTGAAAATGTGTTATCCCTTTTTAGACTACTATAATATAGTGTGAAAATGTGTTATCCCTTTTTAGACTACTATAATATACAGTGTGAAAATGTGTTATCCCTTTTTGGACTATTATAATTTATTACAATTTGCATGTATAGTGTGAAAATGTGTTATCCTTTTTAGACTGCTATAATATACAGTGTGAAAATGTGTTATCCCTTTTTAAACTGCTATAATATACAGTGTGAAAATGTGTTATCCCTTTTAGACTACTATAATATACAGTGTGAAAATGTGTTATCCCTTTTAGATTACTATATTATACAGTGTGAAAATGTGTTATCTCTTTTTAGACTGCTATAATATACAGTGTGAAAATGTGTTATCCCTTTTAGACTACTATAATATACAGTGTGAAAATGTGTTATCCCTTTTAGACTACTATAATATACAGTGTGAAAATGTGTTATCCCTTTTAGATTACTATATTATACAGTGTGAAAATGTGTTATCTCTTTTTTAGACTACTATAATATACAGTGTGAAAATGTGTCATCCCTTTAGACTGCAGATTCCAAGAATATACCAGTGAAATTATTATCCTTTGTAGTTAACTAGTAGCCAGAGTATAAAGCATCATAATTATATACAATGTATAGTAAGAGAATTGATGTAACTTTATTAGAAGCCAATAAGTAACTGAAAAATATAAAAAAACTGAGGCAATGTTAAGGAAAAATATAGTCTCATATCCAACATGAATAAGCAACAGTTGTGTGAATGTACGTAAAAGTCCTCAGCAGATCAAAAATATATATCAGTTTGAGATAAAAGTGCGCAACATAGGGACAATGTAAGAATGGGCATGCACATTATGGAATAATACAAAAGTAGATGTCAAGACGGCACTACCAATAATATCAGATTGGTCCTACCGGACCTGTACATAACAATGAAACAAAACAAGTCAGTACATATAGGTCAGTACGATAACATCACAGCAAGATACAATTATATATGAGGATACAAGGATTTGAATGATACACATGATTTGTGTCTTTGGAGTCGAGTTGGACTTCTAATTCTTGTAATGATCCATATAACCCATACATGTATATAATGTAGATGCGAGGCATATACAATAGTCACTAACCATACGTAGGTCTGTTCACTTGATATCCTGTTAGTTGCTTCAGAAAACCTAAAACAAGAATAAACCCAATTCATAAAGTTTAAACTGGCAACGCATGCATAGTTTTAGTCTTATGACAATTCACATGTATATCTAGAACTTTTATTCACAAAGCATTGGCTAGTAATGTATATTGAATGTAAAATAATAGACCAGGGAGGCCCAATAATTTTTGGTAGGGGGCCAAATAGCAGACTGGGCCTCAAGCTTGGCCAGGTATTAGTACAAAGATAGATATATTATGTATGTTTACGTGTGTTTCTATGTGTAAGCATGCATAAGATGTATTCGAATGTGACATGAATGTAGCCATCAGATTTACACTTCTCAAATAAACATTTATTACAAGTGGATTTGATTTTCAACATAATCAATTGTACAAGAGAAGTAGTGAGGGTGACAGGTGAAAACGATCTTGATTTCAGTAAATAATTGGCAAACCCTCGGCCAAACGAGCTTGTCGGAATTTATATGAAATTATGAATTTTTACACAAGTAGATGGCTTGATGAATTTAGCTAGGGAGCCTATCAGACCTGTGGGCCTCCATCTGGGCACCACTGTTAAAGACATTGCAATACCTAGTGATATAGGCCTATTATACAATTAACCAAAAAAGGAAGAGGAAAAAATGAACAAATATCAACAGCTGGAATTTGACTTTGGAAGGTTGTGAGGTGTTGGACCAAGCGTTGTACCCAGAAGCCATATAGTGATCGGAACAACATCAATCGTACTCTGCAGTAAGATGATGATACAGGTGGAAATCTTTAGGCCCTTAGTTGAGACAGGCTCAGTTACTTCCATGGATATACCCATATGGTATGCACCATATTAATCAACAATATGATTACACAGAGATAATATCCTACTAGCCCTGCTTGGGATAGACGTATTGTTTGAGGCATTTAAAAAAGCAGCTGCGCTTTAGTGTGCATGGTAGGCCTATATGTAAAGCATTACAGACTGATACTTTGACCAGCCACAGTTTTTTAGGAAAAAAAATCGCTAAGCGACCAGCTTAAGATAAACCAGTCAGGACGCTGTGAGAAAAAAAGTAGTAGGCCATAATAAAATTTATAATTACTATTTGATTTGATAAAAACATTTATAATAGGACTATATTCATTATAATTATACATTTAATTGTTATCAATATTTAAATATTTTTGAATACGTCTTTACAACAAAAATTGAACGCTCTGGGATGCCTCAGTTATCTAACGGTCAGCGTGCTTGATGTCATAGGTGTTTGGCCGCAGAGGTTACATCAACCTGCTATTTATTCTACATGAGTGGCTGTGTTGGTAGTAATCTAGTCTTCTACAGTTACAAGGGGTTGAAGTGCATTCGTTCCTCAATGAATTTAGGACACTCGTAAACCACCATCATGGTATAAAAATACAGTGTCTCAAATGTGTAGGCCTAACATAAGGGAAAACACCAGAGGTTGTACAGGTTTCCAGCATTTTCATTTTGCCGTTTTCAGGTTTGGATTGTCATTGTGGAGGCCCTATCCGTATGGTACTCGGCACAAATATGCTGTGATAGATATGTGATGCAGCATAAATTGAGGCAGCTCTTGTTAGTACAGACATCTGCTGTTAGTGTTTATGATATATATTATCATTGAAAATTATCATGTCATCGTATGCAGAGGATAGGGCTTCATGCTTATCTTCTGGTACACACTTTATTTTCAGCTGAATGCTCTGCTGTATTTTGTCCCTTTACATCGCTTGTGTCTACTGACCAGGATTCTTCAGAATGAAGAACAACATTCCACTCTATCCAGAGCATATGATGACATTGTGGGTGACAGAGAGTTGGTAACAATGACCACTAGAGCAGCTACCAGAGGAGAGCCAACCTCAATATCAGCCAAAAAATGCATCTACCACTCTAGTTTCCTGCCACGAACAATCCGTGAGATAAGATGAGAAACCGACCTCCAATCCTAAACAGTGATACTGTAAAAATTGCAAATCCCCCTAGTACAAAAATAGTGAAAACTAGAGGCTCCCTTATAGATTTACATGAAATTGCTGGTGGAGTCCTACCTCATCTGAGGTAAATCCTGAGGTTCCCCGTAAAGTTCATGATGGTTCTGGGTAGAAAACTACCGAAGTAAACTCACTGTCCTGTAATGATGCTATGCTAGGTCCTGGAAGTTCAGCTTGCCTCTGGCATTTTGGCAGGAGCTCTAGCTCGTTGACAAGGTGAGGTCATGTTTCTTCTTTTATTTACAGTAGAGTAGGCCTAACAGTAAAGTTAAAGTATTATTATTATACAGTATTTACTATGCAACTATAATATTACATTAGTTTAATAATCGGTGATTAATTTTAAATTATTTTAAAAACAATGCAATCAAATTCAAAAATTGAAATTAGAAATTCAAATTGACTTGAATCACTCCTTGCTTGAATTAATCATATTCATATTGATTGATTAGTTATTTTATTAATTATTTATGATTATTACACTTAGTTTACTAAATAACTTACTTACTATCCACTTTCCAAAGACCACCCGTGGCTTTAAACGCTATCTTTGTTATTCTTATTGTTAGTTATCACTTTTTCATTCCTTCATTCCCTTTATTGAAGCTTAGAAGCATGGATGGCGCCAATTGAGGGGCGTAATAAAAACTGTTCGCACAACCCCGTTTTTATGTTTATTCGCAACTCTATAGTGGGTACTTGGGAGAAATAACTTGATCCACTCCTGCGTTCACCTTGAGGTCTGAGAACCACAATAACAGAATACTATATCATTACTGAGGGAGAGCTCAACGCGTTTAAGCCCCGAACTTGGAAATAAGCGATTTGGATCTGTAGGCAATTTTGTGAAAATCCGTTATCCCTTTTAGGCGGCTCCCTCATCCACTATTCTCTTTCTTGACATGTTCCGGTTCTTATTTTTTACAATGAATAAATTATGAATGTTACCATAAAAATTCACAATTGTTAGGAATGACCAGAGATGTTTGCACGCTTTTTTTTGGAAACTCTTAGCTTTGACTTCTCGAGTTACAAGTAAATTCTTTTTAGGGACCAATTAAAACTTTCAAGTTAGAGTTAAGTATTAATTATTGATCCTAAAACTGACAAACTAACTGATGACCCAATGAAGTGTGCTGAGATCCTGAATAGCTACTTCAATAGTCAATTCTGCCAAGAACATCAACTCACGCAAGATCCGGAGACCAGTCGAGCGGCTGAAGACCTCCAAATATCCGCCGAGGGACTTGTTTCACTCATTAAAGCATTACCAAATGGACAGTCACCTGGCCCAGACGACATTAGAAAGCCGGACTTACTAGTTGATGTTGACATAGCTGCCGCATGCCTGCGACATGTCTACCATGCTTCGCTTAAAACTGGGAAACTGCCAGCTGAATGGAAGCTCGCCCATGTAACTCCGATACACAAGGGAGGTAACAAAGCATTGTCAAACAACTACAGACCAATTTCGCTCACAAGCATCCCATGTAAGATGCTTGAACATATAGTACTACATTATCTCAACAGAACGCTTGATACCGTGCTCCACAACAGGCCGCATGGTTTCCGCAAAGGAATGTCATGTGATACCCAGCTGTGCTCAACCTACCATGATATTGCCAAGGCACATGACGAGTCACTAAATACACACACAATTGTACTTGACTTCAAGAAAGCCTTTGACAAAGTTCCTCACTCCCTTCTGCTCCAAAAACTACGCCAGATTCTCAAAGTGAACCCGCAGATTGTTGGCTGGATTCAAGATTTCATTACCAACAGGAAACAAAAGGTTGTAATCAAACGCCAGTGCTCAACTGAACTGCCAGTGACATCAGGAGTGCCCCAAGGTTCCGTTCTTGGACCAACACTATTTCTCATTTACATTAATGACTTGGCAAGCTCCGTCAACTGATCTATTAGTCTCTATGCTGATGACACCCTATTGTACCAGAAAGTCAATTCTGCCGCTGATGCTGCAAACTTTCAGCTGAACATCGATGCTGTCCATAAGTGGTCCTGCGAGTGGAAAATGCCACTTAATGACACCAAATGCCATGCTATCGCATTTGGCAAAAAGACAGATCTGCCACCCTATAAACTAGGAGACACACTTCTTGATTGGACAGAAGAAACTAAATACTTAGGAGTTGTAGTACAAATCGACCTCCAATTTCAAAAGCACATTACACAGAAGACCCAAAAAGCAAGTAGAATCCTGGGTGTAATATATATGCCCTCCATGATGCTCCGAAACGTGGGCGTCTCTTAGCATATACCAGTCTCTGTCACCCGATATTGGAATACGCAGACACTGTCTGGGATCCTCACCTGAAAAGTACTATACACGACATTGAAATGATACAGAAGCGTGCTGTGAGATTTACAGCGGAGCTCAAGGGTCGCGAAAGCGTCAGTGAAGCCCGAGCAGAACTAGGCTTACAAACGCTACAAGAAAGGCGCAGAAACCACAGATTAAACCTCTTAACCCGTATCATAAAGGCTGAAGGCGACCACGGTGTATTGTTATCAGCCTATGATGAAACTATTAATAATCGCACTGACATGACAGTGATAACAAGAGCTGCAGCACGTGGTGAACCCACATCTACCTCAACAAATTCCGGATGCTACCATCAAAGCTTCTTACCAAGGACTATACGCAAGATGAGAGGACTGTATCATGGCTGATGACTAAAAAAATAAAAAATAAAAGTAATGTCTAACAGCGGTAATGCTAAAACACCTGGCCAAAACCAAATGCACACTGTTACATTAATGAAGCACTCTACTTACACCGCCGGTGGTCAAGAGTGTCCTACTTCATCAGAGGTAAATCAGAGAGGTGTTAATAAAATATTTTATATTTATATTAACTTTATATCAATTCAATAGAAAATACATGACTCCAGAAACTCAAGTTTCTATCAAGTTATCTGGACTAACTACAATTATTTTCTTGTTCAACTCGAGTTTTTATGGAGTTTTTGGGCTATTATTTAGCTTCTGGTAAAATATTGTTAGCAAGTGGTGCCACTAGTTCAAATTGCAAAACATTGTCAATGTGAAGTGTGTTATAATTGTGGTTATAATTGTGGTTATTTCTGTTCATTGCAATTTACAGCTGCCCAATGAAAATTTGAGTTATTGAATATTTCGACATAATCATGGTGATGTGTGAGTTAAGAGTCTTTGATTTTCCCGATTTTGGTTATTACATTATGATAGGTAATAATAGTATAATAATTATAATGATTAAATTAATAATCCTGCTGTTATAACTAAAATTGCGGTTTTGGTATTGGCAGTTATAACATTTAATTGGAGCCAAAGTACTTAAGACTCACCAGCCGTACGTAGTTTGTTGTGGTAGTACGCTGTCTGTAGGTCCTGTTGTCAGCACCTTGATCTCCAATGTAGTAAGCTGTGTGGTGCAGGCTCTGGTTCTGTGGCGGTGTCGACTCTATTCCGAGGTCTTCAACGAGATAGTTGTTCCACATATATCCTTGATCTTCAGTATGCATTAACATGAGTTACTGGGTACACTCCACACCTACGCTAAGCACTGTTATAGTTTAGGATAGTTTTTAGTGTTTTTGTTTTAGTATTTTATTAATTTTTATTTGGTTTTATATTTTGTGAGTTTTTTATCATTTTCGTGTTTACCACTGTGTGATACATTTGTATAACAATTATGTACATCTATCGTCTATTGTCCACTCTAGTCACTGTCTGGATAGCTATGTCGACAGTCTAAACTGCTGTCCTTTCCATCCTCATTCTCACTTAGCTCTATGCTATACTCTAGTATAGTCTACACTCTGTGTCTCTATCTTACAATCTACTCTAGATACTGTCTCTATCTCAGTCTACTCCAGGTACTGCCTCTCTTATATATATATACCTGCCTATCTACAATAATTATACTCTACTATCTAGTTCATTCAACCAATCAAGTCTAGACAGGAGTTATATTCTCCTTCTCCTAAGTGTGCAAGAGTGGACAACTCTTAAATATACATATGTTGCTATTTTGTATGTTACAATGTCGCATCGTGTTGCCCTAATGTTTTTTAAAAAGTAAAATTTGTTTTAATCTACCCATCAATCAAGAACCAACTGATTAGTTTAATTCAATTGGCGTGGAAACTTTTACCAGGTAGTTTTTGTGTTTAGCATTTACTAGATCTGCTCAGGTTCAGGTTAAAAAAGGAGCCTCAAGACGGCTCTGAAAAGCGGAAGAGGAGGCCTTCGTTTGCTACAAGATGAGTTAAAGCAGAGAGACTATAAAGGGAACATACGAGTATAACTAGGTTATGTACTAAAAGATCCAACTCTCATGTCTCTGGCTGTTCGAGCAACAAATGCATTGAAGCTCACTGTGCCGCTTGTATAGATGGCCACAGACAAACCTTGCGACTGGGATCGAGGAATTTGTCTGTTAGGTTTAAAATTATTGTCTATAAAGTATAAAATCACTCAGGTCAAAAGAGACGCGCACTCAAATTGAGTTGAAATAAAATGATGTTCTCGACACAACCTAACCATTGATTGAATTTTTTGCAAGATTAAAGGGGTATTGAATGGTGTAAAAAACAGTCTGTATTTAGACTGTTTTTACATAAAATTTGCTTGAAAAGTGAAAACAGTGGATTCAGCAGGTACTTGAACGGTATAAACAAAGATCACATGATCACAGAGATTTAGCTGCAGTATGTCAAGAACTCCGCGACTGAAAATAAGCTATAATATGGTCAGTACACAAAACCAACAGAGACACAGAAAACATACTATTGTTGAAAAAAATGAATACATAAAAACGAATCAGAAGGGCTCATCGCTGCAGCACAGGTTCAAGTGCTACCAACACGATGTAAAGAAGTACATGTCAATAAACATGGAGGAACACCAATGTGCAGAATGTGTAACGAGAGAGAAGAGACAGTATTTAATATACTCAGCGAATGCCAGAAATTGACAGCCCTATGGTTCAAATCGTCACATAGACTCACCTAATGTACCTGAATTTGGTTCTGTGTACATTGAACCATTTAACCTATGAACAGTTGTATATTTGAAAGCCAATGATGTCTAAAAATGTTCTTAATTTGCCTAGGCCTACTGATTCAGCATTGTTTTAAAATTTTTTACAGATTAAAGCCATGATTAAACGAACTGAACGCACTGCTGGTGCTCGCAAGGGTTCAGCTAAGTGGATACAAGGTTACATTGTGAGAGAAGATAAGATGAGCCTCACTGATGATGAAGTGTTGAGTGAGGATGATGAGATCAGTTTTGATCCTAGCTCCATAGAGAAGCTGCCTGTCCGTAAAACAAAAGGTCAGTCGGACAGGTATTCAATGCGTATTCTCCTTGTAATCTGAAGTCTGACAACACTATCTACCCTGAATCACAACTTTCACTAAAACTTATAAGCACACCACTAATACACTTCATATTGGAAGAAAGAATAGCTCATAAAAGGTATGGCTAGACCCCTTAAAAGCTCATACTACAAAGCGGGCCCCTGCATGTAAGCCGGCCTTAATTCATTAGCACTTCTCTCAATGGGTTTATCTGGCTGTTTATTACAATCCATTTAACATTCATTAAAACATACTAGCTTTTTTTATTCTTGGTTCTAATGATGAAAGTAAAGCTCTCCTCAGTTGTAACACAACTATACTAATATCATACATTTTTAGTTCTTGTGCAGCAATTAGATGGAAATGGTGAACTATCCTCTATGACATATATATTTGGGAAGTTCCCTTATATTGGGCAATGGTGGCACATAACTGTAGAGGTGAACATATATCATGGCCTTATGTACTCTAATGGCCTCCCTTCATATAAGTAAGTTATGGTGTGGTACTGCTATGTAGGTTTACTATACACTAAGTATGTGATGATACTATCATGTGATGTACTATCACCTGCACTAATTTATTAATTATTATTTGATCATGATTGTATAGATCTCCGTTCTTATTAACTCTACACCTGAATCGTTGTATAAATATTTCAGATTCCGTTGTGACCTGTCCACTCGCAGTCAGATCTTCAAACGACTGGTGAGCATAGCTCTAAAGGAGAATGTATCAAGTACCACGCAGTCAGTTGAGAGTAAAGTTTTCTTCTCCTTCTTGGAAAGGCAAACCATAGTCGACTACAGTGCTGTGTATAAGAAGAAGTGTTTAGTAGATCTTGTAGAGAAATGTGCCTCAGAACAGCCAACTCAGCCACTCACCAACTCTATCCTCCAACTTCGGCATAGTCTAAATAACAGTTAGTATTCATAATAATATTCAATACGTACAATTACATAAACAACTGTTAGGTAACTACTGCACTCATTTTACAGGCTAGAATATACTAGCTGTGTAATCTAGTGTCTTGCAGGTGAAGAGCTTGCACAGGTCAATTTGGCTCTTGACTTTCCGCTCACTATGAGCCTGTTACCATGGTTACAACCACGGGAAGCTCCTGCTATCATTAAACATGGCCGTACCTGTACAAGACTGCAGTTGGCTGTGGAGAAGATGATTGCTGAGAAACCATATGAATTGGCATTCACATCTGTGAGTTTGACTAACACACTCAGTTGTGAAATATATAATATCTAGTTATATGTGAGTTTGACTAACACACTCAGGTGTGAAATATATAATATCTAGTTATCTGTGAGTATCTACAACTTATGCTTGCCTATCAGATGTATCTGCTATGCAGTTTGCAGAACCTATGCTTTGCGTTACACAATTTTATTTCATAAAGTCTTTACTCTACACGTTCTATACTCCACACAGTCTATACTCTACACTAGTGCTGGGCGGTGTTTCGGTGTCATTCAGTTTTTTCGGTTTTTTTTCATTCGGTTCAAAAACCGCCAAAATTTAAAATGTGAACCGACACCGAATGCGGCGGTGCGGTTTTATTCGGTTTTAAAAGTCAAACCGCGCCTGGCCTCTTAGCGCACCCACTTTCAATAATGGCTGGCGTTGAAAACACGTGAATTCATGTTATGCTTCTTTCAATCCTTATAATTCGATGCCATCCTTGGAATTTAGACTTAGCTGCAGCCATAATATTATCACCCAGTGGTTATTTATTGTAGTTTCACTCCTTTATAGCAGCTACGATTGCATGTTATTATAAATAATAAATATTTAATAATTGTAAAGTATTAAACTAAATGAAAATGGCTGCCATTTTAGTGCTTCTTTTAATCCTTATAATTCGATGCCATCCTTGGAATACAGACTTAGCTGCAGCCATCAATGTCATCCAGTAAGGGTTCACTGTAGTTTTCATTTGATTCTAGTAGTCAAACTTGCATATTGTTATAAACAATTAATATTTAATTATTGCAAACTATTGAACAAAATAAAAATGGCGGCCATTTCCGGTAATGGCTGAAACGCCGAACACGTGAATTTATGTTATGCACCTTTCAATCTTTATAATTCGATGTCATCCTTTGAATAAATACTTAGCTACTGCCATCATTGTCACCCAGAGATGATTTACTTTAGTTTCACTGAATTCCAGTTGTTATACTTCCATATTATTATAGATGATTGGCATTTAATAATTGCAATTTATTAGAGTAAATTAAAAATGGCCGCCATTACAGCTTAAAAGCAGGGTGTGACAACTCCAATATTGAGTATTTAATGTTTGGTTCGGTGTTTTTTCATGAAGAAAAAAACTGAATTAAACCGAGGGTGAGAAGACAACTTCGGTTTCATTCAGTTTTTTAGAAAAATCAGCAAAAAAACTGAATGCACATGCAAATCAAAACCGCCCAGCACTACTCTACACTGTCTATACTCCACACAGTCTATACTCCACACAGTCTATACTCTACACAGTCTATACTCTACACTGTCTGTACTCCACACAGTCTATACTCTACACAGTCTGTACTCCACACAGTCTATACACTACACAGTCTATACTCTATACTCTACACAGTCTATACACTACACAGTCTATACTCTACACAGTCTATACTCTATACTCTACACAGTCTATACACTACACAGTCTATACTCCACACAGTCTATACACTACACTGTCCATGCACCACACAGTCTATACTCTACACAGTCTATACTCTACACAGTCTATACTCCACACAGTCTATACTCTACACTGTCTGTACTCCACACAGTCTATACACTACACAGTCTATACACTACACAGTCTATACACTACACAGTCTACACTCTACACAGTCTATACACTACACAGTCTATACTCTATACTCTACACAGTCTATACACTACACAGTCTATACTCTACACAGTCTATACTCTATACTCTACACAGTCTATACACTACACAGTCTATACTCCACACAGTCTATACACTACACTGTCCATGCACCACACAGTCTATACTCTACACAGTCTATACTCCACACAGTCTATACTCTACACAGTCTATACACTACACAGTCTATACTATACATAGTCTATACTCTACACAGTCTATACTCTACACAGTCTATACTCCACACAGTCTATACTCTACACTGTCTGTACTCCACACAGTCTATACACTACACAGTCTATACACCACACAGTCTATACTCCACACAGTCTATACTCTACACAGTCTATACACTACACTGTCTATACACTACACAGTCTATACTCTACACAGTCTATACACTACACTGTCTATACACTACACAGTCTATACACCACACAGTCTATACTCCACACAGTCTATACTCTACACAGTCTATACTATACATAGTCTATACTCTACACAGTCTATACTCTACACAGTCTATACTCCACACAGTCTATACTCTACACTGTCTGTACTCCACACAGTCTATATACTACACAGTCTATACTCTATACTCTACACAGTCTATACACTACACAGTCTATACACTACACAGTCTATATTATCTATTCTATCTTGGCTAGACAATCAAATGGAGAACAGGATGCTCATTCCCAGAGGTTAAGATTGTAAACTTTGAAAGGGCAGGTTTGTGGAATGGAATGCAGCAGCCATACAAAGACGCTGTCAAAATATACAGCGTGATGAAGGACCATTGTTTCAGTGTGGGGGATACATACATGACCCGACATAGATTGAATGGCCAAACACCGAGATATAAAGGCTACACACTGTCTCATTTCTCTCAAGGTATATATATTATAAATACCACTTAAAGTGCTGACTCCGCCTAAAAGTGTAGGCAAAATAGGATCGTGATTTGAGTTTGAACTATTAGTAGCCTCATTTAGATTTGATGGATGAGCACATCTGCATATTTCGGTGGGAGCATTTAGATGTGCTGCATCCAACACCATGAGCCTACCGAACATATCAAGGAAATATGGCTCATATTATCTGTGGGTTGAAAGACATCCCTATTTACCCACGCGCAGACACTGACTGATATTCAGTCTGATGGTTTATTAGTCAGTCAGCATCAACAATTATTCATCTATGTGTTGTTCAAAAATTTGATTGATTCTACATGTACTTGCAGCTGTAGAATATCTCAAAAATTGATTGGTTCTGCTTACAGCTGTAGAGTATCTGAAGGAGAACGGTTCTTTGGTTGAAGAGGAGGGCAGAGTGTATCTAAAGTTACTATATAATTGTGAAGTGAACCTTGCCAATGCCATCCACAGTATGCTAATTCAGCCCCAACCTTTTACATTCCACGCAGATGCTACGTGTGAAGAACTCCAACTGCTTTCTCATGATCCTCATCAGGTCTGTCTGTATGTATGTCTGTCCGCCCGCCCGCTTGCCTGCCTGTCTGTCTGTCTGTCTACTAGCTAAGCTCTAGTAATGTTTAATCAACCATATTTCTGGCCGAGTGTATGAGTATGTTATATATACTAACAGAGGGAGATACCATGTGTCTAGTATGTTATATATACTAACGGAGGGAGATACCATGTGTCTAGTATGTTATATATACTAACGGAGTGTCACCTGCACACTCACGTGTGCTTCACATTCACCTCTGTAGATATTTACTCCTCGTTGAATGCCTAGAATTTTGGACATTAATAAGCCCAGTAAGAACCAGCTCTATTCTCCATAAAGTTCCAAAATCAATTAATCACAGGTGCACACTTCGTTTGTATCACAGGCTACATATGACCTAGTTGATAGGTGGTTATTATAAGAACACTAGCTGCTCTCCGGTCGCATGTTGTACTCAGTGAGGAATGGAATACAGTTTTACTCTACACTCATTTTCTATTCCTAGAGGCGAGCAGTAGAAATGATAAGCAAGCAGCCAGTGGTTGTTTTGTGTGGAAGAGGAGGTTGTGGGAAAACAGAGGTCGTATCGAGAGTATGTCGGGTCGCTCTAGATGCTGTTTACAAAGAGAAGCTTAGTGAATACCAGACTTACGTAAGAGCTCAGGCTAGAAGTGAGATGAACAGGTCAGGAGAGATTTGATCAATACTCTGACTTATTTCCTTTCAATTCTACACTGTATGTATAACAGAGACCACATTAATTATAGTGGAGTATTCTATTCACATGTGTGCATTTCACACTACCTTACTGATCTCTATGTCATTATACTAGGACATGTACATGTATTATGTAGCGCAAAAGCAATACTACTTTATTTAATATACTGTGTGTGTGATTGTGGTGTACAATATGTTATGGTTTTGCAATGCCTAGGAGAAGCACGCTGTTGGCTAAGGACTGTGTGACTAACCCCAACCCTGGTAGTGTGACTGGAAGTTCAGATAACACTCATACTCCAGCTGCAGATAGCACTCATACTCCAGCTGCAGATAACACTCATACTCCAACTGCAGATAGGACTCACACTTCAGTTGCAGATAACACTCACACTTCAGTTGCAGATAACACTCACACTCCAACTGCAGATATCACTCATACTCCAGCTGCAGATCACACTCATACTCCAGCTGCAGATAGCACTCACACTTCAGTTGCAGATAGTACTCACACTCCAGCTGCAGATAGCACTCACACTTCAGTTGCAGATAACACTCATACTCCAGTTGCAGATATCACTCACACTTCATCTACAGAGCTCAATAACAGCCGATGTGATAAGGTAGAGTTCAATGACAGTGTGAGTGAAGATTTCAATGCCAGCTGCAGTGATCTCTTTGAGGAAACTGATGAAAGTAGCAGTGAACATGAATTTACCTCTCTAAAGAAATTGGCAGGTTCAGTCGAAGGAGTTACTAGTACTGGTGGCACTTCATCACCTCTGGTAGAGAGTGACTCGACGTGGTTCGTATAATTTGTACTACTGCACTGTCAGTCATCCTCTAGGCCCCAGTCTGTCCAAGCTAATGTGATGTTTTATTGTTTATCATATATTTTATAATAATATAATAAACACGTGATATATTGTGCTGTTCCCTACTGCAGTGTATTTGATGAATGGTCTGACGATCATCCGCCCATCCCCGACCCGACTCACAAATCTTACATCCTATTAGTTGCTCCAACTGGTAAAGCGGCCAAGGTTTTGGGAAGCAGAACTGGATTCACAGGTTTCACACTCCACCAGGTTTGTCATCCCATCATCCTATTTGCTGATATTTGTTATCATTGCTCTCCATGCTATAAACCTTTTCAGCATGTAGCTATAGTTATGGTGATCTTCTTTAGCGGAATTTCTACATTCACCACCACAAGTTCCAAGTGTTTTTATCCTTTTAAAGAGTTTAAGATGTTTGGTTATGCTACACTGTGCCACAGTCGTGCTGTTTATTATATACATTGTAAGTATAAGCTGTATTTCCATGTACATGTATGTTTCCGTATGCATTACAAAGTATAACCTGTATATTCGCGTATACATTACAAAGTATAAGCTATACATTCGTGTATGATACAGATAATGTTTCGGTATATGACGTGGAAGAAACAACTTCAGCAAACACCATTTCCATTTAAAGAAGTTGAGATTCTGGTTATAGATGAGTGTTCACTGGTTGCAGTCACCAACCTCTCCTTCTTGCTCCATATACTACGCTCTGAGGCTAAACTAAGACGCGTCATATTCCTTGGAGATCTACAGCAATTGCCCAGTATTGAGCCTGGTATGTGCATGTACTGTACATATAGTATCCGTATATCGTACATGTATTTGCCCTTCAAATAGTTTTTTATTAAAAGCACAACTATTTGTATGTACTATGCATAGATATGTAAGAAATAAACAGCATATTACACTTTGCTATTCTATCAATGCACTATAATATACATAGTAGATACCCACTGTATACAACACAAGCAGTTGTATAATTGCTGTATCTCTCTCTGCTCGTTTACAAGCTTGATAACATACACTGTAGGTAATTTTCTCACGGATGTTTACGGAGCTCTTTCCTCCAGAGGGAATGCTATCATCTTACATACAAACCATAGGTCGGAAGGTAAACTCATCGTCGACAATGCTGTTAGAATAGGAAACCAATGCCTCCCTCAGTTTGACTGCGAGCAAAACTTTACTATGATGTCACTTAGAGATCAACATTACCTGGAACTTGGTAAGTGAAAGTAGTTATCATCTAACAAGAGTAGTTACATGTATAGTCATTGTGAGAGTAGTTACTGCCATAGTTATCGTCATAGTGAGGGTAGTTATTGCCGTAGTGAAGGTAGTGTAGTGGGAGTAGTTAATAGTTATAGTGGGAGTAGTTAATAGTTATAGTGGGAGTAGCTAATAGTTATAGTGGGAGTAGTTAATAGTTATAGTGGGAGTAGTTAATAGTTATAGTGAGAGTAGTTAATAGTTATAGTGGGAGTAGCTAATAGCTATAGTGAGAGTAGTTAATAGTTATAGTGGGAGTAGTTAATAGCTATAGTGAGAGTAGTTAATAGTTATAGTGGGAGTAGTTAATAGCTAGAGTGAGAGTAGCTAATAGCTATAGTGAGAGTAGTTAATAGTTATAGTGGGAGTAGTTAATAGCTATAGTGAGAGTAGTTAATAGTTATAGTGGGAGTAGTTAATAGTTATAGTGGGAGTAGTTAATAGTTATAGTGGGAGTAGTTAACAGTTGTAGTGTATTTACAGAAAGAGATGAAGCAGTCAAAAAACTTCTGAGCACAGAGGCTTTTAAATCTGACAGAGTTAGTCAATTTGTGGCATTTCGGAGGTGAGTGGTAAATTAGTTTACTGCGGTTTTTATAAGGGTACTCTAGTATAATATACCTACATTGTATTTATACTATATCCATATGCTTATGCTAGGGTACTCTAGTATAATATACCTACATTGTATTTCTACCATATCCATATGCTTATGCATACTGTTACCAACCCCACCCTACTTCCTGGTATGGTCATAACTTTAGAATAGACTGTGAAGTGATCAACAATATCTGTTCTAAGCTATACACAGGCCATCTTTGTATTGACCCTTCCACCAAGAAGCCTTTGTTTGATGTGAACTTTAAAATCTGCTGCACACGAAATGGCACAGTTGGAGTCGTTATAATCCACGATCCGGCCAATGAGGCAAAAGACCTTATTGTATCGTCTCCTGGTCGACTTGTAAACAGTGCAAATTCAAAGCCCGAGGCAGCTGTATCTGCAGGTGAGCTAGTTGCATTGCCATCTCATCAGTATACTGTAGTAACTGGATTAAACTCTTTAACATCGTCAGCTACCAATATTCTATGGTGTATTGTAGAGGGACTAACAGTTGAAATTGAACAACAGAGGCACGAGTTGAAATCAAAGGAAATTAAAGATAAAGTATCCAAATATATAGAGATGGTAGAGAAGCAAACAAGTAAAGAGTTCTTTACTGGTAAGTATGTTAGCTATAATAGTTATAGCAACAACCAAATGGTACATGTAGTATACTAGTATTTCTTGTGTAGAGACATATATTGTATAATATTCAGTGCATTCTGATAGATGGTGAAAATCAGTTAATAGAAAACCTGATCGAATTGGATGAGACAGTACATTCACAGAGAGAAGGAGAGAAAAAAGACACGTTGTCCCGCAGTTGTCACTTACGTCTCTGTAATGGAGAAATATTCTACATCAAGGCTGTAAGTCTGATCTAGACCGATCACTAGTTACATGTAGTTTAGTTAGGGTAGACAACACGTTGTCTTTGTGACCTCTTGTCTAAGCATGTACTATACTCTGTGTACATGTACACATGTATGCATGTACTATAGTGTATGTACATGTTTACATGTATTATACTGTATGGACATGTGTACCTGTATCTGCTATACTGTATGTACATGTGTACATGTATGTACTATACTCTGTGTACATGTATACATGTGCTATACTGTGTGTACCTGTGTGTATATGTATGCATGTACTATAGTGTATGTACATGTACTATACTGTATGTACATGTGCTCTACTGTGTGTACATGTGTTCTACTGTGTTTACGTGTGTACCTGTATGTACTATACTGTGTGTACATATGTACCTGTTTGTACTATACTCTATGGACATATGTAGCTGTATGTACTATACTGTATGGACATGTGTACATTTACTACACTGTATGGACATGTGTACATTTACTATACTGTATGTACATGTGTACATTTACTATACTGTATGGACATGTGTACAACTTCTATCCTGTGTGTACATGTCTACCTGTGTGTACTATACTGTATGTGCATGTACAATGTATATGTATTCTTACAGATATTTATGGAGCAGACAAAGAAAGGAAGCAAGGAAAGGTGGATTATAGAGGGAGAAGATGGACTGACTTTGTCTGTATTTCGGAGGGAGCTGATGAAGGAGTGTAGGATGAAACCCTGCTGGTGTCGAACGATCCACACCTTCCAGGTGATATACAGTGTATACTGGTATAACTATCCATACCTTCCAGGTGATTTACAGTATATACCGGTATAACTATCCATACCTTCCAGGTGATATACAGTATATACCGGTATAACTATCCATACCTTCCAGGTGATATACCGTATATACTGGTATAATTATCCATACCACCCAGGTGATATACAGTATATACCGGTATAACTATCCATACCTTCCAGGTGATATACAGTATATACTGGTATAATTATCCATACCTTCCAGGTGATATACAGTATATACCGGTATAACTATCCATACCTTCCAGGTGATATACAGTATATACTGGTATAATTATCCATACCTTCCAGGTGATATACAGTATATACCGGTATAACTATCCATACCTCCCAGGTGATATACAGTATATACCGGTATAACTATCCATGCCTTCCAGGTGATATACAGTATATATCGGTATAACTATCCATACCTTCCAGGTGATATACAGTATATATCGGTATAACTATCCATGCCTCCCAGGTGATATAACACATACTCACATATTGCTCCATCACAGGGATCAGAGGTTAAGCATTTGGGATATGTGGTTGGGGCTGCAGGCAGACAGAACTGGCAGCATGTGTATACAGCAGTGACTCGAGGCAAGTCATCAGTCACAGTAATAGGAGAGGATGACCAGCTTCGTAAAGTTATCAACACAGCTAACCCTAAGAGGTAAGGGTAAGGAATATACACTAGCTATCAACACAGCTAACCCTAAAAGGTAAGGGTAAGGAATATACACTAGCTATCAACACAGCTAACCCTAAGAGGTAAGGGTAAGGAATATACACTAGCTATCAACACAGCTAACCCTAAGAGGTAAGGGTAAGGAATATACACTAGCTATCAACACAGCTAACCCTAAGCGGTAAGGGTAAGGAATATACACTAGCTATCAACACAGCTAACCCTAAGAGGTAAGGGTAAGGAATATACACTAGCTATCAACACAGCTAACCCTAAGAGGTAAGGGTAAGGAATATACACTAGCTATCAACACAGCTAACCCTAAGCGGTAAGGGTAAGGAATATACACTAGCTATCAACACAGCTAACCCTAAGAGGTAAGGGTAAGGAATATACACTAGCTATCAACACAGCTAACCCTAAGCGGTAAGCGTAAGGAATATACACTAGCTATCAACACAGCTAACCCTAAGAGGTAAGGGTAAGGAATATACACTAGTTATCAACACATCTAGTTCTAAGAGGTAATCATAGAGAGTATACAGTAGTTGTCAACACATCTAATTCTAAGAGGTAACCATAGGGAGTATACAGTAGTTATCAATACTTTTAATTACCATCCTTTTGTTAGCCAGGTCGAAAATGAGTTTTAGTCGAGGAAAAGCCCAATCCCACTCATGTCCAAAATATAAAATCCTGCATGAACTACTGTCACTCCATAAACTGTCTCGTATAAATCACTGTCAAACTTTGTACTAAGGTCTACTTTGAACACATGTCAACCCATTTTCCCCTTTCAAATTTGTCCCTAATCTACTATTATATAGGACTGTTTTTTCTATGTTGCTGCCTTCCTGTAGGTTTTGCTGTCTCGGTGAAAAGCTAAAGGAGAAGTTGGGACTACCAGTTAACAAAGCAAACCCAGATGTAGAGATCAGGACACAAAAGCTGAGCACTTCGTGTTGGAACAACAAGACTGTCCGTCCTGGTGGAGTCCCTACTACCTCGTGGAAACAAAAACAGACCTCAGATGATGAACTAGATGTATGTACAAGTATATTTAATTTATAGTACCTTGTGAGGATCGTACACTACATGTACGGTGTATGTTTATAATGGTATACTGTTTTAGTATAATATTATATTGCACCATCAAGTAGGGTAAAAAGTGTTTAGTAGCGTATTGTCCTAGCCAACTCAAACCCCACACATGTGAGAGTTACCAAATGATTAATCACAATTTACAGTAGTTCTTTGTGACCATGGAACATTCCGCCTCCCCTACTCTTAGAGGTAGAACGAGACTCAAGATTTTTCGAGTCTCGTATCGACTTGTCTTGTCTCGAAAGTCGTCTCGAGATGGCAATTAGTATTCGAGACTGGAAAACAAATAAACAAACAAACAAATAATCATAATACAATTAATAGCTGATCAACAATAAATCTATCAAATAGAAAATTACCATTCAAATTATTTAGTAATACTACCTACATGTATATTCCCAGCACTGATTTCCTAGTAATAGCATTGCAGCTAACGCTGAGCTACTAGTCAATCACTACAAGTCATACAGAATTACTAACGACTGTCAATCACCACTCCCATAATGCAATGTTATGTCCTTACCAAAAGTTGTCTATTCGTAAAATTATTTCATTAAAGGAAACATAACTCCATACTAATTTGTCAAATTACATTATTATTTTGGTACCCATATACATGCAATGTAATGTACATGGAATACATGTGCAATATATTTCACAGCCTCCTGTTCACCTTTTATTGAAATGCATAATGATAAAATATAGAGTTTACAGAGTAGCAATTGAAACTATTGGAGTTCTGACATGCAGATATATAAAATTTGGCGAACTTTTTAGGAAAATTCCCTTGAATCCTAAAACCCAGTCTCGTCTCGAATTTTTTAGAAGTAGTGTCTCGAATCTCGTCTCCAATCCAAAAATGCTGTCTCGTTCCACCTCTACCTACTCTATATGCATGTCCTGACCAAACATGCTGTCACTATCTGTTATACATTAGTGTATTTTTATACATGTAATATGTTGAATGCATACACTAGTGTATCATTTCTGTCCCTACAGGAGCTACTACAGATAGAAGAAGACCTGATATGGGGCGAAGAAGAGATTCCAGACAATATCCAGCCTCCCCAACAATCTACACACAACCCTAAAAGAAGGAAACTGGTTAGCTTCGCACTCACTCACTACCCACTACAATCATACTGCAGTAAATATATTCATTTGTATATCTTCTAACTGCTACTCATTCATGTAAGCCTGTCGACATGGCTAATCTTTGTAGATTGACCCTCTACCATTTACTGAGGTCCATCTACTATCTACCAACAAGGCCACATCTGTGATAACCAACTCTGCCCATTCCAGTAATGACTTGGACCTAGATTTCTCTACAGAAGACGAAGATGAATTTATAGCCACTGCCACTGAGCCTGTTATTCCCAAGTTTAACCAGCAAGCTCATATTGATACTGGTGATACAGCCCAGAGTGGCAGGGTTCAAGTAGTACATTGTGAGCTCACTAGTGACGTTACTCAAGGTGGTGCATTGGTTGTAGCACCAGTAGGTGCTACCAAGCTCTTCCCACATAGCCAGCCCTCTGGTAATATTATATAGCTTTTATTTTTATATTATTCATCATTGCAACAATATATATACTGAAAAAATAACATTATTTATTGGCGAGTTGTAACAGGTTAAATTAATGTACAATATAACTGGAGAAGTTCAGTAGAGCGTGTTTGTGACTAGTGGATACACAGCTACACCAAATACTGTATAGTTGAGACAAGAATAACATGATATACTTGGTATGGGTTGTACTATATAATGTGACACGAGATATATTCAGATCAACGGCTACTTATTAGTCTAATTACTTCACTAGTATACTGCTATTGCCTTCCACATCGGCTATAATACTGTCTGTGGCAGCGGCACCACTGCTCTCTGATGGTGGAGATCTGCTAGCTACTCCATCTCCTGCAGCTCCACACTCGTACCTCCACAGACCATAAGTCTTGCCAACTGTGGTCTGCCATAGACGTAGGGTCCCATCTTCTGATCCACTAGCATAGATCTCTCCGTCTGGTGAGAATTGCAGGCAGTGAACGGGACCAAAGTGACCTTTCACCGCCTCTGAACATATACATACAGTATGTGTACATATACATTGTACATGCATGTGGTATACATTGTAGCCTACAGTGTGTACACATACATTGTACATGCATGTGGTATACATTGTAGCCTACAGTGTATACACATACATTGTACATTCATGTGGTACACATTGTAGCCTACAGTGTGTACACATACATTGTACATGTATGTGGTATACATTGTACATGCATGTGGTATACATTGTAGCCTACAGTGTATACACATACATTGTACATGCATGCGGTATACATTGTACATGCATGTGGTATACATTGTAGCCTACAGTGTATACACATACATTGTACATGCATGTGGTATACATTGTAGCCTACAGTGTATACACATACATTGTACATGCATGTGGTACACATTGTAGCCTACAGTGTGTACACATACATTGTACATGCATGTGGTATACATTGTAGCCTACAGTGTATACACATACATTGTACATGCATGTGGTATACATAGTACTTGCATGTGGTATACATTGTACATGCATGTGGTATACATTGTAGCCTACAGTGTATACACATGCATTGTACATGCATGTGGTATACATTGTAGCCTACAGTGTATACACATACATTGTACATGCATGTGGTATACATTGTAGCCTACAGTGTATACACATACATTGTACATGCATGTGGTATACATTGTAGCCTACAGTGTGTACATATACATTGTAGCCTACAGTGTGTACACATACATTGTACATGCATGTGGTATACATTACAGCATTACTTACCCAGTTCCTCACCAGATGAATATTCATATTTATACATTTTGAAATCTTCTCCCCCGCAGACAAATACATTCCTATCAGGTTGATAGGATGCTGCATATACTTTAGTTGGGACGTCAAATTCCTTTACCAGCTCCCAACTACAACAAATAGATGCACGGACAGTAGAATAGTGCATACCAAGTACTGTAGAATATCCTCTGGGATTACAAATTGGATAGCTACTTACTTATCAGTGTCATAGAAGCAAACTTTCTGAGAGTGAGTAAGGACAAGCCGTGAGCTGTTGTTAGACAACTCCAAACTGCATGGCGAGGATGGAAAACTCAGCATCTTGACAACGTTTGCAGTACGAGAATCACAAATCCTGCAAACAGAATACGAATTCACAAAGTTTTAGTGCAACCAATATAGACCTCTCCTGTGTGTATAAGCCAGAACACTTGTCTCAAGTCTAGACCCAACATACGTTCACACTGAAATGAATTACTTGATCACCTCACTGTGGTGTCGTCAGATGCACTAACTATCATTTTGGCATCAGCAGTGAATCTGCACGATTTAATGTTTCCTTGATGTCCAGCCAGTTCCAAGGAAGCTTCTAAAATCAAAGCCAGAACTATCATGAGTACATGTTGTAGGCTATAACATAAACGTTATAAATAGTATCAGTTCATGATGTTGCATAACATGCTATAAATAGTATCAGTTCATGTATAACATGCTGTAAATAGTATCACTTCGTGTATAACATGCTATAAATAGTATCAGTCTATGTATAACATGCTATAAATAGTATCAGTTCATGTATAACATGTTATAAATAGTATCAGTCCATGTATAACATGCTGTAAATAGTATCAGTTCGTGTATAACATGCTATAAATAGTATCAGTCCATGTATAACATGCTATAAATAGTATCAGTTCATGTATAACATGCTATAAATAGTATCGGTTCATATATAACATGCTATAAATAGTATCAGTTCATGTATAACATACTATAAATAGTATCGGTTCATATATAACATGCTATAAATAGTATCAGTCCATGTATAACATGCTATAAATAGTATCAGTTCATGTATAACATGCTATAAATAGTATCGGTTCATATATAACATGCTATAAATAGTATCAGTTCATGTATAACATGCTATAAATAGTATCGGTTCATATATAACATGCTATAAATAGTATCAGTTCATGTATAACATACGTGTAGACTGGTGATTGAGATCAAATACTCTGAGTAGCTTCTCGTTGCTGCCAGTGAGAAGGCGTGACGAGTCGGCGCTGAAGTCGACACTCTTTACTATATGACCGTGCTTTAGTGTCAACTCTGCTACTCCAGTCACTGCATCCCACAGCTTACTAAATGATGTAATACAGTTTATTTACATGCACTGTACAAATGCATATGGCATATTACACATTACATATGTGTCAATGTATTATACCACGCATTATACATGTGCCTATCTGCTGTATTAGATATTAATTATGCATTTATTTCCGACTCACACAGAAAAGTCAGCAGCCCCAGTTGCTGCTTTGGTGGCATCCTTGTTGATGGCAGCTCCCCACACGGCGCCTTTGTGTCCTTGAAATGTACCAATCCAATCACCTGTATCACCTTCTCTTAACATAGGTAATCCATCTACAGTATAACTCTATACATAAGCATAATATAGTGTTTATATCTGCTTTCCTTAGGAACAATGCCTTTTTTAATTAATTGCTAGGCTTGAAAATAGCTTAAAACTAGTTTATAGTAATGTTTTAAGCTAACTGGAATAATTCATATTAAAGCTTGATTCAGGTTGGCAGTTGGCTTCAGCCATCATGCCAGCCATAACTGAAGATTCCTGACCAAAAGTTGGCACAAAGTAACAGTTGTATGGGAAATCTAGAAACATTTGCTAGTTTGATGAGTTGTGCCAGTAAAAATCAGGAAATTTCAGCCTCTGAGAGGAGGAATCCAATCTGGGTAGACAATCACATAATCTCAATCTGGTTAAACCAAGGGGCCTGACCTAGAACCTCATGCGAATTTTTCTTGTCATGCGGAGATCATTGTCACACTAAACTACCTAAGTTAGGGATGGAAAGGGTGTGCCTTACGTGGAATAGTAGGTACGAATCAGTGGGGAAATAAAAACAGATTTTCTCTTTCAGTGAAGGTGATCATCACCTGTCTATATTAATTGCTGATTTTCTCTTGAGAGCAATATCATCTTGACCCACAAAACCACAGCACTCCGCCTAGTAATCACACCTCTGCAACCCCAACAAAGGAAACTTTGATGACCAGATGAATAGCAGCAATCAAAAGTATAGTGTGGATAAGAGTAATGGACTGGAACCACCAGGATTAAAAAACCAGGGATGACATAAGACGTAAGACCTGATTTGTCGATGTGGTAAGGGAAGATATTATGAAAGTCATAGGTGTGACAAAGAAGGATGCGACTAAACTAATGAAATGGAGGAAGATCACCCAGGAAAAGCCGAAAGAAAGATGAATATCATTATTTATCATAATATGATTATCAATTATCACAGAAATGTGTAAAAGTAGAATAGAATACCATTCACAGTCACCGTGCATACAAAAAAGCTGTTAGCAGGACCTAAAAAATTAAATATTAATATTTCACTCGTCTTACCTTTGCACGCACTAATCAAGTAGTAGCCGGTTGGGGTTATATCACTAAAAGCAAGATCAACTATTGGTCTTGAGTGACCAGAACAAGTAATCGGTGTTTGCTTCAGAGCATGCATGTCCACTTATAAACAAACAACTTTCTGGTGTAATACTGTTCGCCTAACTGCTGCTTATTCAAAGTTGAATAAAAAGAGTATCACGCATTCAGCTAGACTTTAGTTTATGCCTCTTTCTACTAATCCCATTTCCGGCGTTTGTGCTTTGCCTATTTCTTATTACGATTGCAACTGTTATGGAGGGCAGGTGATTACCGCACGTCCACGAATTATTTAACGCGTCACAATCTATTCTGAACCAATGTTTAGTAACTTGTATACGAGTTGTCCACTCATACACCTTTTATAAAATAGGGTATACAACCCCTTTTTATACCACTTTTGCAGAGCGAAGTCAATGCTAAAATACATGTATATAGGTAATACAGACTTGCCTTCACAGACACAGCATACAATGTAAATTATAATTAATACATGTACATAATTATGTAGCCTGCAATACCTATAAATTATTTCCTTGTCTTTGTCTATCATGTATATTGCACTGGGGAGCCAATAATCCATATAATAATTAATTCAGAATCCCTAGTTCAACCAGGAGGAAGAGAGGAATTGGGGATTAAATAATATGATGAACTGAAAACTGGCAGAGAAATTTTGAAGTGTGAATACGTAATTTGTACCACCTCATGATGTAAACGGCTGTACAGCGTTGTAGTTGTAGTCCACAGTATACACTTCACACAGGGGTAGATGAATTACAACATGGGGTTGTGAGTTCATAACCTGTACACCCTTGTTGATTCCCACTTTATGTTCTGCTCTGAATATAGCATCTCAATATCCACAGAAATTCATGGAGTAAGAGCTTGCTCATACTAAAAGTTCCATTGATGTATGCCCACTGAAATGTCTCTGTTTGTAAACCAACATGGCTATTATGTTGTATTAGAATTAGATTATTGCATATTGCTGATGGACATACACTGCGCCTGTCTATTCAGACCTGGAGGTTAGTGCACTTTGTTGGAGTACTCTCAGGTAACACCTCTCAAGATGGCTACGTATGATTTGCCTATAAAACTCCAGTTTTCCCATTAATTACCTGGTCGCTCTAAATTGTGAAGTGCGGATTTGCAATCTTTCACCACATTGATTATTATAACTGTGTGGAATTATAACTAGCTTCAATACAACTAAATCATGAGTTAGAGTTGGCGTCTGAAGTAGGAGAAGTCGTCTACGCTATATTTTTGGTTTACGCCCTTACCCCAAACGCTATACACAAACAAGGATCTAGGGCTACCTAAACTTCTTGCTGCTGCTGCTAACTGTAAGATAATGATGGGAGCAGGCGTGGTTTAGGGGTTAGAGCTCTGGACTTCATAGTGTGGGAGATCATGAAAGCCATTGGTGGTGTGTGAACACTGAACACGAGGTTGGGCCCATAGAACTCTACGGTTGGGCCTGACACCCAGGCTAACTTTTTGTATAAGCTAGAGCAGATAAATCTAACCCTGGGGCACTAACTGCAGCTTAGTACTAATTGACCAGTCTATGAGCAAACAAGCTGCAAACTAGCATAATATACGATTATACATTGTAGCAGAGCATCCAATGTAACATCTATTTCTGTCTTTCTGGGGGAGGAGTTCGGAAACGTCCATAAATTTGATTATAGCCTACCACAAGTTAGTGTTGTTACCATAGAGGTATCTCCCCTATGGTTGTTACTATTGCAAATAGCCCTTATAGTGATGACTAGGCTGGTTAGGATTATATGTATTACACTGTATACCGGGTGGTCCTTGATTTGCTTCCTAACTGCTATCATTCCTCTCTAAGTAACCTAGTCTATTTTAACATCTGCAGTTGCTTTAAAAATATACACAGTAGTTGACCTACAGCAGTGACTGCTGAAAGAGTGTCGTGCCAGTAGTGTTAGTACATACTACACAAGTACAGTTGCTGCTGCTGTAGTTAGTAGACAATAAGGGAGACACAGTCAACATGATGTACAAGGCATACTACAGGATGGGTGAGTAGACCTCATATAAGTACACACTTACATGTGCATTGTACATTTATAATCAATAAGCATAATGTGCAGTATGCAGTATTGTTAGCAGTGGTCAAAGTTGGGGGGGGTCGTGGGGGACGCAGTCCCCCCACCATAAATTTCAACGGGTCCTTCAGACTGATGCATTGTACTAGGTTACTATGATGTAAGGCATGTTATTAACATAATTAATGATACTAATTGGAACATATTTTTCCTTAAGATCTTGGACCATATTTTCACCTGAAGTTCTTATATTTTGCACCATTTTGGTGTCTAATTTTGATAAAGTTTCCGGGAGGGCGCTCAGGCGCCCCTCCCTGACGGCCGCGTGCCCTCAAGCAATTGTGTCCGCTACCCTAGAGACCCCCACCTTCTTTCTTAGACTTTGACCACTGATTGTTAGTGGTAAAAGCTTCTTACCAAATAACAACCTGAGGTTTGGGGCACTAGAACCAGAAGCACCCCAACTGTAAAGGGAAATTTTGAGAAGGACAGATTGAAACAGGACCTTTCGAAGCCGGTCGTTTGGAAAACAATCATTTCGAAATTGTGTAGATTACATTTAGAAGAACACAACTTACAAATAATTAACTCTTTAGTGTTCTACAAGTTAGTAGTAGTAAAAACAAAAAAATATAATATCAAAAGTAAAAATTAGTTGAAATCTGGGGTTTAGAGTTTCAAACTGGCAGTTCTTCAAATGTCCGGTTTTGTAACACCCTGTTTTAAACAGTCGCAAATTCCTCTCCAACAAGGTACAGGCCGCAGCCCAGGCAACCAAGTTATTTTGAGGCATTTTTACTGATCTTTGAGGCCTTTTAGGGCCAACATTGAAGGCCACAGTATTGACCAATTTTAGTTGAAAAGAGTTTAATCAGCAATAACAAATAGATTCAATTCAATGGGTAAGATAAAAACCTTGATTTTTTTGAGAGCCCGAACCCTAAAAAAGTAGTTTCACAGTTTTAATAAATATATTATATTACATGTACATGTATGCTTGACATTTCTTGGTACATGGCATGAAGTATATGCCCAATTAAAAATTTGAAAAAGAATTAGTAGGAAATGCAGTTATGTAAGTGCTGCAAACTTCATGATAAAGTCATAGATATAATTATTGCTCAAATAAATCTATACATGTAAATTCTAACAACACTTGGTCACAATACTCCATAGAAAAGCCATCCATCATTGTAACATAGTCACTACGTTACAATGGATGGCTTTTCTATGGAGTGTTGTGTAGTTTTTTTCCTAACAAGTGGAAGTAGGAGGAAACCTGCTTATAGTGGGTGAGGTATTGAAATAACCCTAAAATAATATCAATCTAAAACGTCGTTTGGTCTAACAGCTCTTCTTCATAGCGTTACATATAGCCTACACAAGGTCACTTCCGGCAGTGTTGGCTATTTGGGTCAATTGTTGTTCATAGCATAACTGACTACATTACTTCTACACCAGATTGCTAAAGAAGGCTGTAATTAGAACTTTATACATGTTATAATAAGACAAAACACTTTCTTTGACTATTTTCAACTATTTTCTGCTTTTGTTCAACTACAATATTACTAACTGATAAAAACCATAGAATCAGTTAATTATGAAGCACCATTTGTGAAATTGTCCTTAACCCCTTTGTAAGGTAATAACTAATGCTATTATTTACATGATTGTATAGTAGCATTCCAATGTCTCATGGCAGGTGATGCATACCAGTTAGAAATATTTACTCTTCTGTTTCATGCATGTGCAGTACATCAACTACTAGTCCTACATACCAATACACATCGGTCTATATTGTAAACATGTACATGTATGGAACGCTTTCCCATGCTCAAAGTGATAGTTGGTATGGATGGCTTTACAGATGTACACTAATAGCAGATAGGGATTCATAGTTTGCATTCCGGTGAATGCGTACTTACATTGTACTTGCATCTACTATAGGTGCATGCATACTTACATTGTACTTGCATCTACTGTAGGTGAATGCATACTGACATTGTACCTGCATTTACTGTAGGTGCATGCATACTTACATTGTACTTGCATTTGCTGTCGGTGCATGCATACTGACATTGTACTTACATCTACTGTAGGTGCATGCATACTTACATTGCACTTACATCTACTGTAGGTGAATGCATACTTACATTGTACTTGCATTTACTGTAGGTGCATGCATACTTACATTGTACTTGCATTTACTGTAGGTGCATGCATACTTACATTGCACTTACATCTACTGTAGGTGAATGCATACTTACATTGTGCTTGCATCTACTGTAGGTGCATGCATACTTACATTGTACTTGCATTTACTGTAGGTGCATGCATACTTACATTGTACTTGCATCTACATAACATGGAGTGTGTGTGTTTGTTTCAGTGGTAGTAGTTATGATGCTACAACTATCTCCCCTCTCACAAGCAAAGATTGACCCAACAAGAGATAATTGCAAACCAGGGGAGGTAACTGCTCTATTTGCTCAACTGGCATGATGATATTATAATAATATTGTAATACAATACTGTTGTACATTATATCTATAATATATTAAACTGTTTCTTGCCCTAACATGAGAAGAATGAATGGATGAATGAATGAATGAATCTACTTTGTATGGAATAGAAATCAGAACCTGTGTTCTAGTACATGTGTATGATGTACATGTACAGTGTAAAATGGATGGAATGATATTGAAACTAATTGATATAATATTAATCACTTGTTTATACTTGTATGTTTTATTTCTAGAAAAACACTGACATGACAAGGTTCAAATTTCTAGTCCAAGCAAATTTAGATCATTCTGTTGAAGTTATGTATATGTGTGTATGCGTATGACTGTATGTATGTGTGTATGCGTATGAATGTATGTATATGTGTTTATGCTTATGACTGTAAGTATATGTGTGTATGCGTATGACTGTAAGTATATGTGTGTATGCATATGACTGTATGTATATGTGTTTATGCTTATGACTGTAAGTATAATTATGTGTGTATGCATATGACTGTGTGTATGTATGTGTGTATGCATGTGACTGTATGTATGTATGTGTGTATGCATGTGACTGTATGTATGTATGTGTGTATGCATATGACTGTATGTATGTATGTGTGTATGCATATGATATGACTGTAAGTATATGTGTGTATGCGTATGACTGTAAGTATATGTGTGTATGCATATGACTGTATGTATATGTGTTTATGCTTATGACTGTAAGTATAATTATGTGTGTATGCATATGACTGTATGTATGTATGTATGTATGCATATGACTGTATGCATGTTTGTGTGTATGTATATGGTATGACTGTATGTATGTGTGTATGCATATGATATGACTGTATGTATGTATATGATATGACTGTATGTACGTGTGTCTAGTTGTTTGGAGTAGGATCACATCCTAGACCTTTGTAACTTTTCAATTAGTTCTAATCTGTGTCAAGAGCTGTATTATTTGATTAGATATCACAGTACATTGGCAGGGGAGAAGAGGGCTATATGATACGTGGTGCATGTAGACATAATAATATATCGCCTGTTGGGTACTCCACATTCCCCCATGTACTGCACACTTGATATTGTTCTTCTCCATTATAAGCTGAGAAGTCGCCATATGGCCACTCAAGTTGAATCGCTCGCCTATAATGTTGAGATAAAGAATCATCCCCTACTTGAACTCATGACAGTAAATCTTGATATCCCTTAGAGGGGCTGACACATAATTATACAGAACTACACTGAGCAGTGAACATTCATGAGTGCTTCTAATACTCCTACTTTGATACTCCTACTTTGTTATTCTTGCACTGGTACTCTTACTTAGATACTCTTGCTTTGATACTCCTACTTTCATAGTCCTGCTTTGATACTCCTACTTTGATACTCCTACTTTGATACTCCTACTTTGATACTCCTACTTTGATACTCCTACTTTGTTATTCTTGCACTGGTACTCTTACTTAGATACTCTTGCTTTGATACTCCTACTTTCATAGTCCTGCTTTGATACTTCTACTGCTTCTACAAATAGCTGGTAGGTTTCATAAATAGTGTATTATTATGAATTAATAGAGTAACTGCTACTCTGTAGGAAACACCAATCACTAGAACTGATACAGCTGCCCGTGTAGCAGCACTGAGAACCAAGATGAGTACTGCTGGTATTGATGCTCTGATTATCCCAACTGCTGATGACCATCAGGTATCCACTGTCCACTATATGTTATACTGCTACAGGTCACCATCAGGTATCCACTGTCCACTACATGTTATACTGCTACAGGTCACCATCAGGTATCCACTGTCCACTATATGTTATACTGCTACAGGTCACCATCAGGTATCCACTGCCCACTATATGTTATACTGCTACAGGTCATCATCAGGTGTCCACTGTCCACTACTAGCTACATGTATATAATAAAGAGGATTATATTGTTGTAGAATGAGTATGTTGGTGCAGCTGACGAGAAAAGAACTTTTATAACAGGTTTTTCTGGATCCGCAGGTAACTGTCACCACTATGAGTTGTCTACTCTTGTACCGGTTGACCGTAGTAATATTCAGCATAGCCTTGGGCACCATACTTGCCAAGGAGCAGGAGCAAAAAATCTGGACCTTTCTGCTCAAAATCCCTGGACAAGCACCAGAATCCCTGGACATAGTTTGGGTGCACATTATTTGAATGAAACTTATCACTGAAAAATTATTCATTGTAGTGCTATCTAGTGGTTTGTAAGATATTTTCTTCTATATAAATGACTTATTTTAGATTGTATCTTGTGTTTTATGATGTTTGGTAACATTTGCACCATAGATGAAAAATCAGGACAGCTGGAGAATTAGCAGGGACAGACACAAAAACCAGGGGGTGTCCTGACAAAATCTGGACACTTGGCAAGCATGATGGGCACTCATCTGCTATTGACTTTATTGTTGAGTTGTCCTCTCCCAATCAGTTTCCCATCTCTTCACATCATCATCAATAGCTTATTAATGTCCTTGCATGCAATGTAACTCAAACTGAATAAAAATGCATGTGTATAAGAAATTAAGGCACATTTATTCACTTCTCCGTGTCGCAATGAGATCTCGGTGGCCTGTGTATATTGAACCGATGTCGCCAAAAACTGGGTTTCAACATCCTGTGTCATAGCATGACCATAACACCGAGATCTATAACATTCTTAAAATAAATTCAAAATATCATTTCTCTATCACAGTTAGTTCAAAATTTGCTTCAAAGAAAGAAATGCATTCTAAAATGAGAATAGTAGACCATTACAACAAAAATCAAACTTGAAACTTTAATTCAGAAATCTTATTGGCTGATGAGTCAAGTGATTTTCTCAATGGGTATCTGTGTATGCCAGATAGCTATTATAATATACCGATTGGGAATGGGAAAATGACCCGGTGAGATAAGTTTTGACTGGATGCAGTTATCTCTAAAATCGTCTCTAACATGTTGTAATTGGTTAATATTAGATACAATGACTCCAGTCTCCATTTATGTAATTTATTAGAAATAAGTTTTGATTATTGGCTGGATATTAATCAACGCCACTGATGGACTGGTACCGCGCATTGTCAATAGAGCCGTTTCAACGTACAACAAAGTAGCTCTGCCGAAGCTCACGGCCTCTCGTGTACCAGACCTTTCATTCTAATGAATGTGCATAGTACGAGTATCTGTAAATAACGTTAATGTTTCAGGGACAGCTTTAGTGACATTAGATGACCAATTGTTGTGGACAGATGGTCGGTACCACCTTCAGGCTTCTGATGAACTAGACTGTAACTGGTTCCTAATGAGAAGTGGGAAAACTGGGGTGCCGTCCCTAACCGAATGGATTCTTGACAACGTAGAGTCTGGCAAAAAAGTTGGGGCTAATCCCCGAGTCATATCTACCAGTGAGTACTTACTCCTAACTGAAAGGGAGACAGCTCTAACTGCACCGAATTATAGATGATATTATGTAACGCTGTGTGCCTACATATACATGATATGTAACGCTGTGTGCCTACATATACATGATATGTAACGCTGTGTGCCTACATATACATGATATGTAACGCTGTGTGCCTACATATACATGATATGTAACGCTGTGTGCCTACATATACATGATATGTAACGCTGTGTGCCTACATATACATGATATGTAACGCTGTGTGCCTACATATACATGATATGTAACGCTGTGTGCCTACATATACATGATATGTAACGCTGTGTGCCTACATATACATGATATGTAACGCTGTGTGCCTACATATACATGATATGTAACGCTGTGTGCCTACATATACATGATATGTAACGCTGTGTGCCTACATATACATGATATGTAACGCTGTTTGCCTACATATACATGATATGTAACGCTGTGTGCCTACATATACATGATATGTAACGCTGTGTGCCTACATATACATGATATGTAACGCTGTGTGCCTACATATACATGATATGTAACGCTGTGTGCCTACATATACATGATATGTAACGCTGTGTGCCTACATATACATGATATGTAACGCTGTGTGCCTACATATACATGATATGTAACGCTGTGTGCCTACATATACATGATATGTAACGCTGTGTGCCTACATATACATGATATGTAACGCTGTGTGCCTACATATACATGATATGTAACGCTGTGTGCCTACATATACATGATATGTAACGCTGTGTGCCTACATATACATGATATGTAACGCTGTGTGCCTACATATACATGATATGTAACGCTGTGTGCCTACATATACATGATAAAATAATTATCCTTGTTATTGGACTTTGTCTTCAGAATAGCATTACTTTGTCTTTAATTCAGAAAGTTGGAAATCCTACACGGAAACGTTTGAAAATAAAGGAATAAATATGGTAAAGACTGATAGTGATTTGGTTGGGGATGTTTGGGATGAAACTGGCACCCGACCCAGGGAATCCAATGAGGCTGTTTTTGAACATGAGCTAAAATATGCAGGTAACTAGATCATGCTATTATTAATGCTTTATGCTAAGCTGGTAGTAATATGTAGTAATTGTAATCTATGTCTACGATCTATACTGCTGTTCCTTTACTCCTCATTCTCACTCAGTGCTACACTCCCAGTCTACATGCTACTATCTCACAGTCTACATGCTACTATCTCACAGTCTACATGCTACTATCTCCCAGTCTGCATGCTACTATCTCTCAATCTGCATGCTACTATCTCACAGTCTACATGCTACTCTCTCACAGTCTACATGCTACTATCTCACAGTCTACATGCTACTATCTCACAGTCTACATGCTACTATCTCACAGTCTGCATGCTACTATCTCAGTCTACTACCCGTACTCTGTCCTATATACAGCATTAACTGGTTTAATTAACCAATCATATCACAGGCTCTGTAAATATACAGTGCTTGCTAATATGGTTAGAAGTTACGTTTTCTCTGCTACTAGTATATGAGAGTGGATAACTCCTATATATACTATTCTGTCGTTATTTGCATGCCACACATTTTCTGTGTACGTGGTCGTGTAGGCTTACATGCGGTTTTGAATGTTAATTAATAAAGCTAATGTAAATGATGTACTCCTGTATTATATAGCCCAGGCCAGGGCTGTAACAACCAGGGGGGCAAGGTGGGCATTTGCCACCCCAGAAATCTGTCCAAAAGCAAAAATTTGTTGGAGTAAATTCTCCAAAGGCGATCTTTGTACACATTGATCACACAGTTACGGGCAGTGTTATAGTCTAAAAGACAGTATAAGCGGCCTGTGGTGCTGCATATTTGACTGGAATTTGTTAGAGAACATTTTAAGCTATTTTTAGTATCTGTCTGGGCAGCCCGATACTCCGTCCTGGGCTTTTTGCCCCCTTAGCCGAAAATAGTTGTTACAGCCCTGGCCCAGGCTATATCTTATTTTACCATAGGCAAGAGTTGGCAAGACAAAGTAAGTGAGGTCAGAGAGAAACTGTCAGCCAATAAGGTGAAAGCTGTTGTAGTCTCAGCTCTGGACGAAGTAGCATGTGAGTTTATCACTCTATTATCTGCATGTACTATATTATGTACTTGGCTATGGTATTTCTATGTTTGGATGGCATACACAAATATGCATGGACCTAAGTCTATGCGGGTGTCTTGGTAAGCATTGTATAGTGTATTGCATTTCATTCTAAGGGCTGTTTAATCTAAGGGGGAAAGACATAGCCTACAATCCCGTTTTCTTTGCGTATGCAATTATCGAGAGCTCTCCAGACTCTAGCCCCAAGCTGTACCTGCGCGAGAGTGACACAAGACTAGCAGCTATAAGGAACCATTTGAATAGTGGAGAGAATGGAGAATGCCCAAGTTCTACTCCTGGTTGTGTTAATGTATGTAAGAATATATCATATATACCATTAGGCCTACACTTACAATGTACAGATATACAGTAGATATATACATGTGTGTACATTGTATGTACAAGTAGACTAGATGTATATGTATATTATGCATACATGTACTTAGTATATAGTCTACAGCCCTATATACTAAGTACAAGACTGTATATTATAAATTATGGTAAACTAAGTATATGTATATTATATATAATATACATGTAGGTACTCAACTATGATGTCATAGACAGCTATGTCAGAGAGTTCAATAACCTGCCACAAGATGAGACAATCTGGATCAGTGCCAACACTAATTACCACATTTCTTCACTAATCACTAATCAGGTATGTTATTGCAATGAAGCTGTTATAATATGTATTAAGTGTACATGTATGTGTAATGTATGTATAAAGTATAAAGTAAAGTATATTTATACGCTACACACACTACATTACACACACTACGTACTACATACACTGCATACTACATAACACTGCATACTACATACACTACACACTATATACGTTACACACTACATACATTACACACTACATACGTTACACACTACATACATTACACACTACATACACTACACACTACATACGTTACACACTACATACATTACACACTACATACATTACACACTACATACGTTACACACTACATACATTACACACTACATACATTACACACTACATACGTTACACACTACATACATTACACACTACATACGTTACACACTACATACATTACACACTACATACGTTACACACTACATACATTACACACTACATACTACAGTATGTACACTACATACTGCATGTAAATGCTAAGTACACTACACACTAAATACACTTGCATTTACTGAATCATACTTTACCTTACAATATAGAAGCGAATCAAGGATGAACCATCTCCATTACTGCTCATGAAGGCTATCAAGAATTCAGTAGAGAGAGATGGGATGAGATATGCACATGTAAGCCACATTATTTGCCTCACCCTAATACTATCCTTAAACATTAATCCTTACAAGAATAAGTACTTGTTAAGGGGGATGTGCTATTACCACCCTCTAAACACCCTCTTTTTGTGTGACTAGATTGTAGACTCTGCTGTCATAGTTCAGTTTATAACAAGATTAGAGCGAGAGTTAGACGAGGGAGTGGCATGGGATGAGATCAAAGTAGCGGCCGAGATAGATGCCCTCAGAAAGTAAGTCTTAAACATACTGTATCTGTATTACACACCATTATACTGTACTGTATTACACACTATTATACGGTACTGTATTACACACTATTATACTGTATTACACACCATATACTATATTACACACCATATACTGTATTGTATACGATATGCGGTATTACACACCATGTACCGTAATACACGTTGTTGACCGTATATTAATAGCATGTCATGTGTAACACAATTTTCATCTTTTTAAATACTACATGTGTATCACACAGGCTGAAAATGCATTGACAACTCCAAATGAAAGGACTCACAACTCCAATGCTAGAGGACTCTTTTGTCTAGACTAGGGGTCCCCTGCGTGCAGACTAGGAGTCCCTGTGTGCAGACTAGGGGTCTTCTGCGTGCAGACTAGGGGTCCTCTGCGTGCAGACTACGGGTCCTCTGCGTGCAGACTAGGGGGTTCCCTCCGTGCAGACTAGGGGTCCTCTGCGCGCAGACTAGGGGCCCACTGCGTACAGACTAGGTGTCCCCTGCGTGTAGACTAGGGGTCCACTGCGTGTAGACTAGGGGTCCACTGCATGTAGACTAGGTGTCCACTGTGTGCAGACTAGGGGGTCCCCTTTGTGCTCCTCCATACTTTTACTGTGCCGTGTGTGTTATGAGATTTGATTCCTTGTAGCAAACAGATTGGTAATAGGGGTTTAAGTTTTGGCACAATCTCGGGGTCAGGTGAGAACGGTGCCTACATTCATTACTCTGCAACTGAGGCTACTAATAACGCAGTCAACAAGGATAACATGCTGCTTTTGGACTCGGGAGGCCAGTACTTGTGAGTATAATGTGTATTGCAATATCACACTGTTGTGCATTCCCCATCGTACAAGTCTGAATATTTACTCATGGAACACTGTTGTATGTTTGCACACGGAACTAGCATGAATCATGCTGAGTAATATGGATATTGTTCTTCTAAAATACATGTACATGTATATTATCTGCTTGTAGGAATGGCACAACAGATATCACCAGGACGTTTCACTTTGGTAAACCAACTGAGTTCCAAAAGGTAAGTAACTTGGCCAATCCTGTTGTCATTAATGCTAATTTGTATTTGGTATAATTATTAGTTATAACACAATTATACATACATCATACATGACATTATGTAGTAAGCCACCTGTTTACTCTATACTGTAGTTAGCCTATACACTGGTTCTCCTTGGAGTTATAGACTTGGCTACGGCCAAATTTCCAGCCAATACAACTCTAGGTAAGTGTTTACTACAAGATCCTAATATAGACCAAAGTGTGTAGCACAGGCTATACCTCTAAGCAGTCACTAGTCTACATGTGCTGCACATGCAATATATTATCATCCTTCACACACCACACAATGCACACACAGTTTATAATCCATACAGGTTCCTCATTGGACACGTTAGCCAGACGCCCAATGTGGCAATATGGTCTAAATTACGGGCACGGGACAGGACATGGTATTGGAATGTTTCTCAACGTTCATGAAGGTTTGATACAGATTATTTAGTATTATAGTTCAAGCCATCATAGAGGATAGAAATAAGAGAATTAGTGCTTGCCTGGCTTCTAACATCATGGTTTCGTCACTTCATTCTGTTTTGTTAATACAGTTCTACTTGCATATTGACTTTCTGTTATTTAAATCAGGACCTGCTGGGATTGGCCCTCGCTATGCCTCTTCATCCATCTCAAGTGAAAGACCCATTTATGACGGCATGTTTTTCTCTGATGGTAAGCTACAGTCTCTACTCTATTAAAAACTTTGTTATAGGGCCGGCGAGGATCGCTCCAAGGAGGAAATCTTCTCAGGTTTCTACTGAGCAACCCATCTATGACGGAATGTTCTTTTCAGACGGTATAACATCCAACTTTATAGCCCTGCTCCAGCCTCTAACCCATCTAACACCCACCTTTAACATCCACATTGAGCATCCACCTTTAACATCCACATTGAGCATCCACCTTTAACCTTTCTAACACCAAAATTTAATCCAGCGAGCACTCACCTTTCACCTACTCCACCACCCACCTTTGGTCTATCTACATGTAACTTTGTTAACACCCAGTTTCTAGTCTTACTCCATTGTACATGTACCTTCTTTCTAACAGTCACATATTCTAACCTTGCTTGCTTATCAAACTCTTTTTTCTAGCCCACACATAAAGACTGTGGTAATGGGTTGTGGTGTCATAGCATATTTATAACCCTGTATCATAGCTGTCCTACTGCAGTACACATGATACAATTGCATGCATGGTTGTTCGATGTACATTTACATGTTGGTATAACGTATATCATTTATTTCATGTAGAACCAGGTTATTATGACAAAGATCGAGGTTTTGGTATCCGGTTAGAGACAATTGTGATGGCAAAGTACATGGATACGGAGGTTCTTATACTATATTATGTTGCTCTATATTACTTCCTGTATTACTCTCGTATATTACTTCCTGTATTACTCTCGTATATTACTTCCTGTATTACTCTCGTATATTACTTCCTGTATTACTGTATATCACTCTCACTGTATTACCTATTACACAGTACAATGACATGCACATAAACAATCAACATTCCATTTTGATTTAGTATGGCACTGCTGGTGATACACTTGGATTTGAAGCTATAGCCTTAGTACCATTTGAGAAAAAACTCATCAAGTTGGACCTTCTCAGTGATGCCCAGGTAAAGTACATTTGTATAACACTGGGTGGCAGAGGTATAGTCTATCCTATTATGGAAACCACTCAAAACAATAAACATGTGACATATTTTTATTTTAATTCAATAGTGTTTGTCTTCTTGAACTGAGTGATTTGATAGACAAAATACTTGATCAGTATGAAAGATTTACTCGTAGCCATCTCTGCAAACAGGTCAGTGAGCTTCAATGGCTTGGTTGCTTCAACAGCTAAATACGAGTACATGAGAGTTGGCTCTGTAGTATTTAGCCTATTTATTGCATGTTTCTTTTCTTGGACTCTGTGCTTTGAGACTCCTCTGTTTTATTTTGTTCTGGGTTCTGGGTTTGGAGGCTCCATTTTAACCTGAACCTACTATCACAACAACTCAAGGTAAAGTAAACCTAGTTTTGAAGGTTTTGATTAGGTTTAACAGAGGAGGTGGCCGAATCAGTATGTTATTGTTTTAACAGAGGAAGTGGCTGAATGACTACCATAAGGAATGCAGGGAGAAGACAGGGAGTTACTTGAAGAGCCAAAACCTCCAAGCTGAGTATCAATGGTTATACTCGAGGACTGAGCCAGTGCAACTCGCCACCCATGGAAGTGTTGATGACGTACCATGTTCATCTAGCCCTCTAGTATTCACTGCAGTCCTAGTGTTCACTTCTGTAGCCATGATGTTTATGTAAGGACTATGTAGTATTCACTGCAGTCCTAGTGTTCACTTCTGTAGCCATGGTGTTACATAAGCACAACCATGACTGTACCATTTCATGTAACTCATTCATTTATTTCAAACTCGACTTTTAAATTGCTGAAACCCCAACATGAATTAATTATAATTTGGGATAAAAAATCACATGCAAAAATTTATAAATTTGTTATATTTAAAATATACTGCATATCAAATGTTAAGAATAAATGGAATATATATACATAGTTTATAATGTGATGACAAGATGGTGACTGAAGTGTATTGTATTGTTATAAAACGAACTAAAGAAAGCTGTGTTATACTAGGAGTTGCTCTCTCTTTCCTTGATAGTTGTAATAACCCCATTTTGTGGGTAGAGCAGAGTCATTGGAGGGTTTAATAGAAGAGTGTACTTGGAATGTGTACAATGTGTATCGTAGAATGATCATGTTATAATGTGTATTATATTATAATGTGTATCATGTTATAATGTGTATCATGTTATAATGTGTATCATAGAATGTGTATCATAGAATGTGTATAATGTGTATCATAGAATGTGTATAGGGTGTACCATAGAATGTGTATAAGGTGTACTGTAAAATGTGTATCATAGAATGTGTATTAATGGAATGGTGGTTTATATCTGCTGGTAGCATGCGTCATGTCTGGAGGCCGACCTGCAGGTACCCAACCATTTGCTACAGTCATAACTCATAATAATATGTGGTTCCTCTGATATATCTTGTCTCAGTCTCACCCATGGGTACTAATGAACTATTGATTATAATTAGAAGTTGTCCTCTCCCAATTTATAACTTAGATAGCACAACTTCTAATTATGATCAATAGCTTATTAGTGCCCGTAATCAGTGGAAAACGCAGGAGTGTACAACCCATAGAGGTAACATAGAGATAACCATAGAGTTATCTCTGTGGAGACAACTCTATGGTGTACAATCATGTAGTTGCCAGAGAGGGGAAATAACTCTATGGTAGTTGCAATCATAGAGTTATCTCCTCTATGATTGCAATACAAGACAAAAATGGGTTATTAGGTGTCTTCGCGACCTCAACTTCAGACCCAGGCCGATTTACAAAAATATTTTCCGGCACACATCCGTCACAGGGTCGCGAACACACCGGCCTGGGCCAAAAGCAAAATCCTCATTTCAGCGCGAAGAAATCAGGTGTGCCGATGAGCTAGGGATGGTTTCGTCCGGCCCATAGAGATAACTCTATGGTCCGGCCAAGCAAAATCCTAGGCCAATAGCACTTCTGGCCTTGGTCGGACGGCCATCTTGTAAATTTTATTTGCGACCCGGGTCCGTCCAAGAGGTCGCGAAGACACCTATTACTTATTATAGTATGTATAATGAGTAATGATTCTGATCATAGGGATAACTCAATGATTCTGATTGCGCCATAGAGATATTTAGATAACTGAGGTAGAAATACCAAACTCTATGGATTGCGCTCCTCTTTCTGCGCCATCTACATGTAATGTAGTTTTGCTTCTGGCCCAGGCCGATGTATTCGCGACTCTGTGACGGATATGTTCCGGAAAATATTTTCGCAAATTGGCCTGGGTCTGGAGTTTAGGTCGGGAAGACACTCCACACAGGCTTCAATAGAAAAAAAATTAGAATTAGAATTGTCATAAGATGATATAATATCTTATATTAAAATATCATTCCACAACAATAAAAGAATAAGTAATCTCTAAATAATAGTAACACTGACTTTACTATTAAAGCTTAGAAATGCTGATGGTAAATGTTTATGTAAAGTGGATAATCATTATCATAATAATTATAAATATTATTATAATAGTTAATAATATAATCCATAATCATAATGGTATGAAATCAAAAATAATTAAATATTTAATTTGAATATAATAATGTAATCATTATTATCATTCATAATGATAATATAATTAATTATAAGATAAAATATTTAATGAAATTTAAATTAAACTAAACTTGAAACTAAAGCAAAATTTAGTAAGTAAAGTAAGCAAACTAAAACTAATTATTATAATTATTATTATATATTCTTATTAAATAATAATAATAATTATTATTATATTATTATTATTTTTATAATCAATAACAATGAAAAATAAAGCCACTTGTGAAAAATAAATAGCAGGTTGTTGTAACCCCTGTCATCCTATAGTCAAACACACCGACTGCAAGATAATTGAGGCATTCCTGAGTGTTAAATGCTATGTTTGTTATCAAACAAAGGAAGGACATTTGAAGATTTAAAATTTAATAGTTGTGAATTGGCATGCGTCTGTCACAGGTGACAATGCTTGGCTTCTTAACTTGCCTTATGCGTTTCTCTTCCAGTTTTTTCAGGTTGTAATTGGTGTCATGGTGACGGCCAGCATGTAGTTTAGACCTCCAGTTGGGCCTATCCCTAGAGAGGGTAGTCCAAGATGTCGGTTTGATATCAAAGTCCTTTAGGTCACGTTGAATGACATCTTTAAACCGGAGTCGGGGGTCTTCCAGTTTGCCGTGTTCCTTCCTCTAGTACTCCATGTAGGAGTAGTCGAGGGATTCTGTGTTGCAGCATTCTATTCACATGTCCAGCCCAGCGTAGACGGTAAAACTTTAGCCTGGATGATAAAGGTGTTTATATTGATTTTAAAATATAATCATCATAATTATTAGCCTACTATTCTATTAATAGTGTATTAGTAGGCCTATAGAATAGTGTTACTATTTTTAGTTTTTTCTCATGATATTTTATTTTTGCTGGTACGTTATGAGTTCCGCTTTATTGGTATAAGGGAGGAACCGCGAGTGGTCTATCGGCTTTCAATTAAATGCACAGAGTGAATACAGACTGTTAGACTGACTAATTCATCTTGTAGTTTTTAAGACGACCCATAGGTCCAAGTGTTCCTTGTGTGTTCTATCGTGTATACATAGGTTCTACCTTACTCTAGCTGCTCTAACACGGTCAGTTCCTGTAGGCTAAGGGAATTCAATTAATATAAGTGAATAGACTAATACAGATAACGCTTTCAACTTTTATACTAAAAGCACTTCCAGCTAGTTTGATAAAGATCTAGGGGTGGTCGGTTTACACAGCAATGCTTAGGAAAGCAATAATTAAGGTACGACTGAATATCGGGCAGGACGACTAGGACATAAAAGCAGGCAGCCAAGGTACAATACAAAAGGTCGTCCCCTCTAGGTTGGATGCAGAAAAATTATACAAAATACGTAATAATGCAACAACTAGGCTATACCAGGGCTCTCAAGTTGCTTGGTCAAAAAATCCGAGCAGATGTACAATGTACTGCAGTGTAGCAGTATTACTCTATTAGTAATTGGTCAGATATATAAATAAAGCTGTTGGTCACCTACATGTTCATATCTATCGCTCTATGGAGTTAGCCTAAATAATTTCTCACAGCCTAATAATCCCAGTATATACATGTAATTCAGTCCTTGCCCTTGGGAAGTAATAGAATTAGTAACTTTTTCCTAAGAATCCCTAAGCAACTCACAACCTATGAAGTAAGCTGAAGATTAATTTGGAGATTGTAGAGTATTTAAATTCAAAATACAGCTAATGTGAGAAAATCTCCAAAAATTCGAGCAGATTATTTATAATGGAGAACCTCCCGAGCTCTCCTAGCAAGCACTGAAAATCTGAACTGCTGGGGGAAAATCCAAGAACTTGAGAGCCCTGGCTATACATAATGTGAAAGAACATTATGTCCCCTCGGCTTATTACACAGACTGTACAACATGCAGAAAGTAGATATATGCAACTACAGCGAATTATATGCAAATATATAGGCTTATACACTAGAACTACTACAATTGTCTGAATCACCAGAATATTTTAAACTGGTACCGATTTTCATCCAAAAAATAATGTCAAGCGAAATATATAAACATGATAAAATTTCTGAGCTTGCAGAGAAAATGGTGACACCACAAACCAATTGTCCCAACCACTTACTGAACTGAACTGCTACAGTCTCTTACTGCTACCAGTAGGGTATAAAGCACTCTCCCCTGGCCATGGGTCTTTCCAAGTACAGTCGTATTACTAGTACTAAAACCCGACAGCCCAAATCATCCCACTACCTTATCGTGTGTTTTCAATGTGTCAGTTGGCCCTGCTTGCTCTCTCTAGCCTTAGTCCCCTCTGGCCTGGTCAGCCAGTTCAGAGTCCATCTCCCTAGTTCTGTGGCCTGTATGTTGTACGGCTGCACCTCAGCTACCCAGCCAGACTCAACAATACAGTCATGCACTTCTGATAATTGTAATAATGGTTGGTTTTTTACTGACTTGATATAAACAGCAGTCATAAATACATTTTCTGCATTTTTTTCAATTTATATTCTCTTTTTAATCAAAGTAAACCAAAATATCGCAAACTGATACACCTGTTGGTATGTAAAGGCTCAGCTCCACGAGAGACCGTTCGCTTCTGTGGATCAACTCTGTTGTTTGTTGGCATGGCTTTATACGCAATACGTGGTGCCAGTCCACAAGTGGCCCTGATTAATATCCAGCCAATAAAAAATGCTGGTCTTTAATAAACTGCATAATTAGAGTTGTTGTCTCTAATATTAACCAATCACCACAGTGGTCTGTGATGCCGTGGGCCGAAAAGACCAATATGTTGGTCTTTGTATAGCCGAACAAACGACGCAGCCGATTTGCTCTAGAACGAGACTCCGAAGGCCGAAAAAGAACAATTGGCCTCTCGTGTAGCCGAGCCTTAAGAGTATACCAACTGGGCATCAGGAATGCTGATGACTGTGTGTTATTTTAGACAGTGTATGATCATGATTGTAATTACATGTACATGTAAATATTGTGTTGTGACGTACAGTCACACAGGCCTGTCAGTATACTCATGTATACATGCTCATTATTGTGCTATGCCTGATAAAACTGGAGTTATCAGCTTTTGAGTTAGAAGAGGAGACAACTTCTACTTCACATTGCTGTGTTAGGACCCAACTGAAAATGTTGTGCAATATTAAGATATTTCTTCACACAGGAAATGGAGTGCAGTGTTAGACAAGAAAGACAAAGACTGGTATAACATACAGCTGTCAGATGGACTGGAAGTAGTAAATATTGTACTGACTGATGGTAAATACTCAACTATAAGTTCCTCCTAGTTGTAGGAACTTATTCTAATTCACCTATTCTTTGCATAACCAGTGGTCAAAGTATTAGTATTCACACAGGAGTTGCTATTTCAGTTACTACATTGTCCTCCGTTTTCATTTTCATAGCAAGTTGTTACCAGAGAAAGAGGGGAGAGGAAGACTCTACAGTATAGTAAAAAGAAGGAGGGAATTCAAATCCATAGTAAACGGTTAAGTAGAGTGAACATGGGAATGTAGCTACATATTATGTTAAATTAGAGAAAAGCACAGAATAGTTGAAGGAAAGGGAGAGAGAGGATAACTTCACATTATAGCAGAATAGAGAAAGCAAAGGGGAATAATGCCTTCAAATTATAGAAGAGAGAAAGAGAGTGGACAATTTTAGTTGAAAGAAAAAGAGAAGACGACTTTATATTACCTGGGATCCAGAATTAATGGGCTCAACACAATAGAGGTTCTGGACAACTCAACTATTTATGAAGCAGAGTCTAAGAGACTACTATACACTTTCAATAACTGACTGTGTCCGATCCATCGATACACAAGGTTTACATTCAGAGAAGGTGAGATTTAGTTTGTACTTTTTATATTAGAGTACATCTAAAGGAATTCAAGTCTGACTGGAACTCTAGTAAATTTCACAAATTGGAAATATTTAGGAAAACTCCTTATTCACTTAGGCAAATACTGTAGTACTTTGTACTCAGACCTGTCCACCTGTTGTACTTCATACTCAGACTTGTCAACCTGTTTTACTACGCACTCAGACTTGTCAACTTGTTATACTACACACTCAGACTTGTCAACCTGTTATACTACACACCCAGACTTGTCAACCTGTTGTACTACGCACTCAGACTTGTCAACCTGTTGTACTTCATACAGAGAGACTTATCAACCTGTATTGCTCAGACTTGTCAACCTGTAGTGCCCAGACTTGTCAACCTGTTGTACTTTGCAGTCGGACATGTAAAGGCTATCTCTGCAAAAAAGTTGAGAGCTCTGTCCTTAACTACTATACTTCGAACTCAGTCAGTGGGAGAGGAAGATGGCTACTGTTGAACTATGACTCATACAATGTAGTTGTAGACAGCAGCCTGAGGACTGGTGACTTAAAACATAGTCTTGATGGCTTCAACTATTCTTTCTGTTTGAGATGATGAAATAATTAGAGTTATGAAACTATACTGTAAGGTAATATTTAATGCTAATATTTGTACAAAGAGCACTACCAGAACACCTTGCTCATTCTTGTGTAGTCAATATTTTGTAAATAGGATAGGAGTTATCAACTCTCGCACTTCATGGATGAAGAGCTTTAATCTTATATTTATTATAGCATCCATGTACATTGTATAATTATATATTATACATTTCCTTGTGATATACATGTAGGCACCTGAACAGAACTGGCATTACAAATGATATCTCATGGAATGTAACAGTTATCTCTTAGAAGCTACTCATGGGAAGCTACACACTTGCTCACCAGCACCAGGTATGTATTTATTATTACAAATTACAGATTTGATTACTCTACCACTGTTGAGATGCATCATAGACACCATTTAAATATTTCTATTTAAATGGTTAGTTACGATTTAATTTCTGTGATATTCAGTACTAGTCCTTTGTAACATTTCATTTATGGTTCTCAATTTATCACTATAATATTTGTAGAATCTGTAGAAGTTATACAGACACAGTGGTACTAAGGGTGGAGTGATGCTGCTTATATACATATACTGACGCACATTACAACTACATGTAATCTCTTAGCCCGTGTTCCTAAGTCATCCAGCCAATCTTCATGACTTGACTACAAAATTATTACCAGAGAGAGAGGGAGAGGAAACCATTATAGTAGAAAGAAGGAGAGAATTCAAATCCATAGTAAACGGTTAAGTAGAGTGGACATGGGAATGTCGCTACATATTATATTAAATTAGAGAAAAGGACAGGATGGTTAAAGGAAAGGGAGAGAGAGAGGATAACTTCGCATTATAGCAGAATAGAGAAGGCAAAGGGAAATAATATCTTCAAATTATAGAAGAGAGAAAGAGAGTGGACAATTTCTTGTTTTAGTTGAAGGAAAAGGAGAAGACAACTTTATATTATCTGAGCTGAATTAAGGGGCTCAACACATTAGAGGTTCTGGACAAATCAACTATTTATGAAGCAGAGGCTAGGAGACTACTATACACTTTCAACAACTGATTGAGTCCGGTCCATCGATACACAAGATTTTCATTCTGTGAAGGTGAGATTTAGTTTGTACTTTTTATATTAGAGTACATCTAAAGGAATTCAAGTCTGACTGGAAATCTAGTAAATTTCACAAGTTGGAAATATTTAGGAAAACTCCTTATTCATTAAAGGCTTGGCTACACGAAAGGTTGATTGTTCTTTTTCGGCCTTCGAAGCCTTGTTCTAGAGCAAATCGGCGTGCCGTTTGTTCGGCTATGCACAGACTAAAATGTTGGTCTTCTCAGGCTACAGCATCACGAAGCTTTGTTGTGATTGATTAATATTAGATACAACGACTCCAATTATATAATTTATTTAAAATAAGCTTTGGTGATTGGCTGGATATTACTCAAGGCCACCTAGTTGACTGGTACTACGCATTGCCTATGGAGCCGTGCCAACGAACAGGGAAGTTGCTCCGCCAAAACTAACGGCCTCTCCTGTACCCAAGCCTTTAGGCTAATACTGTAGTACTTTGCACTCAGACTCGTCAACCTGTTGTACTCAGACTTGTCAATCCGTTGTACTCAGACTTGTCAACTCGTTGTACTCAGACTTGTCAACTCGTTGTACTCAGACTTGTCAATCTATTGTACTTTGCAGTCAGATCTGGAAACCCTATGCCTGACAAAATGCTGAGAGCTCTGTCTTTGACGACTATACTTGGAACTCAGTCAGTGGGACAGGAAGATGGCTACTGTTGAACTATGAGCTACAAGTGGTTGATATATGGTAGATCTCAGCCTTAGGAATATTAACTTTGAGCGTAGTCTGGATGGCATCAACTATTCTTTCTATTTGAGATGATGAGACTGATGGAAGTATACTATAAGGTAATGCTCAGTAGTAATATGCACACAACACTAACAGAATATCTTGCTCATCCCTGTGTAGTCACTGTATGGTGCAAGTAAAACAGGAGATATCAACTCTTGAACTTCAATGGGTGGACAACTTTAATCCTATCTTTATTATATAATATTATATTTATTATACATTTCCATGTGATATACATGTAGATTGAGTAGATACAAATTTAAACAAAGAAGAAAAGAACTGGCGTCACAAAAGATATCTCATGGAATGTAACAGTTTTCTCTTAGAATCTACTCATGTGAAGCTGCATACTCACCTACACCAGGTATGTATTTATTATTACAAATTACAGATTTGTTTACTCTACCACTGTTGAAATGCATCATAGACACCATTTAAATATTTCTATTTAAATGGTTAGTTACGATTTAATTTCTGTGATATTCATTACTAATCCTTGGTAACATTTCATTTATGGTTCTCAATTTATCACTATAATATTTGTAGAATCTGTAGAAGCTATGCAGACACAGTGGTACTAAGGATGGAGAGATGCTGCTTATATACATATACTGACGCATATTACAACTACATGTAATCTCTTAGCCCGTGTTCCCAAGTCATCCAGCCTATCTTCATGACTTGACTACATGTACATGGTGAGGTGAGTCTATTCTGCTTGTTTAGGGTCTCTATAGGATCCCAGCTAAATCAATCTTTTCCCTGAAACACAGGTTACCCCTCTGGTTGCTAGGCTGTGTGGGGTGTCTTTACCTACCATCTGCAGACCAGGTTAGAACTGATGTCTGTATCACTCAGTGACTGTGTTACACTTGTTCAGTTCTGTCACAGTACTTGATTACTAAGGGATGTTATATGACTCCTGTATCTAGTTGTGGAGTCAGTTACAGTGAGCTCTATAGTAAGGTTCTACCTCTGTGATTGTGGTTACTACTGCTTGACAAATCACACCTCTTTGGGGACAGCATGGCCTTTAGATGATATTGTGCTAACATAAAACTCCAGTTATATTTAGCAAGGAAATCACAAAATCTCCAATTCCTGACCTAGTTAATAAATTCCATAATTATACAATGCATAATAGCACTAACACTACACACCAGAAACTGGGAAGTAAAGATAATTATAGGGTGTAACAGATCATAAAGTAGTCAGCCCTCTACACTTTAATTGTAACATGCAATAGAGGTGACAACTTCTAATTAATGACGAATATACATACGAATATACATGTATGTAATCATAAAAAAGTCATTGCTAAAGACAATCTTGGTTTTTAGCTTCTCTGCTGATCAATCATGTAAGTTTGGTAATGTTCTTCTTTAGATCACAGGCTATTATTGCCAACAAGATGGATCCAGAGAAGTCTAAACTAGACATCAAACTATGCAAGTCTACAGTTAACTTGGCAGTTATTGACGTGTTATGAAGAGAACAACACAATATTGATGAATTTTAAATTGAAATAGGGATTTTACATGACACTTTGTTTCCACTGAAAGGATTATGGGAAGACTGTTCCTTTTTCATTGACTGCTGCATCTGTTAACACAACCCTACAAGTACGAGTAGTTATATCCAGTCCTATGAATGGTGGAAGAGTGGGGGCTGACAGCACATTGAAGCTAACCCTGTGTTCAATGCACCACCATGACGCTAAGAGTTTGTAGACTTGGGAACTACTGGCAGCAGCTATCCAAGTAGGGGAGTACTCTCTTCCCACAGGTAGGTGAACATGATGTAACTTCAACTTCTTAGGGCTATGGAATTGTCTCAATAACACGTAGTCCCTACATGAACTATACCAGATAATTGACGTATGTTTTGTGAAATGATTTACAATCACGATAATCTTTGGCTGCAGCAAAGAATATTATTTACCTACACAAAAGTGGGCGGCGCCTGTAGGCAGTAGTCTCACAGTTTGAGTGTTGTAGTATGTAGTTGTCCTTCATGGATATATCTGTAAGTAATCCCATATGGAGTTAGACGACTTGCTACTCGACTATAAGAAACCATATACTTGGGTGATATGGAGAATATACAGATTATAGATAAATAGGCTGACTGTATGCAATGAATGATAAGTACATCTATTCAATGTTGCTACAAGTTAGAGTAAGAGTTATCTTCTCATTGCAATATATCTACATAAAGTGTAATCATCCATGTAGTTATGAGCATATTATATCCAATATTTACCTGCTAAGTTGTTACATTCTAAATAGAACTCTTATAATTATCCTGATAGAATTGAAACATGTTTCATGATACAATCATTTCAAAGACTAAAATTATCTATTCCCCAATGAATAATAGTATTTGATTATAAAAAAAAAGCTTTGACAATTTTATCAGCTGTTTGACATCATCGTTGAAATTGTCTTCTCTTAGAATTTCATGAGTTGTGAACTCTTCTGAGCCATCAATCTGCTGCTATACATCCACATCCCAACTGTCATTTGTGACAAAGATCTATGCTATCATTGATTGGTTCCTTGATATGAAATTATGACTTTTGCTCTTTACTCCTATAATATCATCTCTATCACTCTGGTGTGGTATATATTCTACCTGCAGCATTCTGTTCCATAGTCTATAGTCCTTACATCCAGCCCTCCCAGACAATTCTAGTCACTCACTGACTATACTCAGTAAAGGGATACATTACCACTGTGTATAGTTTATATCGTACTCTCTAGTATATTGGCTCTTCACCCACCCACCCTTCCTGTGATTGTTAGCCTACTGTCTTTAATTCTAAATGGTGCTTGGGGCGAATGCTTCATGTCTCAATACATGTATTAGGTATAACATGGAGATTGCATTTATATAGATAGAAGATACAATAGTATAATATGTGAAGTGATATGATACTCAACACTATTCATGTGTAGGGCCATTCACACCAGCATGCTCCACACTCCTGTTATTGTCACACTCTGGTGTAGTAGTTATTTTACCTGCAGTATCCTGTTCCATAGTCTATAGTCCTGACATACAGCCTGCCTAGACAATTCTAATCACTCACTGACTATATTCAGTAAAGGGATATATTACCACTGTGTATAGTTTATATCACACTCTCTAGTACATTACACTAGGTCTCCTCGTGTAGTTATTGAGTCTGGGGTCATTCCTAATAAATATGTGATAAAAAACTTTGTATATGTTATAATGTAGCACATACTTTGCTAAACTTTAAAAATGAGAGTTGTCTTCTCTTCATTTTGAAAGTTGCTCATTCTTGCCCCAAACTTCAATCTCAACATATAGATGTTTCCTGTCATGTATTTAGTAACTCTTGATTCTTGCATCTTACAGCAATGAACACTGTCTTCCCTTCTCAACTCTTGTATGACATCAAAATTATATTTGTCTGGACTGAGGATACAATAATTATATAACATAATGTGATACTCAACCATTTGCATGTACATGTGTAGGGCCATCCAATGACACGTAGCATTCCTATATTATTACTGAGCTCCAAGTTGCTACTCCAAGACCATTAATTCACCCTTCTCTATATTTCCTTTTGCTAGCTCCAATGTGTCGTATTTCTGCCATCTTTTATCTCAGACGTTTTGTGGATATTATTCGTTACCTATGCAGCACACAGGAATGCATCATCTCATTATATACAGCTTGCTTGCATCTAGTCAAAACACTCTATTCAGCCGTTAGTTTCTTTTCGTTGGACATTCTACTTACTGCAAAGAAAAATTAAATTTGTGGATCTCATGTTCGTAACACAGTTTCATCCACACTATATGGACATACATGTACTTCTCAGTGTCAAGTCTCCAGCTTTTATTGTGAAGCTTCTACATTTTGAGGCACTTTAAAATCTCCTTGTTTTTCCAGGTTTCACAATACTTTAAAAAGGTTTCAATCAATATTGGGATGCAAAATCAGTAGTAGACCTATCATTCCTAATCATGCAACTTTGTCTAGATATTCATTAAATTTGAAAAGCTGAAAGCTGTAGTAATCATAACACAACTACAATTAGTTCTAATTGAAGTTGGAATTATTTATGTTTATGCAAGATTGTAAATCTGCCATACTTTTGAACTGCCCCATGACATTGATGAGAAAATGACATTTCAACAAATCATCGATAAGATTTCTCTTCTTGAGGTCCCTGAAAAATTATGCTTATTCAAACTTCCAGGTATATATATTTTTGTTTACTTGCAATTATGCACTTGAAATATAATTTATTAGTGATTAAAATTGATAGTTTTTGTCTATGAAAGGGCAGGACCATAAAATATGCTCTAGAAATACCAATGTTCAAATTCTATCAGGATAATTATAAGAGTTATATAAAATGTAGCAACTAAACATGTAACTATTGGATATAGTATGCTCATAACCACATGGGTAATTACACCTTATGTAGATATATTGTAATGAGAAGATAACTCCTACTCTGACATGTAACAATATTGAATAAATGTGCTTATCATTCACCTTGTATAGTGAGCCTACTTTCTGTTTGTATATGATCTATAATTACCCAGTTGTATGTTTAAAATAGTTGGGTGCAAATTCATTCTACTCCATGTGGAATTACTACCAATTATATCTGTACAGGACAACTACAGGCTCCACAAACCTGTGATTGATTACCAATAACAGGCTCCACCCACTTGTAGGTAAAAATATTCCACTGCTCAAAGTTATTGTGCCAAATAATCATTTCACAACAATATGTCATTATTCCGGCATGGTTTGTGAAGGAACTACAGTTTGAGAAGATATCATAGCCTTAAGAGGTTTTGTTATGTCATGTTCACCACTAAAGGGAGTGGAGAGTACTCCCCAACTTGGATAACTGCTGCCAGTAGCTATAAGCCTACCAACTCTTAGCTTCGTGATGGTGTATTGAACACAGGGTTAGCTTCAATGTGCTGCTAATTCCCTATACTCTTCCACCTTAGTACAGACATACTAGGGTTGTGTTATCAATGCAGCTCTTAGTAAAATAGTTTAATTTTGTTATATTATATGCAAAGATAAACTTTATTTGAAATGTTTGTGATTTATTATTTTTTTTATTTTTAAACAGATATTATAATAAAACAATAAAACAGAATAATGTGATATTATCTGTCTATTTGTTCTCATCTATATGTCTTCGTCTGCTGTAGCTGAGCTGCTTGTACGACTATCTTGGTACTCTTCCTCTTAATTGAAATCTACAACATAGCATTTACATGGTTACCATAGTGATAGACTGTGAACCTTGCACTACATTATAAATAATTACTCTCCAAGAACTACAATTAAACCTTGGAAATAAAGTCTACAGAATACTCATTCAATACCATATCAGAAAGTCATATACATGTGAATGTGAATTCTGCAGTCAACAAATATCAACTTCAACTAATGGGTTTCATGTAGATATAATGAGACTCTTTCCCATCTTACTGAATCTTACAGTCAAGGTTATGTGCCATATAACACATATTTACCAGAACAAAACTTTTTTGTGCATTTATTACTAATCCATGGTTGTGTTTCAATTCAGTAATTGATTAGTCACAGAATTTCTAAACATAAATTAATTTTAAGTCAATAAATGTTGGTTAAAATTTCAGCCAGTTTCACTTTAGGTTTGGTTGTAGATTCAAGTTTCTTGGTAGTCTAACTGGTTCATGAACCCTGTACATTTGTGTATTGGTATCCACGGTAACTCTTACCATTGTCTCTTTGCCACTCCTTCAGCCTCCCCAGATCTAGATGTCAGACAATCACAACTAAACACTTCCTCACAGTTACTGATAACGACTCCATGGAGGTAATACTCTCATTGAACTGATCATTGTCAACAGCCCCCTCAGCTGGGAGTCACTTCATCGGAGTCTAGAAAGGTGTAACAGGTAAATATAACCATTTACTTTTGTTGTACACAATTTTACCTACATGACTAGAAAATACACTATACAATCATGTAGTTTATGCAGTTCTCACTGGCCAGACAACGATATACCAGAAGTCTGCGGCAAATTTATAGTATTAAATGTATATTATGTTATAAAAATATACAGTTCAGCATATTAAAATACAGGTAATTATATTATAGTACAATAACAGGATAGTGTAGTGTACACTATACATGTACATTATTTGTATATTGTAATTTGTAGCACTACAGCAATAGTTATTAATATACAATTAGTACATACATGTGATACTTACATTGTATATTATTGAATGATAATGACACCACTGTAGAAGAAGGAAATTGCCAACCATGTAAAGTTCCCTAGTCATTAATTAGTGAAACTTTGTAAAGCTAGTGAGTGACTTACTATCAATTTGCAGCAATTAAATTCCTGTAATGTCTGACAATAAAGGATCTTCCTCTTCAACAACATGCTGGGTGGTCCACCATTACTGCATACAATGCAGCTCAGTTGGCTTGTTGATCATACAATACATAGCCAGGTGGGCTTTATGTATACTAAATAGCCAGTATTGGTGATAGCCAGTTGTGCAATAGATATGCAAGAGCAGACAATTCTATAGCTGGTAAACAAAAACATTGAAATAAAATGCAATACAATGTATATTACAATACAATGTATATTACAATACAATGTATATTATTACATACTACACAATCTAAGACTAGGGAATCCTATGGTATGGTGAACATTAATGCTTTAAAGATAGTCATATAGTGTAACAACGCTTTGAAGTTAAAACCAATTTTATCAATCAGAGCATAACGGTACAGTGGTACTGGTAATTAACCGTGGTACTGGTAATTAACCGTATTAGGAGTTGTAAATATCTACATGTACATGATAGTAATTCACGCAGTGTACCGTATTTATTTATTATAATTCGCAAGTTATTCTCTCTCTGTCACAGAACTATATTGGGAGAGGACAACTTCAAATTATAATAATTTCTTGACCAAGCACAAAATTTTAAATTCATGTGGAGCAGGAAGCAATTTTCTGCCAATTCTAATACATTGTGTTATGAAATTGACATAAATTAGGATAATTTTCACTAATGATCACAACAAAAACCACGTAATTAGTTCAGGAAGGTTTAGAAGGTGTCATTCATCCTTCCCTAGTATCCCCCCTCATGAAAATCCATTTGGGATGTTTGTAAAATGTACATACATACATGACTTGCGCAGGTGTGAAATTTGATTTAGAAACTGCACTCTTGTTCTTGGACTCAGAGGACCTACACTCGGTCTCGGGACACAAGTACAGGGCTTTAATCCTGAAGTGAAACCACTTTTACATAGGCAGGATATAGCTATATAATATATAGTATATTATAATATATGGTGCATTACAGCATTAGCAGCTGTAGTATTGTATTCTCCCCATCCCCAAGTACAAGAGTGCATTTCACCAGCACGTGTAACAACAGGTGATATTATTATATACATGCAACTTATATTTCCTAAACGTTCTCATTCAGGACCACCAAAAATTAATTTAATATACAATCTAGTTGCTTGGTATGGGTTATTAATTGATGTACTTACTTGAGAAGGTGAAGCACTCAAAACTATTGGTTAAATTCGAAGTTGTCCTCTCCCACTTTGGTGAACCAGTCGGGAGAGGACAACTTTACATTAGATTCAAAATCTACTGAATACACATAAGAACTACATCTCCATAGTCAGGTAGACTCTCCTATGACCAGGGCTGGATGGCTGCTCTTCCTGCCACTCTCTTCTCAACAACAGCTTGCCAGTTGTCATAGCGGATTTGCACACAAGGTAGCATAACTCCTAACTTAATCCATTTGGAGGTGGGAGGGAGACAGTTTTTGGCCGGAGTGATCACTCTTTCCTTTTCCTCTCTTTGCCAAAACCTCCAAGCTGAGTATCAATGGTTATACTCCAAGACTGAGCCAGTGCAACTGGCCACCCATGGAAGTGTTGATGACGTACCATGTTCATCTAGCCCTCTAGTATTCACTGCAGTCCTAGTGTTCACTTCTGTAGCCATGGTGTTACATAAGCACAACCATGACTGTACCATTTCATGTAACTCATTCATTTATTTCAAACTCAACTTTTAAATTGCTGAAACCCCAACACAAATTAATTATAATTTGTGATAAACAATCACAGACAAAATTTATAAATTTGTTATATTTAAAATATACTGCATATCAAATGTTAACAATAAATGGAATATGTATACATAGTTTATAATGTAATGACAATGTGAAGATGGTGACTCAAGTGTGCTGTATTCTTATAAAACAAACTAAAGAACAAGCCAGAATATCACTGCGTAACACTAGGAGTTGCTCCCCCTCTCTTCCCTTGATAGTTGTAATAACCCCATTGTGGGCAGAGCAGAGTGATTGAATGGTTTGATAAGAGTGTACTTGGACTCTATTTCATAGCACAATGGGGTTGAGAGGAGGTAAAAGAAGTGATACTCTCAGCCTTGTCTGTTAAAAACGGCACCAATAACACAGCATACTAAGAATGGAATGTGTATAATGTATATAATGGAATGTGTATAATGGAATGGAGGAGGTTTGAGAACTGAATATGGTATGTGTGATATAGGACGAGGAGGTTTGGGAACAGAGGCTACTCTATTAATTAGCTTTTAGAAATAGTATGTGTAGGGCAAGAGATATAGATAGTGTGAGCAGAGAGAGTGTAGCCTGGGTTCCTGTGGACATACGACATACCATGCGTTCATATCTGTTGGTAGCGTTACGCATGTACCTTTGTCTTGAGTCTTCTATCATGTCTCCTGTGTAGAAATACTCGTTAGCATTCTTCCAAGGATATTCGTATCCTTGTTTACAGTCACATCTGTAGCCCTGGTGAAGCTGGAAGCCTTGATTCTCTATCCTCTGGCACTAGACAACAGTAGTATACAACAATCGTCAGATATTTACACTGTGACATCACGCAACAATATTGTGACATCACACAACAATACTGTGACATCACACAACAATACTGTGACATTACACAACAATACTGTGACATCACACAACAATACTGTGACATCACACAACAATACTGTGACATCACACAACAATACTGTGACATCACACAACAATACTGTGACATCACGCAACAATATTGTGACATCACACAACAATGCTGTGACATCACACAACAATACTGTGACATTACACAACAATACTGTGACATGCTATGTAGCCGGGACTTTCCGAAAATGATACATGTACTGCAGAATTGGCTTCTTGCATCTAGCGAATGACATGGGTCTACATGGTCAGTAGGTCAGCATGCAGGCTAGGTGCTTACAGTGAGGGACATATGCTTATGGTGAGCGACATGTGCTTATAGTGAGGGATATGTGCTTACAGTGAGGGACATGTGCTTACAGTGAGGGACATATGCTTATAGTGAGGGACATGTGCTTATGGTGAGGGACATATGCCTCCGGTGAGGGACATGTGCTTATGGTGAGGGACATATGCTTATGGTGAGGGACATGTGCTTATGGTGAGGGACATGTGCTTATGGTGAGGGACATATGCTTATAGTGAGGGACATATGCTTACGGTGAGGGACATATGCTTACGGTGAGGGACATGTGCAATAAGCAGCTCATAATTACAGAACTCTAGACCCCTCTGTCAGTAGATTGACCAATCGTTGGTAGTGGTAGTAGTAAACTATAAAGGGCAGCCCAAGAAGCTCGACACTACACTTCAATCAGAGAAATGTACGCATGACCTTTGCTAAGGTATATATATATGATGCATGTAGCATATAGACCAGGCTACTGTATGACAGAGGAGGTGTTCTCAAGTGCTGACAGACTCTGACTGGTGCATTAGGTGCAGTGCTAGTGTCTGGCACTAAGGGACCAACACACAAGCAATCAGGTGATAATTCCGCTAGTGCCAATAACCAGTCACTCACTTTAAAATCATAAACTGATCTCTAGAGGTAATACACACTGATCTCTAGAGGTAATACACTGATATCTAGAGGTAATACACACTGATATCTAGAGGTAGCACACACTGATATCTAGAGGTAATACACACTGATGTCTAGAGGTAGCACACACTGATATCTAGAGGTAATACACACTGATGTCTAGAGGTAGCACACGCTGATATCTAGAGGTAGCACACACTGATATCTAGAGGTAATACACACTGATATCTAGAGGTAGCACACGCTGATATCTAGAGGTAGCACACACTGATATCTAGAGGTAATACACACTGATATCTAGAGGTAGCACACACTGATATCTAGAGGTAATACACACTGGTGTCTAGAGGTAATACACACTGATATCTAGAGGTAGCACACACTGGTGTCTAGAGGTAATACACACTGGTGTCTAGAGGTAATACTAGTGCTGGGCGGTGTTTCGGTGTCATTCAGTTTTTTCGGTTTTTTTTCATTCGGTTCAAAAACCGCCAAAATTTAAAATGTGAACCGACACCGAATGCGGCGGTGCGGTTTTATTCGGTTTTAAAAGTCAAACCGCGCCTGGCCTCTTAGCGCACCCACTTTCAATAATGGCTGGCGTTGAAAACACGTGAATTCATGTTATGCTTCTTTCAATTCAATTCGATGCCATCCTTGGAATTTAGACTTAGCTGCAGCCATAATATTATCACCCAGTGGTTATTTATTGTAGTTTCACTCCTTTATAGCAGTTACGATTGCATATTATTATAAATAATAAATACTTAATAATTGTGAAGTATTAAACTAAATGAAAATGGCTGCCATTTTAGTGCTTCTTTTAATCCTTATAATTCGATGCCATCCTTGGAATACAGACTTAGCTGCAGCCATCAATGTCACCCAGTAAGGGTTCACTGTAGTTTTCATTTGATTCTAGTAGTCAAACTTGCATATTGTTATAAATAATTAATATTTAATTATTGCAAATTATTGAACAAAATAAAAATGGCGGCCATTTCCGGTAATGGCTGAAACGCCGAACACGTGAATTTATGTTATGCACCTTTCAATCTTTATAATTCGATGTCATCCTTTGAAGAAATACTCAGCTACTGCCATCATTGTTACCCAGAAATGATTTACTTTAGTTTCACTGAATTCCAGTTGTTATACTTCCATATTATTATAGATGATTGGCATTTAATAATTGCAATTTATTAGAGTAAATTAAAAATGGCCGCCATTACAGCTTAAAAGCAGGGTGTGACAACTCCAATATTGAGTATTTAATTTCCGGTTCGGTTCGGTGTTTTTTCATGAATAAAAAAAACTGAATTAAACCGAGGGTGAGAAGACAACTTCGGTTTCATTCAGTTTTTTAGAAAAATCAGCAAAAAAACTGAATGCACATGCAAATCAAAACCGCCCAGCGCTAGGTAATACACACTGATATCTAGAGGTAGCACACACTGATGTCTAGAGGTAGCACACACTGATGTCTAGAGGTAGCACACACTGATGTCTAGAAGTAGCACACACTGATGTCTACTACAGAGGTATGGTATACTTACATAAGTAGTTTCATAGTCACACCGGGCTGAGCCCATGAATGCATTGGAAGTGAAGAAGTCAGATGGACATTGCTCTAAATCCAGGAGGTCGAGTTTAACATCTACCGTGACGACACCTCTGCAACACGTATACTACATAGTACGTACATGTATCTACATAGTATGTACATGTATCTACGTAGTACGTACATGTATCTACATAGTATGTACATAATATATTTACATAGTATGTACATGTATCTACATAGTATGTACATGTATCTACATAGTATGTACATGTATCTACATAGTATGTACAAGTATCTACATAGTACGTACATGTATCTACATAGTATGTACATGTATCTACATAGTATGTACATGTATCTACATAGTATGTACATGTATCTACATAGTACGTACATGTATCTACATAGTACGTACATGTATCTACATAGTATGTACATAATATATTTACATAGTATGTACATGTATCTACATAGTATGTACATGTATCTACATAGTATGTACATGTATCTACATAGTATGTACAAGTATCTACATAGTACGTACATGTATCTACATAGTATGTACATGTATCTACATAGTATGTACATGTATCTACATAGTATGTACATGTATCTACATAGTATGTACATGTATCTACATAGTACGTACATGTATCTACATAGTACGTACATGTATCTACATAGTGTGTACATAATATATTTACATAGTGTGTACATGTACAATGTACACATAATTACACACTGCATATAAAACTATGCACATACATTGCATTTATAAGAGCGAGCTACTAATGCATATAAACCGTACTTACACATGACTATACCCGTATATGACATATTTGTGAAACTAACAAACCTGAACTCTACAGCACTGCCATATCCGGTGTTGCCAAAGAAAGGCACTCTATAGGAGAGGATCCAGTCTTTAGTGTAACCTTTACAGTCAAAGTAGGGGTCACTCCATATACCAGACTCATAGCCGGCAGCGTACCACACCAGTGGGTATTCTTCGTGCTTCCTAATGTTCTTCCCTGCATCATCTGACCTGCAAACAGTATATACATAGTGTAAGTGCATAATGTAAGTTCATAGTGTAAGTGCATAGTGTAAGTGCATAGTGTAAGTGCATAGTGTAAGTTCATAGTGTAAGTTCATAGTGTAAGTACATAGTGTAAGTTCATAGTGTAAGTGCATAGTGTAAGCACATAGTGTAAGTGCATAGTGTACGGGGCAGTATATGTAGTTTATAATATGACATGCTATGATGCATAGATTAGGAAAGCTAGCATACCTGATCCAAGGATTGAGGATGTACTTCCTCAGACCTTCTGTATTGTAAGACCACCTCCTTTTGATGTTCTTGAACCACTCAAAGTCTGTGTAGGGTACATCTTCACTAGCTCTGTCTACCGCCATGTAGTTATCCTTCTGCCCATCTCCCAACACAGTGTAGGCATATGGACCAAACAGCTCTTTAGTAGTTTCTGATATAAACCTGTAGCCTTGCTTGATCTTATCCAGTTCCTTCTTTAGTTCTTCATCTGTGATGGAGCCACGCACCGACTCTAGGAGCTGACGTAACGCCTGCTCTAGGTTAGTGCTACCCACCCGCAGAGTAGCATATGTCCTGAATTGATCAGTATCAAAGAATAGTCCAATACCCTCCACATCTGGCTCAGCCAGCACAACCGACATAACTTCTGCAAACAGCTGTTCCTCTTTAAGCAGCTTGTCTCCTTTTAACGTGCCATAGTCCTGCTGGCCATCAACATTCTGTAAGAAACTAGATAAGAAGTCGGCCAGTCTCACCCCGATTCTACCGAATCTCTCTAACTTCTTCTCTACTCCATACTTAACATCCCCTGGCAGTTTCCACTCCTCTTCAGAGAATGAGAGGCAGTTGTCTCTGGTCAGTTTACTCTTGTGAGTGAACACTTGTTGGGCCCTGTCAACCAGTAACACGGTATCAATAATATAATAGGAATGGTAGAGTAGGAGTGGTAGAGTAGTAGTGGTAGAGTAGGAATGGTAGAGTAGGAATGGTAGAGTAGTAGTGGTAGAGTAGTAGTGGTAGAGTAGGAGTGGTAGAGTAGGAGTGGTAGAGTAGTAGTGGTAGAGTAGAAGTGGTGGAGTAGGAATGGTAGAGTAGGAATGGTAGAGTAGGAGCGGTAGAGTAGTAGTGGTAGAGTAGGAGTGGTAGAGTAGGAGTGGTAGAGTAGTAGTGGTAGAGTAGAAGTGGTGGAGTAGGAATGGTAGAGTAGGAGTGGTAGAGTAGGAGTGGTAGAGTAGTAGTGGTAGAGTAGTAGTGGTAGAGTAGTAGTGGTAGAGTAGTAGTGGTAGAGTAGTAGTGGTAGAGTAGGAGTGGTAGAGTAGTAGTAGTAGTAGAGTAATCGACTCACCTGTCAAAGTTCACCTGGTTGAATGCTGACCGTTTTTTCCTAGAGTGGACCTTCTCCTTCTTGCTCTCCATTTGATCCTTAGCTTTGATCTTGGCCTGGAATCTAGACACGAGACGCCGCCCTTTACTTCCCATACCAAGGTCAGCGTTATCAACCTTGGCCAAACTCTCCATTACATCATCAGGGATCTGAGGATAATTAGCATAGCGCCTCCTTTTGAGAAACGCCTCCTTCACTTCCCGTAGGCTAGACTTGTTTTTGGGTATGACTTTTCGTATGAAACGAGTTTTACTATCGGAATATTTAGTGATTCCAGTGACAGCATCTCCAATTGCTCTCCTCTTTCTCTCCTCTGAAGCCATTCTTTTACTTCTTGCTTCCTGGGATGCTGATATAGTCTAAAGTAAGTCATACACACCTCAGACAGATGAACATACACATAGTAGAGGTGAGTGTACAGGTAGTTGACTATAAGTGTAGAGGTAGTTGACTATAGGTGTACAGGTAGTTGATTATAAGTGTAGAGGTAGTTGACTATAAGTGTAGAGGTAGTTGACTATAAGTGTAGAGGTAGTTGACTATAAGTGTAGAGATAGTTGACTATAAGTGTAGAGGTAGTTCACTATAAGTGTACAGTAGTTGACTATAGGTGTACAGGTAGTTGACTATAAGTGTAGAGGTAGTTGACTATAAGTGTAGAGGTAGTTGACTATAAGTGTAGAGATAGTTGACTATAAGTGTAGAGGTAGTTGACTATAAGTGTAGAGGTAGTTGACTATAAGTGTAGAGGTAGTTGACTATAAGTGTAGAGGTAGTTGACTATAAGTGTAGAGGTAGTTGACTATAAGTGTAGAGATAGTTGACTATAAGTGTAGAGGTAGTTGACTATAAGTGTAGAGGTAGTTGACTATAAGTGTAGAGGTAGTTGACTATAAGTGTAGAGGTAGTTGACTATAAGTGTAGAGATAGTTGACTATAAGTGTAGAGATAGTTGACTATAAGTGTAGAGGTAGTTGACTATAAGTGTAGAGGTAGTTCACTATAAGTGTACAGTAGTTGACTATAGGTGTACAGGTAGTTGACTATAAGTGTAGAGGTAGTTGACTATAAGTGTAGAGGTAGTTGACTATAAGTGTAGAGATAGTTGACTATAAGTGTAGAGGTAGTTGACTATAAGTGTAGAGGTAGTTGACTATAAGTGTAGAGGTAGTTGACTATAAGTGTAGAGGTAGTTGACTATAAGTGTAGAGGTAGTTGACTATAAGTGTAGAGATAGTTGACTATAAGTGTAGAGGTAGTTGACTATAAGTGTAGAGGTAGTTGACTATAAGTGTACAGGTAGTTGACTATAAGTGTAGAGGGTTATTCATAGAATACCGCTCTTACCTCTCTCTTCTTTCTGTTCTGAACGCTACCAGGTAATCGGCCAATACCGGCATTGTCATCCTTTTCGGCGTTCAATTCAGGTACAACATACATATCTACAGTATATAGTATACGTACATACATATCTACAGTATACAGTATACGTACATACATATCTACAGTATATAGTATACGTACATACACATCTACAGTATATAGTATACGAACATACATATCTACAGTATATAGTATACGAACATATACATCTACAGTATATAGTATACGTACATACATATCTACAGTATATAGTATACGTACATACATATCTACAGTATATAGTATACGTACATACATATCTACAGTATATAGTATACGAACATATACATCTACAGTATATAGTATACGTACATACAGATCTACAGTATATAGTATACGAACATACATATCTACAGTATATAGTATACGAACATATACATCTACAGTATATAGTATACGTACATACATATCTACAGTATATAGTATACGTACATACATATCTACAGTATATAGTATACGTACATACATATCTACAGTATATAGTATACAAACATATACATCTACAGGATACAGTATACGTACATACATATCTACAGTATACAGTATACGAACATACATATCTACAGTATATAGTATACGAACATACATATCTACAGTATACAGTATACAGTATACGAACATACACATCTACAGTATATAGTATACGAACATACATATCTACAGTATACAGTATACGTACATACATATCTACAGTATATAGTATACGTACATACATATCTACAGTATATAGTATACGAACATACATATCTACAGTATACGAACATATACATCTACAGTATATAGTATACGTACATACATATCTACAGTATATAGTATACGAACATACATATCTACAGTATATAGTATACGTACATACATATCTACAATATATTTTATACGTATATACATGTTCATACATGTATATACGTCGTGTGACAGTGTAGATATACTGCAGGAGTACAGATGACAAGGACCTGAGTGGAGGAGTACTCACCACCACTTGCTAGACAGTGGAACCCTGTGTTATATTCTTCCTCAGTAGCCCTCTCTATAGCCACTCCGAGGTAAGGTCCCTGGATGTATTCCGGATACCTAAACCCTGGTCTGCACTCACATATATACCCACCTCTTTGTAGTCCAAATCCAAAAAGTGGTTTACACTACAAAAAGAGCAGAACAATTGTATACTCACTATTATAGTACTCTCCCTATGACACCTGTCGATATATACGTTGTATACTTACTATAGTACTCTCCCTATGACATCTGTCGATATATACATTGTATACTTACTATAGTACTCTCCCTATGACACCTGTCGATATATACATTGTATACTCACTATAGTACTCTCCCTATGACATCTGTTGATATATACATTGTATACTTACTATAGTACTCTCCCTATGACATATGTCGATATATACATTGTATACTTACTATAGTACTCTCCCTATGACATCTGTCGATATATACATTGTATACTTACTATAGTACTCTCCCTATGACATCTGTCGATATATACATTGTATACTCACTATAGTACTCTCCCTATGACATCTGTCGATATATACATTGTATACTTACTATAGTACTCTCCCTATGACATCTGTCGATATATACATTGTATACTTACTATAGTACTCTCCCTATGACATCTGTCGATACCCCCAAAGTAATTATCTCCATCATCACCGACATAACGTCCACATGGGTTGATGTCAATATTCAGAAAGTCGACATCTGCCACGGCAACCCCAACTCTCCTGTAAGCAGGCAAGTATACCCACACTTAGGCCCTATATATCTACTAAGTACATGTAGGCTAAGTGTATATACAGACATTAGAACAAGGCAGAGACAACTCACTGGTTTCTCCTGATGCTGTCATAAATACCGGCACTGGCATTACCAGGCACGTCAGGATCATAAGTATATCGAGGAAGTCTGTCATATATCGGTGCCACTGCACTCACAATCCATTTGTTTGAGCGACCACAGTCAAAGTAGGGTCTGGTAAACTGCACCGGTAGTCGGTCTACAGAATCAGAGAGGAAAGGAGACGGGGGACCAAAGAACTTGAATGCCTGCTCAGGTAAAGCCACGCCTACTTTCTCAGCGTAACGAAGTCCTACACTAACTTCATCTCTGCAGTAAACCAAAAGATGTTATTGAGACATTCAGATATGTAGATACAACAGCCGTACACAAGGTCTAACTATGACAGTCATACACAAGGTCTAACTATGACAGTCGCACACAAGGTCCAACTATGACAGTCGTACACAAGGTCTAACTATGACAGTCGTACACAAACTCTAACTATGACAGTCGTACACAAACTCTAACTACGACAGTCGTACACAAACTCTAACTACGACAGTCGTACACAAGATCTAACTATGGCAGTCTAATCAATCAACAGATTGTGTGACCACAACTTACAAGAGAGTGTTGAATCCACTTTCATCAACATCCCTGATATGAGGTAGCCATGTGCTGTACCAGTCGTTAATCTTATATGCATCCAATGTATAGTTTCTAAATGGACCTGCACCATAGTCTGTCACTTGAAACTGTAATGTGCACATAATATTATATTGCATACTATGCCACTCAAGCAGCTACCATACTGGTGAACCTATAGATTCTATGTTGAAACTGCACGTATTAGAAGCATAGGCTACATGTAGATTACTAGAATATAGACGCACTCATACCGTATTATTGGTAGGTTCACGTAACCAGTTAGCTGGGTCATTGTAGTCATCAACTCTCCATGCTCTTGGACCAAACAGAGGCACAGTATTATTTATTGGAGTCTGGGAGAGAAAGTTTGGGTAAAACAGATTCTTGTCAAAGAATATAGCTGAGCCTACAAAGTGTTAACAGTGTACTAACAAATTTGTTACCTAATAACACAGGTTTAAAAGTTCGAGATATTGATACTTATGAGATGAATTGGACCGTTCTCTAATATCAAATTTTAAGAGCTAATGACGGAATGGATTTAAACACACAAAAGGTTAGGATGGAGTAGTTGTAAGGTGTATGGTGGTTAGGATGGGGTGGTTGTAAGGTGTATGGGGGTTAGGATGGGGTGGTTGTAAGGTGTATGGTGGTTAGGATGGAATGGTTGTAAGGTGTATGGGGGTTAGGATGGGACAGTTGTAAGGTGTATGGGGGTTAGGATGGAGTAGTTGTAAGGTGTATGGGGGTTAGGATGGGGTGGTTGTAAGGTGTATGGGGGTTAGGATGGAGTGGTTGTAAGGTGTATGGGGGTTAGGATAGGGTGGTTGTAAAGTGTATGGGGGTTTAGTTTAGTTTAGTTTTAGTTTAGTTTATTTTACCATACATTATCAGTCTGTAACAGGCACTGATGATAGAATTGATGGTATATGTACATATACATACTCTCTTAGAGAGTATGTATATGTACATATACCATCAATTCTATCATCAGTGCCTGTTACAGACTGATAATGTATGGTAAAATAAATAAACTAAAACTAAACTAAACTAAACCCCCATACACTTTACAACCACCCTATCCTAACCCCCATACACCTTACAACCATCCCATCCTAACCCCCATACACCTTACAACCACTTAGGTTGTACGGTGTATGGGGGTTAGGATGGGGTGGTTGTAAAGTGTATGGGGGTTAGGATAGGGTGGTTGTAAAGTGTATGGGGTTTAGGATGGAGTGGTTGTGAGGTGTATGGGGGCTAGGATGGGATGGTTGTAAGGTGCATGGGGGTAAATCTGAGGAGTCATAAGTCCATTTAGGCCTACCACATACAGTTTAAGTAGTTAAGGCCTACCAAATGATAGTTCCCCTAGTGTTTTATACAGCCTACATGTCAAAGAGTCTGCTATGTAGCAATGACAATTGAAACACTCATTTTTGAGCTTGAGGCGATAGAAATCTAATCATATGAAAAGCAGGTGAAATATCAGGTTAGGAGTTGTTGGGTTCAGGGTCCGATAAAAGGGATGAATGAAAATCACCCGAAGATTGAGAATGAGTAGAATACTTGAGGGCAACTAGCACCCACGATCATGAAACTGCTGTAAATCAAAGTTGGTCAAGTAAAATATACACTTCAACAAAACGTTGATGGCTGCCCCTAAGATTGTAACCTTATAGGCTAGTTCAAAGAGGATGAGCAAATAATTATAGAATTATATCATTTTTCGACTAAAAACTTACCATTGATAAGACCGAGGTTAGCAGTTACATCCGCTGTCATCCCAAGGTAATAATAAAACAAACTAGGTTGATCATCAGCATTCCAAGTTTGATTGAGGCGTTGAAATAAATAGCTATATTTGTAAGCATTTGTCAGAACAGTCGAATGCAATTGGAGAAGAGCAGTTCTGTTGCGATAATAATTCCCTTGAAAATCTGAAGTTCTCAATTTGTTTGTTTGAACAATTTGACTAACCGCATTGTGCGGCAAGTGTAATTCTGCTTTACTTTTTGCTTCACAGTTCACTTCATTAACTGCGTCCATTTTGTCAATAATGGTATCGAAATTGTCATGCCTCATCCACTCATAGACACCATTACTGTAGGTGCAGGCAAATAAAGCTGCCATAACCAGTACAAAATGCATTTGTTTAGCCATAATTTGTCCCACTTGTTAAAATAATTTATTACAACATGAAAAGGCAGGTTGGTGTACAAGCTAAAATAATAACTATTCAAAAATAAAATTGACTGTAACAAAATATGAAAAGTTCAAGTTGTTGCAGATCTTTGATTTGTTATTAAAATGTTGACCCATTTAGATGTCACTAGCCCGCACTGACGATAAATTGCCTAATGATTGGCCAAGAGGAAATGATTGAATGGTACGAACCAGGCTCTGGTACGGACCATAAAGGTAGGTACAGACAACTCCTATCGCGGACACCTTGCAGCAACCACAGGGTTGCCGCAATATTATCACTGGCAAGGTGCAATTATTTTCCTCTTTTGACTTTTATTCACACATTACACTATGTCTATGAATGCTACAACCATAAGCTTACATACTAGCCATGAAAAGTCAGTATCACATTCACAGCTAGTAGTTGTACTGATACTTACCCCCATTCACTCACATAATCACTAATCAGGCTCAAAAAGGTGCAGTAACTACTAACAAAGGCACGTAAACGCTGTTGACTATAATTAGAAGTTGTCCTCTCAGGGAGTGAAAAACAAATTGAGAGAGGAAAACTTCTAATTACCATCAATGGCTTATTAGTCCCCGAGTAACTGCATGCAAATGTGACCTAACATCAAAGATTGTATCATCATATCATTATATTTAATTGTTCCGGTATGATAGAATATAATATAACATAACGATGAAACAGCATTAAATCAGTTTAACAATCTAGCTACTGCATCGGTAGTACATGTAGTTAGTTCTTCAGCTAGAAAACCCAAGTTCTAACAGAGCACAATAGTTAATATTTACATAAGTTGATTACTAGATGCCTGTCTATTTACTGCCAGTACTGACTAGAGCTACAAGACCAGAGGCTACGCCCATAGAAAGAATGTAGTTGACATTAGGGGAGAGGCTCTTGAAAAAACAGAAAGAGCATAGAACTACTAGAGCAAAGAATATGGCGTTATTGTAGAAGATGGAGTAATTAGTAGCTTGGTAGTCGGCCACTTCATTCTTCTTCCATAGGATTCTAAAACACAATGTAGAGTCTGTTATAACTTGCACTGATAACTTGTACTGTGACTATAGCTAACACTATGACTGTATGTACTGTAACTATTACTCACACGATCACTATCACTAACACTGGCTAGGCTTACTGTTAGTACAAACCTCTCATCTTTTTCTTTCTTTGAAACTTTCTTGTCATCAGCAAACTTCTTCATAATCTCATTGGTCACTCCTTCCTCCACTTTCTGGGCTGCCCTGTAACATGAGTTTGTGTATAATTAATATACACACAAGCAAACCACATGGGGTCTGTAGCATACCCTTGCCGATCATAATTATAAAATCTGATTAGTGGACGTTTGCTCAAACACGCTACAAAACAGCAGAATAGCCTATTTATACAATGGAGAGGTACCAGTGCAAGCGAGTAGCTCAGTATACCTACTTGTGTTTAAGAATGAATTTAACATTTTTGTAAGCAAATGAGAGAAGGTAGGTGCTGATCCCGGTCATCAGTACGAACAGAATTCCAGACTGTATTGGGTCCATTCTGTGGATTCTCCAGTAGATCCCTGTAATAGAGACATACTGCAGTAATAAAACTGTCACTTCACATACATAGTATTTCTAGTTCATGTGAACCAGAGCTGTAACACTCTAAATAGAGAATACCATCTGATTTAATCTGTAGACTGAGAGTTGGGGTTTTGGGGAACAGAAGAAGTTACCTCACTGTCACAAGACATGAGAGAGAATGTTGTGATGACACTATTCTATTATTTGCCCTTCAAAGGTCATCATTTCTAATGCTCTTATTAAGCAAATCTGCTTTCATGTGGGAGTATTATGTGTTTTAAGATAGCATTAAGACGCACTCAGCTGTTTAGTGGTACAATATATTGAGTGTCTAGATACTTATTATTCTAGTACTGTTAGTTATCCTATGTTTTTGTCTTCCAGGCTATATTTAGAACAACTAGGCCACAACACAATGTATAGGCATATAGAAGAAAACAATAACAGTCGGTTTATATAGTCTGGCCAGATGAAATACAGACCTACCGAAAAAGGCAGCTACTTACTGCCAGCCAAAAGAAAGCCCAAACAAATTCTAAAACTTGCACAAGGCACAAGTTACCATACAGCTAAATTAGTAAAACTTCTGTGAAATCATTTGTTCACTACTGTACCCTTTCTATGCAAACAGCTTGAATTCAACAATTTTCTCTATATGACCTAAAAGCACACAGTTGTGTCTCCATAACAAAATTGCGTTCAAAGCAGCATTGAATAGTGCTAGCTAGTGAAACCTGGGCAAGAGGACACAACTCTGCTTATAGTAGCACAAATGCAATAAACCTAAGTATTAGAGGCTGCATTGAACATGGACGTAAACCATACATGATAACCCCTTTAAAAGGGAACCCCAAACTCTCTTGTTGAAGAATCTTGCATCCATATCTGACATTGAGTGCTATATTGTGTCCGCTCCTGGCCATGAACAAAGATTCCAGAACTTGGTTCACCGAGTAGGTGGGCATCAGCAGCAGAGATGAACTTGAACACTTAATAACCAACTGCCCACAAATCTCTTTGCTTACCACACCAGAAAGTAGAAATATGCTTACATTGCATGGGACTCCACTGCTCAGAAAGAAGTAGAAACCATAAAATGGTACAGAATATCAATATGGCTTCATCTCTAACATAAAAGATCGCGAAAAGCTGACAGATGGCAATGAAGAACTTCAAGAGAGGCCAATACCTTCAAGGCTAGGCCTGGTGGCGATGATCATATCCGATGGAACGGTCCCCCCTTTAAATACCCTTGACGGCATCAAACACACAGGAAACTAAAAGAAAAACGAGTGCCTCAGTTGACTAACAGTGTGCATAAGGTGTTTGGCCACAGGGATTGCAGCAACCTGCTGTTTGTTCTCTGTTAGTAGCCCTCCTTTACAAGGGGTTGAACTACCACCCTCTGTTTCCAGCTGAATACTGTGTGTTACACCTTTAGTTCATGGTCCCTCTGATGGTCGTTGGTAGGAATCTGGGGTTTGGGGTGGTCCTTGATAAGAACTTATTCCACAACCGTTTCAAACTAGTGATCAAATCACAAATACTTATACTATATAGCATTATACTCTGCATTATAGTGATTATTGTTATTCATTGTCGTATCAGTATAATTTTTTTTTTTTTTTTTGCATTTTCTCACAGAGACCGCACTTAAAAGTGCGTAAAGTCGTGAGAACTCGATTGTTTTTTTTTTTTTCAATTTTATGTTAAAAGTGCTATTTTTGTAATCTTTTTCTTTGTTATATGATATTTATATATATATGTATTTTTTTTATGTTTTGTGATATATGTGTTATTATTAGTCTCAGTCATTCATTCAGACCGTAGCTCTCTCAGGGTTCTGGGCCAAAATGAGGAATAAAAGATATTTGTTCTGATGTGTGGTGTATATGTATTAACGGCCTGTCTTGTTTTGTGTATCTTATCTAAATTATAATTAAAAGTTGGCTCAATACCTTCAGCCAGGCACCTTGAAAAAAGTGACAATCTTGCCTCCTTCCTCCGTTCTTGTAAAGACTTTATGCCTACCTTTTCCCTCAGCTGTTTAAAACTAACTTGCCCTCTAATTTTATAAATAAATCTTAGACCTTTATTTTGTACCTTTTCAATTTGCTTAATTAGAGTTTTTTGATGAGCGTCCCACACTTGGCTTGCAAACTCTAGCAAAGGTCTTACTAATGTTAAATATGCTACTCTGCGTGTTGGCATATTTGCATACTTTAAAATTCTGCGCAGTTGAGCTAGCCTTAGTGTTGCAGTGTGGGTAATTTTGTTAATATGGCGATCCCATTTTAAATTTGACTGCAGACAGACTCCGAGATACATGTGAAATTCAACTTGTTTTAAAATTTGGTGGTGTAAAAAATAGTCTTGTTTATCACTTCGTCCTTTCTGTCCAATTTGTAAAAAACTACACTTTGAGACATTAAAACTCAATTGCCACTTCTCCGACCACATTTCTAGCTTATTTAGATCTTGTTGCAAGATTGATGCATTTTTAACGGTATTATAAATGATCACATCATCTGCAAATAACCTACATGGAGACTTTAATTGTAAAGGCAGATCATTGATAAAAATTAAAAAGAGAAGTGGCCCTAAAACTGAACCCTGAGGAACTCCTGATGTTACAGGTCGACAGCTGGAGTTTTGACCTTCTACCATGACATATTGTCTTCGATCATTCAAAAATTTTGAAATCCAGCTGACAATAGTACTGTTGATACCAATATGTGTGTCACAAGATAGTAGTACTTGTGAGAGTTCGGTGAAGTCACTGTAGTCAGAGATAATCAAGTGACACACAGCTTGGTCTATCTAGTGCAGAGAAGATGTAGTGTGTAGTGTAATATATCCTTGTTTATTGCTAGAAGTTAACTGATAATTATAAAAATTGGGCTTGCTTATATATGTGAGAAGAATGTTCTAGTGAGTTCTCCACCAAAATATTACATCATTACAATAACAATTAGTCATAATCAGCTGAAAGAATATTCTACTACATTCCAGAGTATACAGGTACATTGTAGTAGTAAACAATATTGCGCAATAATTATAGCAATAGTAGCCTATAGTTACAGTAGTAATAAAGGTATGTCAGTGTAAACAATGTATGGCTCATTATGGCCCTTAGCATGACATCAATATAAATGTATACTATGTACTTATATTATAACACGTATATAAATGAAATATTCTTATTCCTACATTATGCCCATATGGCTAGTACAGTAGTAGGAGAGTCTACATGTATTGCTCAGAATTTGTGACAACCCCCCATTTGAGAGGAATTATTTTAATAATTGCGCACTATTATTCAAATTCTGAGTCAATTCTACTCAGATAGTCAGCACCTACATTGTCTTTGCCTTTTATTGATTCTACTTTAATTCTAAAGTTCTGTAAGTACATCGCCCATCTCATCACTCTGCTGTTCTCGAACTTTGCTTGGTTAATGTATACTAATGGTTGATGGTCAGTCTGTAGTGTGAACTCTACTCCATACAGATACTGTAAATACTTCTTCACTGCCCATACAACTGCTAGGCACTCCTTTTCTATGGCTGAGTAGTTCCTTTCACGGTCCAGAAGTTTTCTGCTTGCATAACTCACCGGAAATAGCTTGCCGCTGAATTCTTGGAGTAAGACAGCTCCAACAGCTACATCTGATGCGTCAGTCCTCAGCACAAATGGTTTGTTAACGTCAGGTAGTTGTAGAACTGGAGCGCTAGTGAGCATAGACTTCAGTCTGCTATAAGCTTTCTCCTGTGAGTCTCCCCAGTTGACAATCTTTGGCTGGCCTTTCTTGGTCAGATCTGTCAGTGGGCTGGCCACTGTAGAATAGTGAGGTATAAATTCTCTATAATATCCCGTAAGACCGAGGAAAGATCTAACTTGGGTCTTGTCAGTCGGGCGTGGAGCAGATTTGATTTTCTCGACGTTGTCTTCTATAGGTCTGATCTGTCCATCTTGTAGCTGATGACCGATGAATTCCACATCTACTTCCCCAATATTGCATTTGCTAGGTCGCAGTGTGAGCCCTGCTTCGCTCAATATTCGAAATACTTTATCAAGCAGTTGTATATGTTCGTCCCATGTTGCCGTGTGAATGATGACGTCATCAATATAGTTGTCAACACCACCTAAGTCTCCAATTAGCTTTCTCATGGCTCGCACAAGGGTGGCACCTGAGTTGACCATACCGAAAGGCATCTTTAAAAATTCATAGTGTCCATCCGGAGTAACAAATGCGGTTTTTGCAACATCTTCTGGTCTGACTGGAATCTGCCAATATCCTTTGGATAAATCAAGCTTACTGAAGAACTTGTCGCCATTCAACTTCTGGAAGAGGCTATCACCAGTCACCATTGGCTCCGGATCAAAGACCGTAATTTTATTCAATTTCCTGTAATCTATGCAAATCCTATTTGTGCCGTCAGGCTTCTTGACAATCACAGTTGGTGAGGCGTAAGGAGAGGTCGAAGGCCTGATAACTCCCATACTCAGCATCTCCTTGATGTCATCTTTTAATGTTTCCCTCACTTTAAATGGTAGTTTGTAAGGCTTTGACTTGACTGGCTCTTTACTGATGAGTTGAATTGAGTGCTCCATTCCCTTTGCATTTCCAGGTAGATCACTGAACAGCTTATCATACCTCTCTATTATAGCATTAAGTTGTTGTTTCTTAGCCTTATCCAGTCCTTTGCCTACCGCGACATCATCTATAGTTTCCTTCTGTACTTTGGGTTCAAACAACTCCAGGAGTCCATCTTGATATTCATCCAGATCCAAATTGTCGTCAGGAGTTATGATGCCAACATTTGCAACATTTAGTGTTGAAATGGCTCCTACAGTCGATGGTTGACCCTCTCCTTCCCTGTCATAGTACTTCTTTAACATATTGGCATGGTATGTCCTTTTCTTTCCTCTAACATTGACTCTGTAGTCATTTAATCCCATCTTCTCTTCTACTGTGAATGGTCCTTGCCAATGCATTAGTAGCTTATTACTGTTAGTAGGTAGAAGAATAAGCACCTTGTCACCTGTAGCGAATCCTCTTGGTTTTGCCTTCCTGTCAAAATAATTCTTGTACCTCTTCTGACTGTCCTTAAGGGATGACTGGGCTATTTCCATGAGGTCATCAAGGCGTTCTCTGAGTTCCAAAACATGCTGGTAACTAGTCTTCACATCCTCATCTGCGTCTTCTTTTGTCCAGAGTTGTCTCAGAATATACATAGGTCCTCTGATAGTCCGTCCGTACAATAATTCGAAAGGTGAAAATCCTGTCGATTCCTGAGGAACCTCTCGATAGGCAAACAAAGCAGCATTAATCAGTCGGTGCCATTGCCGAGGTTCTTTCGTACACATCCATTTCAGAATGCTCTTGAGTGTTCCATTGAATCTCTCTACCAGCCCATTTGCCATGGCATGATAGGGTGTTGTTGGTAACTGCCTGATTCCGAGCAGCCTAGTAAACTCCTTCATATAGTCAGATATGAACTGGGTCCCCTGATCGCTAATTACTTCTTCTGGAACTCCAACACGGCTGTAGATGTCAAGTAGAGCTTCGGCTACAGACACAGAGTCTATGTTCTTGAGTGGAATGGCTTCTGGGTATCTAGTGGCGTAGTCGACAAGCGTAAGAATGTATCGGTGTCCTTTTTCACTTGGAGGATTGATAGGTCCAATCAGGTCAACAGCACATCTCTTGAATGGGGTGTCGATAAGCGGGGTCTCCTGGACAGGCACCTTCATTACAGAACCCTTCTTTACTGTCTTCTGGCATATATCACATGATCGGCAGAATCGGACGACATCACTGTTGAGACCAGGCCAAAAGAAGTTAGATAAGATCCGATCTGATGTCTTTTTCACTCCGAGGTGGCCACTCATGATGCTGTCATGCCCCTTCTGCATTACTTCTTTCCTTAGCTTAGTTGGTACCAATAACTGTCTATTTGGTTGACCATGGTTGACTTTCTTGTTTGTATACTCACGATAAAGGAGTCCCTTTTTCACATAAAACCTGGTCGACTGGTTTTTCCCGTCTTTGATCTCAGTTGCATCATAGAATCTTCTAAGTGAACCGTCTTCCTTCTGCATTCTTTCAAAATCTTCTCTGTCGACTACGGTGTTTTCTATGTCATTAACATACAGAGGTTTTTCCCCCGTCTTTTCTTTACTGGCTTGCGCTCTAGTGGTCACTGAGCATTGCTCCCAATTTAATTGTGGGTCATCTGCTGATCTTGCTTCAGGTATGTTGCCAATCAATAAGTCATGTGAAGGATCCTCCAGCACTGCTGCGCAGTAACGTCCGCAATAGAAGGGTGACTGAATATTCACATATGCACATGGCGCCTTTTCTACACTGCTATTTGCAAAGCGAAGGTATAGATGCTCACCAGTATAGTCTTCTGGGTTGACAAATTCTTTCTTTATGACAACAGTACTGCATCCAGTATCACGGATAAGATTCACTTTTGACCCATTCACTTTACCCTTAAAGACGCTGATGTTGTTTTCATTAGAAGCTGTTACATAATCACATTGTGCGACGTTGACGTACTTTTGTCCATCAACTATCATCTCTCTAGGTGGTTTCTCCTTGTTGATTCCATCTCTTCTAGATTCCTCATTCGTGTGAACCATCTGCTTGACAGCACCAACCTGTTTAATCGTCCTTCTGTCATTCCTCTTGCACTCAGAGGTGTTATGATTGTTCATGTTGCAGTTTGAGCAAAACTTCTTAGCTCTTTTGTAACAATCTCTCGCTACATGGCCCTTTTCTGAGCATAAATAACAACTACCTTCACTTCTTTGGAAGTTGTTGCTCGATGTAGTATCTGCTTTATCTGGTTTGTTAATTTTCTTGTGTCTTGCTAACTTGCGCCCTCTTGCATGCAGATATTTGGATGCTGCATGTGTTAGCTCTTCTTTGTTTGTGAAGGTCATCTGGTTCAGATGCACTTCCAGGTCGGAGGGACACGATGATATAAATTGTTCCGTGACGATGAGTTGTGCAATATCTTGACTCTGTGAAAGCTCTACCCACTTTTTGCAGTAGTCTTCAAGTCTTGTATAGAATTGTTGAGGTGTCTCATCCTCGTGTGCTTCAGACTGTCGAAATTTCTTCCGGTAGCCTTCTTCTGTCAGGTTGTATCGCTCTAATAAAGCTTCCTTGACTTTAGCATAAATCTTCCTATCACTTGGCGCTAGTCGAGTATAGGCCTCTGTGGCTTTGCCTCGTAAGTATTGGCTTAAGTGGTAAGACCAATCACTCACCTCCCAGTTGTAGCACTCAGCAATCCACTCAAATCTTTCCAGATAACTATCCATGCTGTCGACTTTTTCATCGAAAAATGGAAGTTTTGGTTTGGGTCGATTATTTATTTCCAGCCTTGTACTTTCGTGCTTGGATTGTTCTAGGCTTGTGCTGGCTTCTATCTTCTTAACCTCTAGTTCGTGTGCCATGCGCTGTCTCTCAACTTCCATTTCAGCTTCTCGGCGCTCTTTCTCAGCTTCTCGGCGCTCTTTCTCAGCTTCTCGCTCTCGTTCAGCATTCTCCTTATCAGCTTCCATTTTCAGACGTTCAGATTCTAGTTTAGCTTCACGTTCCAGTCTACGCTCTTCCCGTTCCATATCTTTTTCTATGATTGGTAGATTCTTGTCAATAAATTCTACCAACTTCTGATCTGTAAGTCCAAGATCCTTGCCCATTTGACTTACTTTTTCCAATAATGCCATCTTTTTCCTGCAGCTATTAGTATCCGGTGTATGCCGACGTTGTTAATCTCCCTGTCTGCGACTGATGACTTCCCGGAGCAGCCCCCAATTGTCACAAGATAGTAGTACTTGTGAGAGTTCGGTGAAGTCACTGTAGTCAGAGATAATCAAGTGACACACAGCTTGGTCTATCTAGTGCAGAGAAGATGTAGTGTGTAGTGTAATATATCCTTGTTTATTGCTAGAAGTTAACTGATAATTATAAAAATTGGGCTTGCTTATATATGTGAGAAGAATGTTCTAGTGAGTTCTCCACCAAAATATTACATCATTACAATAACAATTAGTCATAATCAGCTGAAAGAATATTCTACTACATTCCAGAGTATACAGGTACATTGTAGTAGTAAACAATATTGCGCAATAATTATAGCAATAGTAGCCTATAGTTACAGTAGTAATAAAGGTATGTCAGTGTAAACAATGTATGGCTCATTATTGCCCTTAGCATGACATCAATATAAATGTATACTATGTACTTATATTATAACACGTATATAAATGAAATATTCTTATTCCTACATTATGCCCATATGGCTAGTACAGTAGTAGGAGAGTCTACATGTATTGCTCAGAATTTGTGACAATGTGTTAATTTGAAAATCAGCTTCCTATGATTTACTGTATCAAATGCTTTCGAAAAATCTAAAATAAGTAAGTTTATGGTGTTACCTAAATCATACAAATGGGAAACATGTCCAAGAGTATGGACGAGTTGTGTATCACAGGATCTGTGTGGACGAAAACCATGTTGACCATCAGCAAAAAAGTCTACTTCTTGTAAAACACGGTGTAAATGGGAGGAAATAATGTGCTCAAGAAGCTTGCATGTTATACAAGTCAAAGAGACTGGGCGATAGTTTTTAGGTAGCTGTTTACTTCCCTTTTTATGGACTGGCTGAACTCTGGCCAGCCTCCAAACTGAAGGAAGTACTCCTGATGAAAGTGAATATGAAAATATATCTTTAAGAGAAATGTTGATGACAGGAGCAAAAACTTTCAACACAACACCTGAGATGTTATCAGGTCCACCTGCTTTGTTGGTATCAATGTCGCTTAATAACTTTAAAACTCCTTTGGCAGTCACAGTAATCTCTTGACTGACAATTGTATTGTCATATGAAGTACCAAGAGTTTGACAAACAGACGCATCATCCACTGTGAACACAGACTCAAAATATTCATTGAAACAGTTGGCTTTAGATTCTGGTGTTTTGAGAATTTGGTTAGTATATTTCAAGTGTGGAATAATATTGGAGTCATTACTTCTGCATGCTCGAAGATACTTATAAAATGATTTTGAATTACCTTCCATGAGAGGTTTGTATAACATTCGGTTCATGAAGCTTTTTTTAGCATATTTTACTAAAATCTTGTTCTTTTTTCTACACATCTTATATTGTTTGATGTTATAGTCTGATGGAAATCTTTTCATTTTATTATAAAGTGTGCGCTGATGGCTAATAGAACTTTTGAGTCTTTTTGTCATCCATTCTGGACTATTAGGAATTGTAGTAATAGTTTTGGTTTTTATACACTTGTTCTTTAAATCTTGTATCGATTGAATAAACATATCATAAATAGAGTCTATGTGTTCCTTCTTCTCAATGGCTTGCCTTATCGCTTCCTCCCATGGACCAAAAGTTTCCTTTGCCCGTTTGATGTCTACTTGGTCATAATTATATATTATTCGACTACTCAAATCCTTGGTTAGCTCTGCACATAAATTTAGAGATATTATTATTATTGAGTGATCACTTATTACAGGAGTATGCACGGTTATATCATGTACTATCATCTCATTGCTAATAATTAACAATTATAAAAATTACTTCAATTTTATATATTTTTATTTTAATAATTATAATTATTAACATAAATTAAAATCATTAAATAATAATTATAATAATAATAAAATATACTTATAGATATAGCCTATCTATGTATTAGAAGGGTAACAGTATCGTATGCAAATAACCAATTATGAAAAGCACCATTTCCAGTTTCAGCTAGTATTTATATTAATATTGTAGTAAAAGCTACATATTTGCAGTCTTGGTCCTTTATACTCACATAAGGGTACAGCCGAAATTATGAGAGCGTTTACATAAAACAAAGCTGATGATTTAGTTGAAACATTTCGACTAAAATCCTGCAATAGTAGTTCTTCTTCCTTTGTAAGTTGTTTTCCAGCCATGATCACACTTCTAGTTGCAAATTAAATGTGTTATTATGTGACGATGCCGGCTTTCTATCGACTATTCTTATCTACAGTTCGTAGTAGTTGGCAATGAGTTGTCCAAATGTTTTGTAGTCGTCAGCGGAAACGGAAATGAACCAACGGTTTTGCACGGTCGTGTCCGAAATTGGCTACAATTATTCCAAGGTCAAGGACAACTTGAAGTAATCACTTGATCATAATAATTATGATTATTATAAAATTAAAAACAGTCAATATTTTTCTCAGAACGGTTGAAGGTTGATAACTTTATCGCCTGTTGCTAGTTATCCATTCGCCATAATTTAAAAATCACCTGCAGCCATATTCGAACTGGTAAACATGATCTGTTGGCGTTGATTGCGTGATTAACTAAATTAATTGCTAAATAAAATTGGTGGCCTTACCTGAAAGGTTATGATGCAGACCATTTTTCCATCAAATGATATGGCGAAACACCAATATTAAGAGCATAACATTAGATATAGAAAAATGAAAACAAGCTTCAAGACATTAATTTTCATTGTAACAAAGTATCGGCTCGGTGTGGGTATGGAGCAAGCTGTTCATTTTAATTTTCTTTTGGTTTTGTTTCGTTTTTTCAAATAAAATTTAATATTAATGATAGTAATTATAATACTAGTTATGATAATAAACTTGGATTTGAAATAAAAAATGTAAATAAACTTTGTTTGAAGCAAACACTGTGTGCCAGTATGAGGTGTAGAATTGACTGGGTATCGTTACGGCTATGTGTAGGACTTTATTTCTTATATTATGTGCCCGTAACCTAAGTGAACAAGACATAAACCACATGGTATCCGACAAAACAACCGAAACGTACATGTGTCATGATACAAAAAATATTCCACCAAAAACAATACAGAAACAATACAAAAACAGTACTTGCAGATTTTAACCCTTCTACTGCCTAACCTCTACTGACATTAATAGCCTTTTGCTTGGTAGGGAACTGGTACACTATGCTCTACTAGCTATCTGTATTTACTTATGCTTGGTAAAGATATAATCTATAAGCTATTTGTAATACTTCCCAGTACACACTGCATAATCATAATGTATCCGAGTGCAGTCTTTTTGCAAGTGGGTGGAAAGGACGAGATGATTCATAATAACCAATACTATTTTTTACCCCATCACACCTTACAAAAGGTTTCACTCATACCATGGAGTTTGTTCGCAGTCCAATTTGAAATGGGATTGTCATAACAGCAGTAATGCTGAAATCCCTGGTCAAAACTAAATGCACACTGTTACACTAATGAGGCACTTTAATTTCGCCAACCGTGGTCAAGAGTGTCCTATTTAATCAGAGATAAATACACTGAAACCCAAAGATTAACGCTTTTAGTTAAGCATAATTTTGAAATTGCAAATATATCAACTTGTAAAATTAAATATCAATCATTAATAAGACCTTTGCTTGAGTTTACAAGTCAGATATGGAATCCTCATCAAAAAAATCAAATAAAGCAACTAGAAATGGTTCAGAATAGAAAACTGTGGTCATCTATAAAATCAGAGGGTAGATTAGTTTTAAACAAATCAGTAATTTGATCTCTTTAAGCAATCATTAGTGCTTTAAGAAAGTCGAGGGAGGGGGTTCTTGCAGCCTCCATAGAAGCCTACCATTTGTTGCTTTTTACTCATCGGGAGAAAATACTGTCGTGAACTAAGCCTGGGCTTAAACAAAATGCTCATTTTCTTCTGCAGTCAGTCAGTTTCAACTATAACTGTTCTATTTGGGCTTTGGTAGCAACCTTCCATGACACTCTTGGTTTCTTTTTACTGCCATTCCTTGGGGCCTGGCACTACCATTGCTATCTAGACTGCAAGTCCAAACACTATGCTACCATGCTATTTTTCAATTGTAGGTATTGCAACTGCCGTAGTACAGAAAGGTTCGTGTAACAGATTGAAGAAATTTATTACCTTAGAGCTTGATATTTGATTGCAGTTCCAGGTTTGTTTCGGACTCTGATTCCTATTAATCCATTCTATGAGTGTAACTGGTGATAGGTCCTACATATGCATGTACATGTATATTCTCTCTCAAATGCATGTAACACCTATATTACCTATTAGTAGGCCTATGTATGAGTATGGGTGTGTGTGAATCTGCCAGTCTGAGAATGCATGTATAAGTATTGGTATGTGAGTGTGAGTATTAGTATGTGAGTATGAGTATTAGTATGTGAGTATGAGTATGTGAGTATGAGTATGTGAGTATGAGTATGTGAGTATGAGTATTAGTATGTGAGTATGAGTATGTGAGTATGAGTATGTGAGTATGAGTATTAGTATGTGAGTATGAGTATTAGTATGTGAGTATGAGTATTAGTATGTGAGTATGAGTATTAGTATGTGAGTATGAGGATATTAGTATTCTTACTAATATCATCGTACTCATTCTCATACTCATACTTATTCATGAATAAGTAGGTTGGCTATTAGTTATCTCAGTGATGCAACACCGTAATACATATAGACACCATTGTCAGCAGTTGGGTTTGTTGTAGTACTCGTCAAAGTGGCTTCGACTTTTGAATTCACAAGCAGCTGGCGAGATTCTGTTGATATGTCACAGAAAAAGAAGGTGAGTTCACTGTCCAACTCTCACCTTTGTTCTCTGTGTGATTATGAGTTGGCTCTGGTTGATGATTACGTAATGTAAAGATAATGTAGCGATTGTCTGCAATGTTTTATCAGGGTTTCTATATGGAGGATGATGATGCAGAGACAAGCATGTACTTTAATGGACAGACTCAGTCTAGTATGTTTAGAGAGAGAGATAATGTAAGTCATACTATTTATTTTATATGCACTTATATGTACATGTACATTGTTTATATTATATACTAGGCCTATATTACTATGTGCGTTCTAGTCCATTATTCTATAGGGTCACAGCTGCCATGAAATTTACTTCCAGTGTGTACTAATTTAGACTCTCCATATGCAGACTACATAGTGTACTGTGTATATACTCTACAATACTGTACTTGCTCATGAATATACAGAATATATACACTGTGTATACACTGTGTAGCCTATATACTCTACATGTAGGACCTACATACTCGTACTGTGTATCTACAGTGTATCTACTGCGTATACACTGCATACATGTATATACGGCTTGTAGTTTGAGTCATGTGTTTTGTAGATGTACGCTACCAGTGGTTCACCTCAGTCGTTTACACCTACTTCTAACATATTATATCAACAACAGTGTAAGTTCATATATGTTAGCCCTACACATAGACTATTATGTATACCTTGATAGATCTAATATAACTAATAATCTTTAAGTTTTCCAGCTCTGCTTTGTAATTAACTTATGACTGTCACCATGTTATGATTAACGTGGGCTAGTCTTCATATAGAGGCAATGTTGAAGATGAGTTAGTTTTATTTTCATTGAATCGTCGGTAGAGGTCATTACAACACTTACATGGTATCTATACAATGTGTGAATATGATGTTACCAATATGTATATTGTCTGATACATACAATATTAGCATAGTTGCATGTAAACTTGTAGCACTCAATTGCAGAAGATACAATGTAGCTACTTATACATTTGTAGCACTCATCTCTAGGGGATATAATGTAGCTATGTGTACGTTTGTAGCACTCAACTCTAGGGGATATAATGTAGCTATGTGTACGTTTGTAGCACTCAACTCTAGGGGATATAATGTAGCTATGTGTACGTTTGTAGCACTCAACTCTAGGGGATATAATGTAGCTATGTGTACGTTTGTAGCACTCAACTCTAGGGGATATAATGTAGCTATGTGTACGTTTGTAGCACTCAACTCTAGGGGATATAATGGCAGTAGTGTGGCAGGGTCAGCAGCTGGTGTAGGATATCAGAGATCAACCCCTACTAGTATGCTCCAACCTCAGTCGCCCAATAGGTATGTCCTCATTATATCACAGCACGGATACCCCTACTATTTCCTCCTCCTAACTTTCCATCACTACTCTACAATGATCTTGTTTGACTGTTCTAAATGTGTTTGTAAAACTGTTACATGCACATATACTCTATGCTCACTACACACTGTGCACTTGCGAGTGTATTATTTGGGCATACAATGTACATACATGTACATTGTATATTGCATAGTTTAGTACGGAAATTATACCACATGTGCAATTAGTCAGAGGGTGTGGTCCATTTGTTTGTTTAGAAGCAATGCCATGAGCAATGTGCAGGCAGTGAGAACCTTTCCCCACATGGGTGTACAGTTTGCAAGTAATATGCCACCCCAACCTCAGTCTATACAGAAGCGACTGGCTAACACCACAAAGTAAGTCATCTTGATACTAATTCCTCTCTTTTAGCTAATCTCCTTCCTGTACCCTCAATACTCTACTTCCTGTACTCTCAATACTCTTCTTTCAGTGGTTTAGTTCCTCTACTTGCAATGTGCTGTCTTAACATATGTGTATGCTATATACTGTCATAACTATAACTATGATCCTCCAGCTATTCAGGGTTTGGTCAGCCTCAGGCGTTCAGTTTCCCCCACCAGCAGTCCCAGTCACGAAATACGGCAGTATCAACAGGTACCCCTTCCAGTGACATGCAGCAGCAGCAGTCTAATCAGGCCTCCTCCGGTATAGATTTATCTAATGCAGAGTTCCCTTCACTCACCAACCGAGCCGGACCTGCTCAGCAAAACCTCCTTCCTCATATCAGGAACTATGGTCAGTTACTTTACCTCGTCCGGCTTACTATCTGTATCTATATAATGCTGTATTATATAATAACATGTACCTACATGATTGTGTATGCTGATATCCTGATAATATAAACTAGTTCCCTTTATACGTACACTCTACTATATAACATCTATGCTGTTGTACAGCAATCTTAGCTATAGTTTAGGTCCTACAACCAGTCATAAACTGGAATCACGTCACGTTAGATGACGTGGATATTTAGTTTATTCTGTGAATATGCATACATTTATTTTATAAGTCTATTTTGTAGTTGGTATGGTTGGAGGTAACAGCAAAAGTATAGAAAGTGGTGGAGAGTTTTCCATGTTACAAGAAGACTTTCCCGCTCTGCCCGGTTCATTGCGTAAGTCTTAGCTAACTCCATGATTGTATGCTTTGTGCTGTGTAGCTATTATATGCTGTTTGGTCTGCATTTGTGCATTATGTAACTTGTAAATGTATTGAATGAATAAATATTTATATTGGTGTTCCAATTTATCATTTGTACTTATTTGCTATGTTCAATGTATTTACAGCTTCGTCTTCGAATGGTTCAGAACCTCCTAAACCAGTTCCTGCCACCCCAGTCACCTCTGAGGTGAGTTCAGACCACTTCCACTTTTCAGATATTGTTGACATGATTACATTAATATATTTCCCTTAATGCCAGCAGTGTAATAGTGGTATGCTTGGCACTATGTTATTATGATTATGTGCAATCTATATAGTCACTTACTGTATGCCTGTAAACAATTGTTGTAGGCCTCAACGTTGACCACTAAAGACAGTTTGAGTAGTTTAAGGTCTGAGCCTAAGACAACAAAAGGGGTTCAAACTTTACCTGATGGTGAGCAAATAGAAGTCTGTAGTAGTACTTGAATAACTCCAAGTATCTGTAATACCACTACTTGGGTAATGTCAAGTCTCTATGTATCATATCAGCACTTAAACAAATCTCAAGTGTTTACCAGTGTCAACTCTTTCCAGCAATACTAATCAGGTGTTGGAGTACCATTATTGAGAAGCTTGTAGTAGCACAACCAGTACATATATATGAAGTTTGTGTGTATCTGTTTCAGGCACAGTTACCAATATTCCTGCTGGAATGTTAACGGATCAGTTTGGTATGGTTGGTTTACTCACATTCATAAGAGCAGCAGAGACTGACGCTAACCTCGTAGCTCTAGCACCTGGAGTAGACTTGACAACGTTAGGTCTCAACCTAAACTCAGTCGAGTAAGTGGAAATAACTTGAGAAATTATATACAGATATCCACAACGGTACCTACACTCATACTTACATACATTATATACAGATATCCACGACGGTACCTACACTCATACTTACATTCATTATATACAGATATCCACAACGGTACCTACACTCATACTTACATTCATTATATACAGATATCCACGACGGTACCTACACTCATACTTACATTCATTATATACAGATATCCACGACGGTACCTACACTCATACTTACATTCATCTGTTTTACACTCTTGCATGTCAAGTTACTTATTATTTGTTTGTAGAAACCTGTACAGTACTTTCCAGTCGCCATGGGCAGATGGGCCGTGCCGTCCTCAGGACATTGATTATCATGTACCGGCTGAGTACCTTACCAATGCATACATCAGGGACAAACTTTCTGATGTCAAGTTTAACAAATATGGTGAAGATTTGTTATTCTATCTCTTCTACTGTAACCCTGGTGATGGATTGCAGATGGCAGCTTCAACAGAACTGTAGGTTCTCTATAATTAGGCCTCTATCTGTTACAGCCAAGGCTGGTGTTTTTGTATAGACAGTAGTAAAAGCTAAGGCTGTATTGTGTAATGTGGTCGATTCTGTCTGTAGATATAACAGAGACTGGCGGTACCATAAAGAGGAGCAGGTGTGGATAACCCCGGCTGCTGGTATGGAGCCTCACTTTAAATCCAATACATATGAGAAAGGGCACTACTATGTGTTTGACCCTAGCACATGGAGGAGGGTAGGTCTTTCCTTCAATAATGTTATATACATGTATATTACTTTCTTAGATTGTGCGTTTTCTTACCTAGAGTACACGTTTGTTTAGGTACTTGAAGAGTTACACCTAGTGTATACGTTTGTTTAGGTACTTAAAGAGTTACACCTAGAGTACAGCAAGTTGGAAGAGAGAAGAATCCCCCAGCCCCAACAATCTAGCCAGCAGCAACAACAGACCCCAACAAACCCTTCTTTAGCTACAAACCATTAGCAGCAGTGGCTGCATAGTGAGATAGACACAATGTACATGTAGTTAGTATAAATATATCGCTATAATATAGATGGGGAAGTATAGTAGCCCTGGTCTAATCCATGTCAGTTTGTATATAGATAGATAACATCCTACCAACCAACTAGCCTACCAATGTATCTGCGCTACCCTTGAACTTTCAGTTGCTCTCTTACTAATCAACTACAACCACAACAGCTCTCCACTCCTCCCTCTGCTCCAATCTCCCCATCTTCACCTACTGGAATTTCTCTAGCAGTCCAGCACAGTTTGTCAACAGACCAAATAATGTTATAGTTTAAATTCTCTTTTTTATTTTCAAGAAGAATTATGTGATAATATGATAATATTTTATATGTTTCTTTTCACATCCCAGATGTACAATGCCAACAGTAACTAGTAGGGCAGTTGTATCAATACATTATAGTATGTACCAACAGTTGGTGTACAGTACAGTACAGTACAGCATAGCTGTATAGCAATATATGTGTATGCTGTATACTATGATATGTTACAGAGAATGTAGCATAATTCTACAGTATATTGCTGAGTTTAAGTAGGTTCTAGACATACAGGCAGACATGTATTAAACAGGCGTTAGTATCTGCTCCATCCATCTATCTCATTGCTGGATTTTTGTCTCTTTGTATTTAATATCCTTGTCATTCATTACCATACATTGTGCATTTTTGTACAAAATTGTATAGAACTACTCTAATAAACATTGGCATTCGTACCTTTCTGCTTACTCATCTATCTTATTTATACTATACGTGCACTATTATCAAAGTCTGTCAATACAGTCAGTCAGGAGATACCTGCAGATCTGTTTGGACTCCCCAGTAAAACTATATGAACAAAGTGTTATATTCAATGCTACGCAAGGGTACTGATAATTTGAAGTTGTCCTCTCCCAAATGGAAACTTGGTAGGAGAGGACAACTTCACTTTATCTATAGAGCTGACAGAACTGTTTTATATGGGCTGTGTAGCAGATTACTGATGGACCCACCACTGTCACATGTACAAACATGTTTACCTGAACTAAACACCACCTAGTGGAGAGGAATATAGTCTCTGATGATGATTAAGAGCTTCAGTAGAGAACCATGTAATACCTGTCTGCTACCTGTATGTCTATGCCCTATATACTATTGTCTATAAACACAGGGTTGTGTTTCACCACCCCATCAGAGTATAGATCGGGTGGCAGAGTGGCAGGTGTACCACTGGCTACTTGTGCAGATACGCCAGCAGGTGATGCTAGAAGAGCACTCTGCTTTTCTTCCTCTTGGTATTGCCTGGAATAAAGAGTTGTCAGCTCTATGTTTAGTATACATATAAGTAACATAAGTAGATAACTTGCAAAGGTATGAGTAGATATCTTACATCTTATCAACTAATGATGCTCCTTTGCAAACACCTTCTTCCTCAACTGGTTTCATGTCATTACTTGGTGCTTCTAGATATGCTCGGATTCTCTGTCTCTGTTTGAACCAATAGTACATACATACAATATAATATTGTACTGTTTTAGTGTTTATTTACATGCGGGTGACGATGGCACGAGCATGGGAAGGGCTTGGAAGTTGGTAGAGGACGACCAAGTGACCTTCCACACATTACATAAAAGAGTGAACAGTTATTAGGTGCTCTTGTTATTATATATCTGGACGTAGGCCGATGCTGAGACTCATTAAAGAGTCCAGGGTCGACGTAGGTCTGTAGACTTTATACCCCAGAGGAGTGTAGTGAAAGATCTGATATATAATATACCATACGTACAACCAATCAACACCATACTACAATATAATATACCATACGTACAACCAATCAACACTATACTACAATATAATATACCATACATACAACCAATCAACACCATACTACAATATAATATACCATACGTACAACCAATCAACACCATACTACAATATAATATGCCATACGTACAACCAATCAACACCATACTACAATATAATATACCATACGTACAACCAATCAACACCATACTACAATATAATATACCATACGTACAACCAATCAACACCATACTACAATATAATATACCATACGTACAACCAATCAACACCATACTACAATACAATATGCCATACGTACAACCAATCAACACCATACTACAATATAATATACCATACGTACAGCCAATCAACACCATACTACAATATAATATACCATACGTACGACCAATCAACACCATACTACAATATAATATACCATACGTATAACTAATCAACACCATACTACAACATAATATACCATACGTACAACCAATCAACACCATACTACATGTATGCAGTACATATATCATACACCCTGACAATCACATATACATTGTACATGTATATACCACAGATAAAATAGCTGTTAATTAGTAGATAGGTTTAGGTGGAGAATATATTAGTAGTCTAGCCTATGGGAAAAACTTGTTAGGGAGTGATGTATATATGTATACTACGTAAGGGTTCGGGGTTACACATACACTGTACATGTATACAGTAAGGGTGGGTTAATTACATACCATATATGGTGTAGAAGCAGCCAGTTCATTTACCTACATGTATACATTTAAGCCCAAAGTTGTAGTGAACAATCGGCATTACATACAAGGTGCATAGCAGTAATGACAGCAGCAGTAGTAGCAGTGACAGCAACTGTACACTAAGAGTAATAGTAACAGTAGAAGCACTAGCAGTAGAGAAGTAGTAATAGTAATTATAGTAAATTACATACCTCTTTGTCACTGATTGTATCACTGTCATTAATGTCTTTGATGAGAGCCCAAGTCTTACGCAAAGCTTTCCTCCTCTGTCAGTTACAACAACAAGAACATTATGAAGCTACTAATACATGTACATGCATAATCCTTTACAATACAAGTCCAGATATGAACCTAGGTTCATACAATACTACAATAATTGTATTTCTAGCCCACCCAAAGTTAACAAGAAGTGATGTAACATTACAGTGATAATATAACATTGCAGTGAGCTCTAACCTACTCATAGTTAACAAGTAGTTGAACATTACAATGAGCTCTAACCTGCACATATCTCTTCCACCTAGCCACTGCTTTCTTAGCTATAGTATTCTGTTTCTCCTTCATGGTCTCGTACTCATTATAAGCTATCTCTATCATAAGGATGAGAAAGCCAATGCCAATACCAGTTGCCACCATTATGAATACTCCTGCATATGGTACAAGTACATCTACACAGTTATATATATATCACATGAATACTCCTGCATATGGTACAAGTACATCTACACAGTTATATATATATCACATGAATACTCCTGCATATGGTACAAGTACATCTACACAGTTATATATATATCACATGAATACTCCTGCATATGGTACAAGTACATCTACACAGTTATATATATATCACATGATTACTCCTGCATATGGTACAAGTACATCTACACAGTTATATATATATCACATGAATACTCCTGCATATGGTACAAGTACATCTACACAGTTATATATATATCACATGAATACTCCTGCATATGGTACAAGTACATCTACACAGTTATATATATATCACATGATTACTCCTGCATATGGTACAAGTACATCTACACAGTTATATATATATCACATGATTACTCCTGCATATGGTACAAGTACATCTACACAGTTATATATATATCACATGAATACTCCTGCATATGGTACAAGTACATCTACACAGTTATATATATATCACATGAATACTCCTGCATATGGTACAAGTACATCTACACAGTTATATATATATCACATGATTACTCCTGCATATGGTACAAGTACATCTACACAGTTATATATATATCACATGAATACTCCTGCATATGGTACAAGTACATCTACACAGTTATATATATATCACATGAATACTCCTGCATATGGTACAAGTACATCTACACAGTTATATATATATCACATGAATACTCCTGCATATGGTACAAGTACATCTACACAGTTATATATATATCACATGAATACTCCTGCATATGGTACAAGTACATCTACACAGTTATATATATATCACATGAATACTCCTGCATATGGTACAAGTACATCTACACAGTTATATATATATCACATGAATACTCCTGCATATGGTACAAGTACATCTACACAGTTATATATATATCACATGAATACTCCTGCATATGGTACAAGTACATCTACACAGTTATATATATATCACATGATTACTCCTGCATATGGTACAAGTACATCTACACAGTTATATATATATCACATGAATACTCCTGCATATGGTACAAGTACATCTACACAGTTATATATATATCACATGAATACTCCTGCATATGGTACAAGTACATCTACACAGTTATATATATATCACATGATTACTCCTGCATATGGTACAAGTACATCTACACAGTTATATATATATCACATGATTACTCCTGCATATGGTACAAGTACATCTACACAGTTATATATATATCACATGAATACTCCTGCATATGGTACAAGTACATCTACACAGTTATATATATATCACATGAATACTCCTGCATATGGTACAAGTACATCTACACAGTTATATATATATCACATGATTACTCCTGCATATGGTACAAGTACATCTACACAGTTATATATATATCACATGAATACTCCTGCATATGGTACAAGTACATCTACACAGTTATATATATATCACATGAATACTCCTGCATATGGTACAAGTACATCTACACAGTTACATGTATATATATATATCACATGACTGCCCTAGTAAACTCTCTGCAGTTTGCACAATATGTCTCCCTATCATGTAAAAGGCTTTCTGTGATGGTTGTAGCTGGAATAGCCTGAAGGAGGCAACCTACAAGAAAAAGGTGTACATGTGTTTACCTGCCATATTTCTTAGCCCAAGGGTGGCAGGAGATGAGGCTCCCTTCTCACAGCTGGTTGATGCATTATTTATCCACTTGTTATCATATCTCTCCATTTTACCAACTAAAGAATTTTCATCAACATATTATACTTACTTAGCATGCCACAAAAAATCATAGAGATACTCACTGGAAAGGATGCATGTATAGCATCATCACCTATAAACACTAACAACCTACGACAACATTGTTGAAATTATAGTCAGTTGCAATGAGTGACCATTCCCAAAACAACCAATGAACACCTATATGAGCAGGAAGGATCAGTATGCATCCGTGAGTGCCTGCGTCTGTAATGTGTGTCTGTCAGTGTGTGTCTGTAATGTGTGTCTGTCAGTGTGTGTCAGTGTCTGCCAGTGTGCATGTCAGTGCGTATTAGTATGCCAGTATATATGTCAGTCAGCGCATGTCAGTGAGTGTCACAGTGTGTCAGTGTATATTAATGTATACCAGCATGTGTCAATGTGTGTGTTTGTCAGAGTGAGTCAATTACATATAATGTGCCAGTGTATGGAATGTGCTACGACGACCATAACAAAGACCATAACAAAACAAAAGAATTTATGAGTATAATATGTAAATCAATCTCTGGGTAAAGAACACTGTTATCCTCTCTCCAGTGACCGACCCAATTTTGTAGAACAAACGCTCACTAAATATTTACATTGTATGTGCACCAAATGGCATCTTCACCCAGTGTGTCTATCACATTCCCAGTAACTGTAACTGACATGCAAGCTGTATTTTCGTAGAAAATTGGCACATTTTAAAAACATTTACAACTAGTCAGTCTTGTTATGGTCATTGATAGCACTAGACAGCCAATCTAATCTACACTGTGTATGTACCAAATATATGCAAGTACATGCATATACATTATACCTGTACATGTATGTGTACATGTACAGGTATAATGTACACGTATATGCATATGTACACATATATATGCATATGTACACGCATATATGGCACCTAAAGAGAGGATAACTCTTATACACGTATAAATATACAGTACATGCATGAAGTCATTAACTTAACTACCGCTACTACTTTACACTACATAACTGTGTAGATAGGAGCAAGTAGATATGCCAGCTGTTGAAATATAAAAGACCATGATACTTGCCAAGCTGCTTTCCAGGGTAAATAGAATCTGTAAGAGTGGCAGCATTTCATCAATGTAGTAGTTTGGTGTATAACTATGTGTCTATTAGGGTAATATATGAGAGTATGTGGGTAATATATGAGGGTATGTGTGTAATATATGAGAGTATGTGGGTAATATATGAGGGTATGTGTGTAATATATGAGGATCGTGGGTAAAACATGAAGATTGTGGGTAATATATGAAGATACGTGGGTAAAACATGGGAGTCTCTGAGTAATATACCTTCATGGTATGAAAGAATCTTGAGGGAGAATTCATCAGTCCAGTGGCTGTTCTTCTTGAAAGCAATGCCATAACTAGATCTACCAAACAGTTCTCCAGCAGTCACGAGCTGGCATGTCTTTGTCGCTTCGTATATCAGACGTGGTGAGTCCCAAATGAATGCGTTCAGTTTCCTGTCAGAAAGAGTGATTGATATTAAATTAACCGACTTACCGACTCACTCAGTGACAGTCTGTGTGACTGACTCACTGTTGGACTGGCTTATTGTCTATCTGACTGACACATTGACTGATTGCTTGACTCACTGATTTACTGATTTACTAATTGACTCATAGACTAACTGATCGATGCTGAATATGTAACTATGCAACTATTAACTTACTCATCCTTGACGGCTTCAATAGCCTCCTCCACATTAGCCTTATTGTCATTCTCCATAGTTCTGTACATGGTAGTAAATTCAACTTGTCTTTTAAAGTATTGTTCTATTGCGCTGTCCTTTACAGTAGCAAACTTGAAGCTCTCTGTTGGGTTCCTCAACTATATGTATAGCATTATAGAAGGTGACTGTATATATACGTGTGCATGAGTAATAAACAACAGGATATACATTTGAACTCTGGGTAGGTCTATACCAGATGTAGTAGATATACTTACTCTGGGGTGGTCTGTACCAGATATAGTAGATATACTTACTCTGGGATCACCTGTACCAAATATAGTAGATATACTTACTCTGGGGTCGTCTATACCAGATATAGTAAATATACTTACTCTGGGGTCGACTGTACCAAATATAGTAGATATACTTACTCTAGGGTCGTCTATACCAGATATAGTAGATATACTTACTTTGGGGTCGACTGTACCAGATATAGTAGATATACTTACTCTAGGGTCATCTATACCAGATATAGTAGCTTCTGGCTTGTCCAGCACAAGAAAGGCTGCCAGATTTGCCGTGTAAGAGGCAACAATTATCATAGCAAAGCCAGCCCAGACCATGCCGAGTACACGTGCACTGAAACTCTTTGGGGTTCCTGTGAATCAAAGCATCAAAGACTATCTCATATACAAATTGTCCAACACTTTACTCTAGTACACACTGATGAGGAAATAAAATATTGTAAACTTGTGTGTGCACAGTCACAGTTACCCACCTTCACCAATTCCACTGTTGAGAAGGACGCCCCATGCAAACCACACTGCTGTAGATAGACTGAGAGAATCCTCAGAGTTTGTAACTCGAGCTAATTGGAGCTGACCAAATGGACTAAACCTACAGTAGTAGGTACATCTTTTGCTCATAGCCAAAAATTACTGTATATAAAGATGTATATGACATAGTAGATCGATGATACACATGTAATATCTTATTGTACCCATCCAGTAAAAAGAGAACCAAAGCCATAATAGCATGTTGTACCTATCTAGTTGATCAAACGCCAAAGCTACTGTACCTGTCAAGTAGATAAAGAACTAAGGCTATAACATGAACAGAGACAACGACCAGAAACCACAAAGTCTGCTGAAACGGCTGTAGGAAAGAGTCCAGACTAGACACTTTGGTGTTCTGTAACAGACACAAGTATAATATACACATACATTGTTCAGTACATGTACCATGCAGTACTAATACTGATTGTTATTGAATGACTGACTGACTGACTGACTGACTGACTGACTGACTGACTGACTGACTGACTGACTGACTGACTGACTGCTAGCATAGTCCTGTATTTATATCGTTTGCATTATGTACCTTCTTTGTCAAGATGGTTATCCCCAGAAACTTGAAAGGTTTTGTAAAGTCAACATATTTAGCTCTTTCTGGATCGATAGTGAAGGGAGCAACTATCAAATCTGCTTTGTCATTGAGCAACTCTCCCATGAGACCATTCCATTCAGATTTGGTGGATGAATTAGACACCTACAGTACAGCGTAATCACACAAAATTATTATGACCAGCTACTGGACACCACTACTGGACACTACTACTGGACACCACTACTGGACACCACTACTGGATACTACTACTGGACAACACTACTACTGGACACTACTACTGGACACCACTACTGGACATCACTACTGGACATCACTACTGGACATCACTACTGGACACCACTATTGAACACTACTACCGGACACCACTACCGGACACCACTACTGGACACCACTACCGGACACCACTACTGGACACCACTACTGGACACCACTACTGAACACCCCTACTGGACACCACTACTGGACACCACTACTAGACACTACTACTGGACACCACTACTGAACACTACTACTGGACACCACTACTGGACATCACTACTGGACACTACTACTGGACACTACTACTGGACACCACTACTGGACACCACTACCAGACACCACTACCGGACACCACTACTGGACACCACTACTGGACACCACTACTGAACACTACTACTGGACACCACTACTGGACATCACTACTGGACACTAATACTGAACACTACTACCAGACACCACTACCGGACACCACTACCGGACACCACTACCGGACACCACTACTGGATACCACTACTGGACACCACTACTGAACACCTCTACTGGACACCACTACTGAACACTACTACTGGACACCACTACTGGACACCACAACTGGATACCACTACTGGACACCACTACTGGACACCACTACTGGACACCACAACTGGATACCACTACTGGACACCACTACTGGACACCACTACTGGACACCACTACTGGACACCACTACTGGATACTACTACTGGACACCACTACTGGACACCACTACTGGACACCACTACTGGATACTACTACTGGACACCACTACTGGTATTACTACTGGACACCACTACTGGACACTGCTACTGGACACTACTACTGGACACCACTACTGGACACTACTACTGGACACCACTACCGGACACCACTACTGGACACCACTACTGGACACTACTACTGGACACCATTACTGGACACCACTACTGGATACTACTACTGGACATCACTACTGGACATCACTACTGGACACTACTACTGGACACCATTACTGGACATCACTACTGGACACCACTACTGGACACCATTACTGGACACCACTACCGGACACCATTACTGGACACCACTACTGGACACTACTACTGGACACTACTACCGGACACCACTACCGGACACCACTACTGGACATCACTACTGGACACCCCAAACCTCTATTACAGACTGAAATTGATGTAGAGATAGAGCGCACTTACAGACTGTAAATTTCCATACTTATCGTCTGCTACCAGGTGGAGAGAGAATGTGACAGACATGTTGATCCTCAGCATATCCAGCATGTCAATCAGGTAACCATAGCAACAGAACTCTATCACTGTCCCTACAGAATGTTCAGTATCAACCATAAACTATTCACAGACATGTCCAATGTAATAAGTAGGTGTGGCTACTGGAACAAGTGGGTATAGTGTAACACAAGCGATATTCACCATTTGACAGGTACTTTGGACATCTCATCTTAGCGTCTGTATCATCATATAGCTGCGTCTCGTTGCATTCATCACCAGCTTTCATAGCCTCTGTATAAATGAATGGTGTGGCCTGTATAGTCACCACCCGCAAGTGTTTAGAAAAATCTACACCAGCAGGTTTGGTTGGCTGTCCGCCAGGCCATATTATCTCCTCTGTCTTCATATATAACTCCTCATCCACCTGCCAATATGAGATTAGAATTATCTTACCTCATCAGTACTGGTGTTGAATAGAGTGTATCCGTATACATGTATTACCAGAGTTATCTTACCTCGTCAGTACTGGTGTTGAATAGAGTATATCCGTATACATGTATTACCAGAGTTATCTTACCTCATCAGTACTAGTGTTGAATAGAGTATATCCGTATACATGTATTACCAGAGTTATCTTACCTCATCAGTACTGGTGTTGGATAGAGTATATCCGTATACATGTATTACCAGAGTTATCTTACCTCATCAGTACTAGTGTTGAATAGAGTATATCCGTATACATGTATTACCAGAGTTATCTTACCTCATCAGTACTGGTGTTGAATAGAGTGTATCCGTATACATGTATTACCAGAGTTATCTTACCTCGTCAGTACTGGTGTAGGATAGAGTATATCCGTATACATGTATTACCAGAGTTATCTTACCTCGTCAGTACTGGTGTAGGATAGAGTATATCCGTATACATGTATTACCAGAGTTATCTTACCTCATCAGTACTGGTGTTGGATAGAGTATATCCGTATACATGTATTACCAGAGTTATCTTACCTCATCAGTACTGGTGTTGAATAGAGTGTATCCGTATGCATGTATTACCAGAGTTATCTTACCTCGTCAGTACTGGTGTAGGATAGAGTATATCCGTATACATGTATTACCAGAGTTATCTTACCTCATCAGTACTGGTGTTGAATAGAGTGTATCCGTATACATGTATTACCAGAGTTATCTTACCTCGTCAGTACTGGTGTAGGATAGAGTATATCCGTATACATGTATTACCAGAGTTATCTTACCTCATCAGTACTGGTGTTGAATAGAGTATATCCGTATACATGTATTACCAGAGTTATCTTACCTCATCAGTACTAGTGTTGAATAGAGTGTATCCGTATACATGTATTACCAGAGTTATCTTACCTCGTCAGTACTGGTGTAGGATAGAGTATATCCGTATACATGTATTACCAGAGTTATCTTACCTCGTCATTACTAGTGTTGAATAGAGTGTATCCGTATACATGTATTACCAGAGTTATCTTACCTCATCAGTACTGGTGTTGAATAGAGTGTATCCGTATGCATGTATTACCAGAGTTATCTTACCTCATCAGTACTGGTGTTGAATAGAGTATATCCGTATACATGTATTACCAGAGTTATCTTACCTCATCAGTACTGGTGTTGGATAGAGTATATCCGTATACATGTATTACCAGAGTTATCTTACCTCATCAGTACTGGTGTTGAATATGGTGCTCCAATTGCCCACGAGTCTCTCAGAGCCGTCATCAGCTATGTTAACCAGATTGTAGCTTGAATAGAGTCGGTCTCCTTCTTCGTTGAATCTTAGTACACCAGTCATTCCTGACATTTTTGACTCTTTATATAGTCTAGAGATCAATGAAATTAGTCAGCAGAGCACTGCTGGCATACACTAGAGGTTGAGTGCACAAGTACAGCATAGAATGATATTACTTACTTATAGAGCTCTATTCCAGGCTTCCACCAACCAATCTCTGTTTCCCAAACTTGAATATCATCGGGGGATTTCTGCACCCGCACCCCACACGAGGTTGGCATTGGAACATAGTCTAAAGTCTTGTCTAAACTGAGATATTCGGTAATTCCTTGGTGGATGAGAGCGACAGCATCTTCAATGTTAGACTTTAGGTTGGTGACTGAGGGAGGTACAGCCCAACTCAGTGTTCCTGAGTGCAGAACATGACTAAGTAATAATAACATACGACATGCATACCCAGTATATACAGTAACATACGACATGTATACCAAGTATATACAGTAACATACGACATGCATACCCAGTATATACAGTAACATACGACACGCATACCCAGTATATACAGTAACATACGACACGCATACCAAGTATATACAGTAACATACGACATGCATACCAAGTATATACAGTAATATATGACACGTACACCAAGTATATACAGTAATTATCTACTGCTATTAGTACTACTACTATTACTAGTGCTTACTGTCTAGACATACCCTGAGGTGTATATCCAGAAATGAGTGCCTGTTCGCTCACGATCCACACATAGCTTGAACCAAAGATACCCAGTTCTCTAGCAGCTGCATATACATTAATAGCCACCTCTGGTCTGCATATAGTATTATATATTTATATAACATCTCATCACACTAAACTATTACATTTCACACATAATTCAAATCTCATCAGAATCAATGATGCAAAAAAACGTTTAGCATGTCCTAGTAAAAAACATTATCAAATCATCATAAAACCAACCTTCCAATGGCCGTGAGCAATAGGATATCACCAGTGCTCAAAGTGTATGGGAGTTCTTACCCGCGCAGCGGAAAATTTCAAAAATTCAACATCTTACAAGCAAGCTGAAGTATATTTTAGGGGCAAGATATGACTTATTTGGGAGATGAATTAATATTTAATATTAATATTAAAATTTTCATAATAATAACCATCATATATCATTAATAATAATAATAGTTTATCAAAAAGGGCATTTTTTATTATTAATAAAAAATACAGAAAGTGACAGAAACTCAGGACAGTCACCAAACAAATATTGCTAGCTCATCTGCCAGCAGCCTTACAAATTGCCGTTGACTTCTACCACTACAGGAGGCCTACATTACTACAACCACTACTACATAATTACTATTTTTATTATTAGCAATAATAATAATTACTATTATCATCATTATTCTAACAACAATGATAATTTTATTATTATTATCATAATTATATTAATATTTATACATCATATGATGATGATCATCATCATTATGATTGATTATCCAATTTGCTCATCTCATCATAAGGATGATCATGATGACTACCAAAAAAATCACAAAAGAAAATTAGATAGTACACAGGGCCACATAGAACATTTTGGAACTTTAAAAACGACTGACTCACTTAGTTAATCAGCTTTGCAAACTTGACTGCATAAAGAGCAGCTGCTACAATAGTTTTCGGTGAAAAATAATTAGTAATTTACTGATTGAAACTCAAGAGTATGGAAAGAAAACAAGTTCAACTTGTTCCGGAAATAAAGCATAAGCTGTTCCCTGCACTGAAAGGTCTAGCTATTTACAATTGCTTATCACGATGACCAAAAGGGGATTTACTCAACATTGCTGCGCCCTTAGCTTTGTCGTTAAACTAATACTATCACGCGATTTCATATGAGCAACGTGCCAGACTCTTGATTGTTTTCGACTTTCCCAGCATCTGCGTATGGGAAAACCCAACTTTGGCGCATTATATTGTTAGGGCTCGGCGAGCCTAGAAGAAAGCCATGACGATTTCTTACAGGCTCGCCGAGCCTGAGCGAGCCGGTACACTTTGAGCACTGGATATCACATTACATACCCAGCAGCCAATAAAATTACTCGTGAGTCTTCTGCTAGAATCGGCTGCAAATCTTCAGTAAAGTTTGTCTTGTAAGGTTGTAGGAGGATGAGCTTGCATATCTGCATATAATATCAAATAAATTACCTAGTACATGTACATGTCTGTATACATAGTCTTCACTGTTACAGTTACATGTACATATATGCATGTACATACACACATACATTATGAACAGATATACATGTGTATGTCTATGTACATGTATATACACACTTGATATGTGTATACAGACATATATACTCATGTGTATGTACATTTATGTACACACATATTATTATACAATCATGATTGTGTAGACACAAGTCATGTACATGTATATTATTCACACAATACCCCGGAACAATACATTACTCTAACATTATGATTGGCCAATCCCACTCGTTATGTTATGCTAATGCACATGAAGACATCATGGTGTACCTGTTGTAGGTTATATACCACAGCACTGACCTCTAAACTCTTCTCTCCATATGCTGTATCACTCTGAAGGATTCTATTTCTAAACCCATTGAGGTTTGTCTCCCCTTCCACATTGTTGGTGTACAAGAAGACAACTTTATTATACTTCAATTTCTGTAGAGTTCTGAACCACAGGCTAGACTCAAACGAGTATGGAGGCAGAGTACGCAGGAAGTAAGGGTGGGCATACTGTAATAGAACACAGGCTAGACAATGTAAGATGTAAGGGTGGGCACACTGTAACAGAACAGTAGACTAAGCGCATGTAGCAACATTAGTACTGCAACAGGGCAATATGAGTGAGGACAGACAGTCAATATCAAAGAATATTAGCAGATATTTTTAGCATATCAATTACGCAAGCAGGTAAAAATTTGAACACTGAATAAATAATTTATAATGTATACAAACAGACATTTCTATTTGTTGACTATAATATTTCAATAAGGTAGATCAATATGTTAGAATATTATGTACACTGTAGATATGAATTATAGCTGCTGTTATATACATGGTCTGATGGTAGATGATGACTCTAAGTACACTGTACCACTAGACCACCTGTACAACACAGCAGGTCACTATTATTATAGGCGGCATACATTAGAGAGAGGAGGCAACCAGCATGGTGCATAACATGTCTAACATTGGTGACGTACCCAAGTTTTACGCTAGAAATTACGTTGTAAGTTAACTACACTATTTATTATGACTGCATGTTTATTATCTTGAGACTACAACACTGTGACCAGCTGCAGTGCTGTGGGCCCCATCAATTTTTTTCAAATTTTTATTCTTGTTATTATGTAACTCAGTTAATGAAATAAAACAAATCAACAAACCAACATGTTGTATAATGCATTATACAGTGCATATCATTATTATTATAATAACATTGTGTGTAGTATACACATTATTATTTATTTACATTGTATTTATATATTTATTTAGCATACATGGGCTGCTGTTGGGCCTATAGACAAGATAAACCTGTCCGTAATGATTATCTCTATCCTTCTCCTGTTTATACTTCTCATAACACTTCTCTACGCACAGTAAGTACTACTGTAAGTAAGGGCTGCTATCGTGACCTATATCAGTATAACCTGTATCAATGCACAGTAAGTACTACTGTAAGTAAGGGCTGCTATCGTGACCTATATCAGTATAAACTGTATCAATGCACAGTAAGTACTACTGTAAGTAAGGGCTGCTATCGTGACCTATATCAGTATAACCTGTATCAATGCACAGTAAGTACTACTTTAAGTACAGGTCACTCAGGTGACCTACATGTATATCTGTATTGCACAGCAAGGACCACAATTATTATAATGGTGACCTATATATCAGTATAATACAAGTGCGCATGTACAATGCATTTCCAGTGGGGAGATTAGAGAGGAGCAGCTCATATCATTATACAGAAAGAGGAGAATTGAGATTTATATACAGACGGTTCTCTCACACATCCTTCTCTCTATATGTATCATAACCATGTCAGATCCGCAACGTAACACAAGGGTAAGTTCACACTCTTTGTATTATTCCTAGACTAATATACCTACATATAAGTGGTTAATGGCTCATTGAGTGCAAGAGTAGTGCGACTGGAAGCACGAGGGTACCATATTAGGCCCGTAGAGGGTGCCATACTAGGCCCGTAGAAGGTGTCATACTAGGCCCATAGAGGGTGCCATATAGGGCCTGTAGAGGGTGCCATACTAGGCCCGTAGAGGGTGCCATATTAGGCCCGTAGAGGGTGCCATACTAGGCCCGTAGAAGGTGTCATACTAGGCCCGTAGAAGGTGTCATACTAGGCCCATAGAGGGTGCCATATAGGGCCTGTAGAGGGTGCCATACTAGGCCCGTAGAGGGTGCCATATTAGGCCCATAGAGGGTGCCATACTAGGCCCGTAGAAGGTGCCATACTAGGCCCGTAGAGGGTGCCATACTAGGCCCGTAGAGGGTGCCATATAGGGCCTGTAGAGGGTGCCATACTAGGCCCATAGAGGGTACCATATTAGGCCCGTAGAGGGTGCCATACTAGGCCCGTAGAAGGTGTCATACTAGGCCCGTAGAAGGTGTCATACTAGGCCCATAGAGGGTGCCATATAGGGCCTGTAGAGGGTGCCATACTAGGCCCATAGAGGGTACCATATTAGGCCCGTAGAGGGTGCCATACTAAGCCCACAGAGGGTGCCATACTAGGCCCGTAGAGGGTGCCATGTAGGGCCTGTAGAGGGTGCCATACTAGGCCCATAGAAGGTGCCATACTAGGCCCGTAGAGGGTGCCATACTAGGCCCGTAGAGAGTGCCATACTAGGCCCGTAGAGGGTGCCATACTAGGCCCGTAGAGGGTGCCATACTAGGCCCGTAGAGGGTGCCATACCAGGCCCATAGAGGGTATCATACTAGGCCTGTAGAGGGTACCATATTAGGCCCATAGAGGGTACCATATTAGGCCCATAGAGAGTGCCATAGTCGGCCCATAGAAGTTACCATATTAGGCCCATAGAGAGTGCCATATTAGGCCCATAGAGAGTGCCATACTAGGCCTATAGCAGCGGATCACAACAATTAGGACTTTTTTCGCTTGTTGTTATAGTTACTTTCACACTCAATGTCTCTGGGGTTTATATTAAGTTCATGGCTATAACAGTACTGTTTAACACAGAGATGCATGGCAACCATGGGATTTCTCATTTTCACAATGATGTCTACTATAACATGGCTAATGGTGGATGCCCTTTCAGTTGTTGCCAAAGTTTCGCTAGATAAAGAGGTCAAAGGCTATCTGTATTGCTTCCTTGGGTGGGGTAAGTAATGCGCTGTAATACATGTATTATTTATTATACACAAGTGACTGTATACATACATGCACATGCTCATATTTATGATGCTGTGAGGTGTAAGTATGTGTATGCAGTGTACCTGTCCCTCAGTATAGTACATGATTACTTGTTGCTATAGTAACATATATACACAAACTATTGTAATATACAGGCATACTTTCTGTTGTTATAGTAAGATATATAAACAAACTATTGCGACATACAGGTATACCACCGGTTTCTATAGTAACATATATACACATACTGTTGTAGTATACAGGCATACCTCCTGTTGTCATAGTAACGTGAGACACACTATTGTAATATACAGGTATACCTCTGGTTGCTATAGTAAAATATATACACAAGCTATTGTAATATACAGGTATACCTCCTGTTGCTATAGTAACATGTATACACAAGCTATTGTAATATACAGGTATACCTACTGTTGCTATAGTAACATATATACACAAACTATTGTAATATACAGGTATACCTCCTGTTGCTATAGTAACATGTATACACAAGCTATTGTAATATACAGGTATACCTACTGTTGTCATAGTAACATATATACACAAACTATTGTAATATACAGGTATACCTACTGTTGTCATAGTAACATATATACACAAACTATTGTAATATACAGGTATACCTCTGGTTGTCACAGTGGGTATGATCGTAACTATTCATCAAGTAGAAGATATAGTCGAAACTAAATTGTGAGTATATTACAACTGATACAAGTTTATTCATTTACTCCAGAGCTGGCATAACATATCTACATGAGAGAGAGATGATAACTCATCTTATACTCAATAGTTTATTAGTGCCCATGGTACTGATCTCAAGTCAAAGTACAATATCGCCTAGTTGGCATGTAGCTACTATTTATAGTCTAATACATGTACCTGTAGGGTAAAATATGCTGCACATACGTGAGTTTAGCACCAGTTCAGCATATAATGAAATATGGTAAGTAATCATTCTAATATACATATAGTACTAACAAGTATAAAAGATTTCAGTATATTATATCAACATTACACAGAGCAAAAGACTTGGTGAACTTTTGGATTTGAATGTATAAAGTATTCGCTGTTTGGCTGTTTACATATACACATATACATGTACATGTACATACTGTATACGTGTACGCATATACATACATACAGTCTATAGACACACTGTATATAATCTCTATTTGAGTATAGGTGCTGGTTTAGTGATGATACGAAGGGAAGTGCTTACCTAGAGATCGTACCGACATCCTCCATCTTATTGGTAAATACTCAACTTTTACTCTGTCAGTCTGTGTATCATTTCTATTAGCCACAAGGTACGGCGAATTTATTATACAGTATACACTATACATGTATATGTACTACAACTGACATGCACACTGTAACACCATACACACACCAAAGTACGAACAGCGTAATGTTCTATCCTATTGCACGTGTGACTGCGTCATGTTATTTCAGATTCACATCATATCCCTACTCTGTATCAATCTAGGAAGTGTGTGCAAATGGAATGTGCTTACAGCCAATCACAAACTATATACCAGGTAAAATCTGCCTTTACACAGGAAGTTGACAATAGAGGTTCTACTATGTAATGCACAATAAAATTCAATTTTAGAATAAGCGGCCATGTTTTAGTTATGGCTAATATTACTCCTTGTGTATTACACAATATAATAGTCTACAGGGGTATATATGTACATATGTGTACATGTAAACTTTATGTATTACTTATTATTATTATTATTAATATTAATATTGAATTACAGAAGTAGCAACTACAACGGTTTACTACTGATTCCACCAACCTACGTCTGTCTAACATGCTTCAGCCTGTTATTCCACAGATTCAACCTGGTGTATGAATACGCTATAGTGGGTGTGATATGTCTACTGGTAAGTGTATGAATATGCTATAGTGGGTTTGATATGTCTACTGGTAAGTGTATGAGTACGCTATAGTGGGTGTGATACGTCTACTAAGTTGTAGGTGTATGAATATGCTATCCCTATGATACACACCGCATACGTTACACCGCATTTCTTACATACACGTACAATTGTACATGTACATACACCATACTGTGGTGACTGCTCTCTCATGTAACATGTTTTAGAGTTTGCTGATGATACTGAGGTACCTCATCTTTGACACATCAGTAAGTACTCTATTTATATTGTTCAGATAGACCTATTGATATGTACATGGATTATACTAGCAATACATTATAATTCAAAGTCGTCCCCTCTTTACTGTCCCCTCTCTACTGTCCCCTCTCTACTGTCCCCTCTCTACTGTCCCCTCTCTACTTTCCCCTCTCTACTGTCCCCTCTCTACTGTCCCCTCTCTACTGTCCCCTCTCTACTTTCTCACTAGTAGAACAGAAAGCTACTACAATGTAATTAGTAATCAAACATTCACTAGTCTGCATATTTGATTGCGCAATGTTGCACGACTATAAAAGAATCAGTGGAGGGGACAATGTGAGACTCCATCTGAGAGTGTCTCCCATTCTACCCCCCCCCCCCCCCCCATAAGACAGGGAACTTGGGCTAATTCCATGTAGACTCACTCTTTCCTTTCTGTGCATTTTAATCTTGTATGAAATCATTTCTCAGTGGTCCAGATTTTATAATTGAGTTTCCCATCGTTCCCTCCACTGTCTTTGATTACTGTATATTATTATTACAGGTGAAGAATTCTCTAGTGGACTATGCTAGGAAACACCATGAGATGAGTCGGTCTACATCAAGTATGACCTCACGGACACTGAATGCATATGTCCCATGAACTCTACAGTCGCTATCTGTATAATATACAATACATGCATAGCATATAGCAAGTATGTAACATATACTCACAGTATTAGTCAGCACTGAACACCTGGAGGACACGCCCACCACTGGAATCTTATAAAACTCCAGAGTAAAGGGGACAGAAGACATGAATTTATCCTTAACCTGGTCAACCTCGTACACTACAGTAACTACCTGAAACAATCAGTCAACATCGTACACTACAGTAACAATCTGAAACAAATAGTAAACTGCAAACACGTATAATAGACCTACTAGATCAAGTAATAATACATTCTACTTGTTAGTATAAAGGTGAGAACACACGAGAGCACTTTAAAGTGAATTTGACGCTCGCCAATCGCCCAGGTGCCAACGCTCGAGCTGTATCAACAGAAGTATTGAAGTGATTCACTCACCAGTGATTGGCTGCTAAACAGAGTTAGTAAGCATAGACACGTGGGTTGTCCCAAAGCAAATACCAACTAAAACATCCTTTGCCAATTGAACAATCTGTTCGCCCCATGTGTTTATCAAGGCCATAGCATTTGATGCTTGCTCACAAAACGCTTGACCAAAAACGCTCCCGTGTGTTTGCACCTTAATATATATTCTACATGTCATTATAATATACTCTACATGTTACTATAATATACTCTACATGTTACTATAATATATTCTACATGTTACTATAATATACTCTACATGTTACTATAATATACTCTACATGTTACTATAACATACTCTACATGTTACTATAATATACTCTACATGTTACTATAATATACTCTACATGTCACTATAATATACTCTACATGTCACTATAATATACTCTACATGTCACTATAATATACTCTACATGTTACTATAATATACTCTACATGTTACTATAATATACTCTACATGTTACTATAACATACTCTACATGTTACTATAATATACTCTACATGTTACTATAATATACTCTACATGTCACTATAATATACTCTACATGTCACTATAATATACTCTACATGTTACTATAATATACTCTACATGTTACTATAATATACTCTACATGTTACTATAACATACTCTACATGTTACTATAATATACTCTACATGTTACTATAATATACTCTACATGTCACTATAATATACTCTACATGTCACTATAATATACTCTACATGTTACTATATATGTTACTATATATATTATTATACACATTTGTACATGTGTTAACGGTATTATTGAATAGGGATGAGCCTCCATCTCATCCATTTACTGAATTGGAGAGCAATTAGTGAGTCCACAGGGATCTGCAGTAGATAACACGTACTCCTACAGTAGATACACACATACTTGTACAGTAGATATACACATACTCCTATAGTAGATATACACATACACTAGATATATACACATACACTATATATACACACATACACTATATAAATTGTATATACATACACTAGATATATACACATACACTAGTGTATATACACATACACTATATATATACATACACTAATTATATACACATACACTAGATATATACACAGCTACTTACCTCACGGTAGAATGTGTTATACATACATGGCCATGTATGTACATGTATATACATATATGGCCATGTATGTAATATATACATATTATATAGACATGTATGGCTCACCTTCTGGGGGAGGAGGGAAGAACAGATGAGTTTTGCAGCGGATACTGGGTCGCTGTGAGATACAACAGAGTAAGCTCTGTATCTGTAACCAGGGGGTGGATTCAGCCTACCAACTGCTTCCCTGAACATGGAGCTATGGCTGTCGTTGGACAGCACAGCACCAATAGTCAATATCTTATCTCCTTGACCTTGTGCCGAAACCAGAGCCAGTACAAGTACAATCAATGAAGCTGCAGCTAACATGTTTCTAACCAATATCAGCAAGGCTAGCACATCTGTATATGAATCTGTTCACCAGCAGTGTTGGTCTAGTTCTAAAACAATTCAGTACGAGTATGAATAGGTTTACATACAGTTAGCCTACAGTATACTAATATATAGTAAGTATGTACGTACAGTTAGTCTACAGTATACTAATATATAGTAAGTATATACGTACAGTTAGCCTACAGTATACTAATATATAGTAAGTATATACATACAGTTAGCCTACAGTATACTAATATATAGTAAGTATATACACACAGTTAGTCTACAGTATAGTAATATATAGTAAGTATATACATACAGTTAGCCTACAGTATACTAATATATAGTAAGTATATACATACAGTTAGCCTACAGTACACTAATATATAGTAAGTATATACATACAGTTAGTCTACAGTACACTAATATATAGTAAGTATATACATACAGTTAGCCTACAGTATACTAATATATAGTAAGTATATACATACAGTTAGCCTACAGTACACTAATATATAGTAAGTATATACATACAGTTAGCCTACAGTACACTAATATATAGTAAGTATATACATACAGTTAGCCTACAGTACACTAATATATAGTAAGTATATACATACAGTTAGTCTACAGTACACTAATATATAGTAAGTATATACATACAGTTAGCCTACAGTATACTAATATACAGTGTGTTACCTGGTAGCAGAGCAGCATTGTATACTGACATACATGTACATGGTATAATATTATCTAAACTACATGTAGATATATTAAATACTAACCCAGTACTTGAGTAGGTTACTGCTAGACAGTGTACTGCCCTGCTTTATCCCATTGATTATTCATTTTGATGAGCATAGAGTGGGATGATGTAAAACATAAGCAAAACTATATACATGTATATATACTATAATATATACATACTATTCTATATAATAAACACTACACAGCACTGCATACACACTATATTACATATACATATACATGAAAATACTATAAATTAATAATAAGGTATGTGCAATCTTACCTTCAATATTAACATCAGCTGACTGTTCTGTTTCCATTTAGTATTCATTATACAAACTAATTAAGATAATGTATTATAATATGTAAACATACTCTTGTATTACAACAGACATATTCATATACAGCTACACGACTGTATAATAAATTCCCATGTCAGAGCAAACTAGCATAATAATTAGTAAACATGTCTCCATCCACTCCCATAGGAATCATTCCCGTGTGAACACAACTCCAACTACATAGCAGCAGCTTAGTCACAGCACAGCTACCTGTACATGTACCAACTAGTGTGACCTTTATGTAGCCACTTTGTCATCCAAAGGGTTGAGGAAACCATGATATTTGGCTATTACCAGTAATATAGTGCAAGTACACCGAGTGCTTCATTCCGTACCCTACAATTACCTGCATCTATATGACTAGAAAACTATATACAGTACACACAGGAGTGTAGTTGATATACGTCATCTGAGAGTATCAGCTATAGTTATCTACTCTATGTTGAGCTCGGCTTATAGAATCAGTACAAGTTATTTTCCTTTGGCATTCTTTACACTCCAGATAACCTTCGCCCACCACTCTGCTCTGTATAACACACACACATGCACAATGTGAATGTATATATTATAGTCATTACAGTGTTATACATTGTATGTGTATACAGAGGTGGGATAACTCCTTCATTGTTCTCTGAAAGTAGGGAATAGTAGGATGTTTACTTACTCGTACATTTATTACCAGTTGGTGTTACTAGTGTTTAGTGGTATATATAATAAATACTTACTGCTGCACAATGATAGCAGTAGATGTGCGTACAGTCTGAGATCTGACTCGGGTTTGTTGGATACGAGTCACACACCTTACAGAACTTGCTACTATTAGTAGGTCCTCCGCTATGCCAGGTAAATAGAGACTTGACTTTCCTCATGTTGATGTATGGCATGAGAAACACCATGAACTCCTACAATGGTAACACATATACCACACACTACTCTTCTCTACAGTGGTAACACATATACCACACACTACTCTTCTATGTATTCTACTGCACTACTAAGTGTATACTCTACATGTATATATAGGGCAAGTATAGAGCATTGACTGTGTACCACTAGTTTTACTCACCGTGAACCCATGCCATATAATCTCTCTATTAGAAAACTCAAAGCCAACCTAAAATAATTTTTAAGACAATTTAGTTACTATGGTAATATTTATACCAAGTTCAGTTACTAAGGCTATGTTCATACCTCACTCGCCACGTTTCCATAACTGAAATTGGTGTTTTATGAAAAAATACATTAAAAACACCTTCTCAAGCTTCGGTGGCTCTTCGGTTAATCAGCTTTCGAATCTGACATGGAAACCTTAACAGATATCCACAAAAATAGTATCACTTCTAACTCAAAATCTCAAGTTATGGTGATTGGTAGAATCATAGTATGGCTAAATCAAGTCCAGCCACTCACTAACGTGTAGTTATTTAATAAACCTCTTACACTTATTAAACTGTGTGCATACCTCGCGTAGTTGTCTTCCCTTGGGATGGTAAGTTTGGATTCCACATATCCTCTCATATACATGCAGGAATCGACCGTTCAAGAGGAATTTTACAAAGTTGATTAAGTTCAAATACTGCCAAGACATGTCTATGATAGCAAACAGCTTGTTCACCTGAAACATTAGCTATCATCAATAACTGTTCCCATGGCAAGCGCAGACGTATATCATAGTAATGAAGTGTGCAAAGCTACTAGCGTGTACTCTCCGCATGTAAACTTATACGTAAAACCTCTCATTAAATGGTCATGACATCTGATAAAACTAATAGACAAAAATCTCTTCCGCTATAGGTACATCATATATGTGACACAGTTAACATAAGTACATGTATTTCTCTGGGTGCACTAGTAAGTATACAATGTGTGTACAATAAAAGGAAGTACTTAGCTGAAGAGCAGACATACATGTGGGTGGGAGGTAGTGAAGCTCCTACTAAGTTGTGAGTCTCTCATTCTAGCCGATATATAAGGGATAACTATATTACACAGTAGATAGAGTATAGACTGGGATCTAGAGATATTCCCAAGCTTACTGTGACCACGTCTAACCGATGTGTACTTCAAGTCTAACATCTGCTGACCGAGGCTAGAGTGGTGTTTCTGGAACACGACCTACAATTCATACGATAGACTGTGTTCACAAGATTCCACTACCCGCATTCAGTAATGCTACTATACAATCTACACCTACATAAACTATTAGTAGAGACCAAATCTACTGAATACGATCCCTCCTCCTAGACTACTCACTCTGTGCCCAAACAAGGAATTATCTCCACCTCTAATTAGAGTACCACAACCATTGATATCTAGAGCACCACAAACTTCCAATACCACATGATAAAGTCTAAGTTTACACTCACAGGTTGTTATACTCATTGTCATTGACTGTTGATTGCTACCTCAACTAAATAGTCAGTCTGGATTACACTGAAATGAAGGCATGACAATTCTGCTGACACAATGCTATAAGTGAGTGGGTTGTCTTAGTGGAGTAGTTGTTGCTTAGTGCGCATGTCATTCTAGTGAGCATCCTTTACCTGCACTGGCTAACATCAGACTAGAGCTATACTGTACTACAATAAATACTTACCTGCCACAAGGCTAGTCTAATACAAGCGTCTATTTCATGCTGGTATGATGTGAATATGTCAGATATCTGAAAAAGATACAAGTCATGTAGTTTGTTATAATTGTATACTTGGTAACTGTCTATGTAGGCCAACATATGGATGCATATGCAGTGCACAGTATCTTATAACTCTAAACCAACCCGTAAATATTTGAGTACATCTCTCAACCTCTCCAAGATTATTTCATGAATATATTCATCCGAAGCAGCAGCATCCAACTAAAACATCAACACAACATGTTAGCTGCAGTCAGATATCCTTGTAATCATGGTGACTGTAGCTAGATGTCATTGGTGGAAATTTTTTCTTCATGCATTTCCACTCTTCATTATAACAACAGCAAAACATGTGTTGACACACCTAGTACAAGTACTTCATTGTTATAAGCGCTAGGCAGAACACACTCCGCCGCAACACCCCTGCGTATTTTCAGCCAAACAATGGTAGCCGTAGCTAAATACCATTGTCACCATTACAAGTGTAGCTAGATGCCATTGTAACCATAGCAACAGTAGCTAGAACCATGATCTCTGTATAACCATTATGTGGTTATAATTCTCTACTCCAATAATCATGTGATTACGTAATGTTGTTATCATGTGGTGGAATGTTCAACACAAGTCATGGAGATCTGTCTAACAGGATATAACAAGATTGAACTCTATATTCAAATTGTCACAACAAACCTGGTTAACCCTGAGAGGTAAATGCCCATGAGGAATTGGCGAAGAGGTCATACTGAAGTAAACAATATGATGATAGCCTGATTCTCAATCTGAAAGAGAAACAGCTACATTTTGTATCTATAATATGTAGAACGTGCCAAGTCATAGTGAAGTATATTTCCATTGTTGAAAGTATTCACTTTAAGCAAACAAAAGATAGAATAGGAATAAAAGAGCATCCAGTATTGTTTCATAAACCACAGAGTATTAGAGCTGTCAAGTTCATACTGATACTAATACCATGTATATATATATTGAGCAGGTGTATTAACAGTGTATTAACGGTGTATTAACAGCAGCTGAATACCAAGTTTAGTGGGAGCTTGGGAAAGGTAGCTGATGTCACAACTTAAAATTTACACTAACACGCACAACAATAACAATTACACAAAACTAGTTCTAGTTTTAGTTGTGGTTTCATGAGATCTTTTGAACTCCTCAATACAGAGGTGAAGGACATCTAAAATTCAGGTTTTGACCACAGATCCTATGAGGTACAATGAATAAAACTATGATGTAAAAAATTAAAATTCGTTCGACACTGAAACACAAGTGAATCTAGATTACACCGGCAATAGACAATACATATGATGTACATATATATGCATGTATGTATATTCACGTATAATAGATAATGAATATATAATATATATATATATACTCGTGTATATATATGTGTGTGTGTGTGTGTGCGTGCGTGTGTGCGCGTGTAATATACAGAAGCAGGGCCGTATTCATGGATCCGGTCAGACGGCCTCACCATGCCAACCTGTTAGAGTACAAATGGCAACTAACTGATTTCTAACATCAGTGTTTCAGCTTTCCGATATTGTGGAAACAGGAGGAAAAGCTTACTTCCTTTTCTTTGAAGCATGACCTTTACCCCAACAAACAGATTACTAAATTAATGAATTAACTCTTGCATAACTTTGAACTTTTACAAATAGACAGAGATCATATAAACTACAATGATATTGCTAAAAATTTGTTACTAGCCCTGCTAGGGGGCGGCAAAGAAGTAGCTGTAATTTATCAAAGTTCTTCTCAAATAAACGTACATATAACTGTATAGGGACAATTCGACCATGATGTTACTGATTTAGTTTCACTACACTACCATACACTTAAATGCACATTATCTAAAATAAACAATTTTGACATGTTGGTGTTTTGAACATATGAGTTTGCACATTAATTTATTAGCTGCATGTACAACAGAACGTACATCTACATGAACCTATGAATGGGAAGTTTTCCATAGCCCATGGATTCTGTCACCAGGGTTTCACCGACCCCCGCCGCTTCCAACTATATCTATATTGCCCACCCAACCAACCTTGATACTATGGACCTGGCACTGCTTAAAAACCATAAGTAGCTACTCGCTGAAACTGAAAACGTTGAACAGTTAGCCAAACAGATACAGGTACAGTCAAGGATAGTAGGAGTGATCCTACTATCCTTGATACAGTTTTTATACCGGAAATCAATAAACTGATCTTGACATAGACGGGGTCACTAAAACACCACGGTGCCTGCAAGATTCTCACAACCAACTTATGTGTATAGAACCGTAGGCTAAAGCAGCAAACACGCCCTCAAATCTCCCAGGTGCACGTGTATATTGTGTATTCATTGCCTAGCTACACTGCATATCTATACGCCGTGCATAAGAATTTGCCTCCGCTTCGGACTGTAGCGCCATATATCTGCTGTTCTACTCCTAATTATCAAGTACTTACTTCTAGAATTTATATGTATATTTGGTTTTTTATTTAAAAATTAACATTACTTTAAATAAAAAACTATTATTTAATCAATAACAATAGCAATTGTAGACGGTGTGTATCAAGGTGAGTTTCCGGTTTTTCAAAGGGCAGGTGGCCGCAGAATTGAATGGCATCTTAGTTTAGTGAGCAGTTGTATACGTTCCCTGCTAGCAGACTTTTACCAAGGAAGACCAAAACTCTTCTTTTGGGAGTAGTGCTGAATTTCTGTTTGTTGAGCTGCACCCATGAGTGGAGAAGAACAGCTTCTAGAGAAAGCAATTCAGGTAAGTCCAAGAGTTCCTTGCCTAATTTTAAATTATCATTTATACTTTTTTTCTCTCACTTTCTTTTTTTTAAGTATCTGTGCAACAGCATGAAAAACATGCAAAGTTTTCAATATGAGAAAGAAAAACATTATGCTGAAATTTATAGCATGTGCACTATGTTATATTGCACATTAAATAAAGTTATAAAAAAATCTATGCAGGTTAATCTCAATCATTATCGTTATGCTATTAATTACTATTATTATAATTACAGTACTTGAAAAAAAATACCAATATTATATTTCTAATGTCAATAATCATGGCTTAATATATTTATCATTACTGTCTAGTCATGTTCTGCCATATGCATTTTGTATTCTAACTCTTAGTTATCGAATATGATTTTAATCTCAATCTTGTCATTGGATTGTTTCATTTGTATTAGAATACTCAATACTGTGTAAGAATACGATCAAAGTGACAGGAATGCTATGACAATTATAATAATACTATTCTTATTTTATATTATAAAATATAATATATGCTATATTGTTATTGGTGTGTTACTTTTAAATTTGTTTGTCGTATTGCTACACTAAATAATAGATTTTGCATCGTCAAACCATGAAACAAATGTTCAAAGTGGTTGATATTTTATAATTAGTCACTCATGAACATTGCTAAATTTATTTCATTTCCGATCTCGCGGCCCTTTCACCCCCCCCCCCCCCTGCTTGTTGGGTAGTCTTGTGAACGGAGTATTGCAATGCATTTTAATTGCTAATATTAATTTTATTTCAGCCTGAAAACTGAAGTAGGCCTACTTGTAAAATCCTTCTGTTAATGAAATTTAATTTATCCTGACGTGCAAGCCCCACAATAAAACTTTAGGTTGGCTCTATGCTTTCTTACCCCCGCAGTTTTGTTGGCACAGCAATTCCATACCCTTCATGCACGCTGAACATCTATTGCTGCACGCAGCAGGCAGTTCTAAACGTGACCATCACATGTATTATGTAATATTTTCAATCCAGTGTAAAATTCCCTTAATATTGATTAGGGTTTTGTTTCGCTAAGAGAAAAGATTGAAAAAAATCAATTAATGTAGTTGAATGTGCAAGGATGGGCATATCTAGATTAATTTCATTATGTAATCTAAGACCTATTGTGCACAGCTTAACCTGATGAATAATTACCTATTAATAATAATAGTGTGTATAATATGCTGTCTGCAGATAGGGTATGGCAGCTCCTATCAATTGTAGTGCACACTCATTGATCCAGCCTATGTTTGAGTAGTTAACTCAATATATATGTAAAGGTATACCTTTGTCAATCAATACAACTCATATTGGGCCAAGTAATAATAGTAATAGCATTTTTTACCTGCGTACCCTCCACCTGCATACCCTTTACCTGCTGCACATGAGAACTTTTATTAGTATGATATCAAACATATATCATATTACATATAATATCAGACATACATCATATTACATATAATATCAGACATACATCATATTATAATATAATATCAGACATACATCATATTATAATATAATATCAGACATACATCATGTTATAATATAATATCAGACATACATCATATTACATGTAAATGTAAATCACCAACATTTGGGATGGTCCTATAGACCTATTTACTTCAAGTGCACTTTAACTATGCAGTTGCAAACTGCTAACATATAATTAATTATTTAGATCTATAAAAACATTTTATTCCAATAGTGAATATAATAGCTATGTTTACAGTGCTGACTGAGCTGTTGGTTTTGCTGTCCTTCTTTACAAGTGCTCTTAAAGTAATAACAATATATATAATACATAGCATGCTCTCTGCACTTCAGTGTGCATGCCTAACCAAACACTTCTTTTAGCTCGCACTATTTTTTATATAAATATCTGAGTATATTTTCTCACCAGTCATCTGTAAAGCTTTGCTATATAGGTTGCTCAATGAGTCGGCAGCGTTAAGAAATCCAGTAATCACAGTGGAAATGGATCATTCGCTCCACTGGCAGCTATTTATATTAGGGCAGCTGACCCCATTTCACATTTACTGTAGACTGCCTGTTTCATTTATTACTCCCATCCTAGAAGTCTATAGGTAGTCTCTAAGAGTCTGGCTGTGTGCCAAGCAGCCATTCCCCCTCTGCGGTGTATGGGTGTAGTACATAGTGCTGACAGTAGCTGGGTGACATTCTAAGCCATCTAAGGGCTCCATATTGTACCCTCTTTTATCCTGCAAATCCAAAGGGATTTATGATGGTGGACACTCATTAATTCCACAATTTATTCCACTGGTGGGTTTATTGACCAAGGTACTCCTGTAAGCTGCTCCTCTTCTGTTTTGTTTCCTTATAAGGAAACTTAACTGTGTATCTTTGTATAATGTGTACATATACATGTAATTAACATAACTGTATCTACACTGTACTACATAGAACTACTGTATCTACACTGTACTACATAGAACTACTGTATCTACACTGTACTACATAGAACTACTGCTTTATGTGATGCAGAAACTAGAAGATAACGTTTTAAAAGGAGACGAAGAACTAACTGTCCAATCAGAAGACGGTAAAGGAAGTGAGAAGGTCGCGGCCAGGGTGCGTGACATCGTCACCAAGAGCCTGACGGACAACCCTGCAGAAGTGAGTGTATTTGCATTTTACCTACATGTATTTACATTTTACCTGCGTTTGTTTACTATTTACTTATGTAGGCACAGTCTGTCTACATGTATTTTGTATGAATAATATACGTTATACTGGGCAAGCACTGCTATAGTGTAATAGATATATCTAAGTACACACTAAGATATTGGAATAAGTTGCGTTATGTTACCACACTAAGTTGGCCTCGTAACCGAGTGATATGTTTATATTTTGAATTTGTTTGCAAACAATTTTCTAATACATGTATTGAAAAGTCTAACATTTGTATTTTTTAAGATAACAAATCTAATTGTTATGGTTGTTTGTTAAATTAAATTACGTAGGATGCAGTGTATGTGCTCTAATAGACCTGATTACTTCGAATAGAAATATATTGAATATAATATAGAAATATCTGAATCAGTACGCACTTTACGTGACCTTGCAATGACTACCATAGGTGCTGCATTACATTATGTCATTGTATACTTTGTATTACATTTCCCTAACAGTAACACTCCTACACTGCATATGTGATACAACATTTCCCTAGCAGTAACACTCCTATGTTATATTATAGGCAGCAATGTCGTCCCCTAGCAGTAACACTCCTATGTTATATTATAAGCAGCAATGTCGTCCCCTAGCAGTAACACTCCTATGTTATATTATAGACAGCAATGTCGTCCCCTAGCAGTAACACTCCTATGTTATATTATAAGCAGCAACGTCGTCCCCTAACAGTAACACTCCTATGTTATATTATAGACAGCAATGTCGTCCCCTAGCAATAACACCCCTATGTTATATTATAGGCAGCAATGTCGTCCCCTAGCAGTAATACCCTTGCAGAGGAGAATCGGATGCTGCAAGCCGAGCTCAACCGTCTGGAGGATCTCCTGAGTCAGTCCAGAGCGGAGAGAGACGAGATCGGCATCAAGTATAACGCTGTGAGCGAGAGAGTGAGTATACATGTGTATTTTATTATCAACCATTGAGGTCTCCAAGTGACTTTAGAGGGCTGACAACCCTTCATACTACCACTGCGCCCTGGGATAAACTATAGACCTACTGTGCGCCGAGACGCTGTGGTAGTTATTTAAAGATACGTGTCAATATTTTAATGATATACAGTAATGCTAGACTCATTGTGTGATTTCCATTCTTTATATTTCGATACTAGTCCTAGTATCTTCGTCAGAGGAAAACAAAGTATAACGAATAAAAATCGTACGACATCCATTGATCTCTACATTACACACCATCTCATGCTATGATATCCATTGATCTCTCTGCTGTATACACATATTATAATATCTGTATGTTGTACTGCAGATCTCAATGCACATCTATCTGTCTCTCTCTCTCTTTCTCCATGTCACAAGTACCTATCCAATGAGATGTTACGATACCCGGAAATACACACACAGCATCAATATTATAATATAAGATAATTTCACATTGCCTACAGATGTTGGTAAAACGTTCATGTTTAGTTTATTGCATTGTATAGGGATAACTATGCAATCGTAATAGTATTGAGATGATGTATTGCGCTGCCGGGGGCCCAGGGACTCCAATCTTCTGTCTGCTTTCAACCCACTGCATCAGATAACTCAGTACAGTAACACTACCATTATAGTGTGTTGTATATTGAGCTTGCTGATGCAGTACTTGTGTTGTCAGTACAGAGACACCACGAGTTGAATACTGTCCCGTAACGAACAAGGTGTGTAGCATACATGCACAGAAGTATTGTACACGCATACACACAGTCATGTAATATACCTGCAGTATGATAAGAGTAGACTTTGTTTACCTAATACTAATATCATTTTATAAATTTGACTCCAATGTGATTAGCCCATGTGGAACAATACTTTGATATGACTGTTTCAATATACCGACCAGGCAGCCGGTTAAATACTTCAATAACTATTTAATTAATGATAAAACAACAGCAGTCTAAGGGCTAGTTTACCATATCAATTCATATCAATTGTATATTAACCAATGGGAACAATGGGTAACAATATTACACAAGCTGTCAACGGATACATTTCAGAAATGGTCCTCAAAATAACGTCGTCAGCATAATGTTTTTGGTAACTTAGCAATTTTGTTTATGCAATTATGATATGCAATCAGATGAGGTGAGGGAGTAGAGTAGCAAAGAATAGGTTTTGGTCTAGTTTGATACGGACATCTATGTGAGCGAATGTATGATGTGTACGTGTACATGTACATGTGCGAATGTACATGTATATGTGTACATGTATGTGTACATGTATCTGTGCACATGTATATGCACATGTATATGTTCACATGTATATGTACATGTATATGTGCACACTTACCAACTTACCTAGAATATGCATGCACATCTACGCTGATAGCCGGGTTGCTGGAACCAAGGCTAGGCTTTTAGGGAGCTAAAGATCTGTTGAAAATATTTATGCAATTTAATTCCATGAAAGTGCTCCTGTGAGATAATAAAATTACATTAATTAGCTGTTTTTTTATTTTTTAGTTTTAAATTTAATAATACAATTATGCTGCTTGTGGGTAATACACTAATAAAAAGAGAGAGAGAATAACTCTGAATGATGCAACCATTTTCAGCTTATTTCAGTAATCAAATGGTTTACATTTTCTATTGGTGGATATATATATATTAAATAATGTTCTATCTACAAGAAGTGGATAACTCCAGTGTTCTCACTGTTGCTGTGGCAACATTATTATATACAATGTGTCTGCCACACTATTCACATAGAACTCCTTGTAATACTCCAATACACTTATGGAGACCATAACTCCACCTCCTTTACTCACCCTCTACGTAATTATGTAGTAGTAGGTACTCGTGCCCACATAGCATCACGTACATGTGTTACATTTGTATGTACACTCATTAAATCACACTTACCAACTAATCTATTGATATTAAATTACATATTTATACACAAATTAATAATTAGTCTCATTTAAATAGATTATTAGCAATTTCGATATGGCAAATTAATTTTTCTTGAAATTTGCTTTTCCAAATAAATTAATTTTAGGGAAATTAGTCTTGTATGAAAATACATTAGCATTAAAGTGTTTTATAATTAGACTAGAAAAGTTACTCAACTCATACTTGTATACGTGAGTGCTAATAGAGACTATTAAGTGGAGATGACTCCGGCAAACGACGCGACGTACTGCCGGCGTGTAATTATCACATGGTAGCTGCTAATCAACACTAATCAACACTTCAACAGATTAAATTCTCTCAACTTGAATGAAACCTTATTACCATCTCACCAGTAGTGAATGTGTCATTGAAACACCAATATTTATATGTGTTTTAACATCAGTTTATGATTTTCATTATAACAATGCTTTGAATATTATGTAATTGGCTGTGCTACTTGAAATGTTACAATTGCATAAAATATATTAAACATTATAATTATTCTATTTAATTCAGAATAATATAAATCAATCTCTAAACTGAACATTTTTATGTGGAACAAAGTATTAATAGCTCAGTAACTGGTCAGTTGATAAGTTTATGCTGTTCATCTCCCATACAAACTTAGTCTCTGGTCCACACGCCACATTATTGCTACAATGAGGGGTGTGGGGCTATGTGCCATTAATCTCACAAAATAATACTCAGGTCTTTAGAGCTACTCAGCACTTAGTAAAGTCAGCATTTACTATTGTTATTAAAAAATGTTAATCGATTCCTCTGGACAAAGCTATTAAATGGTTTGTAGGCAAGAAATTCATATTATTGGTCCCTTTGGAATTCTTGTGAGTTAATTTGTTGAAAAGATATTGAGAACAATGTGCCGGCATAAGAGCCTGTTTATCTTTCTCTTATTCTTTGGTATCGATGCCTGAATAGTTCAATAATTGATTACAACCATCCGCAATCCCTCCACCCGGTCCTCAAATGGCTGCCTGCTAATTGCCTGCTCAGTATTTCTTTAGGACAGCACATCCATCCGTGTGTATTTATAGTCGCTCCTCGTCTCCAGTGCACAATTATCAAGTGACCTAAATCTAGTATAGTTAGTGCATAGACCTAAATCTAGTATAGTTAGTGTATAGACCTAAATCTAGTATAGTTAGTGTATAGACCTAAATCTAGTATAGTTAGTGTATAGACCTAAATCTAGTATAGTTAGTGTATAGACCTAAATCTAGTATAGTTAGTGTATAGACCTAAATCTAGTATAGTTAGTGTATAGACCTAAATCTAGTATAGTTAGTGTATAGACCTAAATCTACACTGTAGTAATAGTCAGTGTATAGACGTTTACAGGAACTCTGGCCTGTAGCTAGACTAGGTTAGCCTAAACATGATACAGTATGACTGTATCTAGACTTGTATAGTTTCCTTTGCACCGAATATTGAGCCAACATCCAAAGGTTGTTGGCTTTGGGATGTGAAGTGTGTGTGAATGTATCAAGTATATACAGTATATGTAAAGTGTGTGTGAATGTATCTTGTATATACAGTATATGTTGTAAACTAGAGGTGTAAGGGGTTAGTCCATTCCTGCTGCCCTGTATTGCACCATCTTTATACTGCATGATAAGATAAGGCAGTAGTTACTAACCATTACTTCGTAACGGTATAGTGTGGGGATAGCGTAGTCCTGGCAGCGCGGAAACAATGCATTGGTTGTGATGCAGCATGCTGTAAGTTAGAGCAGCTACTTGACTGTAGAGATAAGGTGACCTGGTCTGACTTGATAATTTTTATTTACATATAGGCCTCTACATGTGTGATTATGTACATGTGTGGTTATGTACATGTGTGGTTATGTACATGTGTGGTTATGTACATGTGTGGTTATGTACATGTGTGGTTATGTACATGTGTGTATTATATGGTGGAAGAGAGGGAGGGGATAACTACTCTCAACGTAAATTTAGTGTTGTCAAATATTTGTCTCAAGCTAGCCGTAACTTTACTTAGGTACAGTGCAATAGCTAATATACAAGCATACTCACAGTTCTAATAGGCACACTTACTGGCTGACATGGCATGGCTACAGTCTAATTACTATTGCAACACTGTAATTTCTGTGTATCTTGGGATAATTTAAACAGTGTAATTTTAATTATTTGTTCTCACAGTGACCTACCAGGTACTGTGTTGGATTAAATTAAAATCCATGTAGGTTAATTTAATTTACAGCTTCAAGGAGATAGTTAAATAGCTACAACTGCTGTACAATACAGCACCTGGTTACATTGCTAGGATCCCAACCCCCACTGGAATGATCCCTAATTTTATTATAATTACAGTAAAATATGTTGTTTCGTTCCATTCCCAGCAATAATGTGCAAAATATAAGTCTACAGGTTATGTTTTAAGGCTACACAGTGGCACTCTAGTTTATATAACAAAATGTAACATTAATACAGGGTATTGGTTATTGTGTTATAACAGTGTTTTTATACAACCCAGCCTATCACTGGGTGTTCTTTTACACCACCCCATTGTACTTGCCTATACAATTCATTACAATAGCCAGGCTAATAAATGCAAAGTAAACAATACACAACATATCACCCAGCAAGTGGCGTCCTTGGATGCAATTGGGTAGCTGCAGTGGCGTCTCAATCAGCTCCCTCTATATCTCTACACATATCACAGCACTGTTGTTGGGTCAGCACTTATCTACAGGTCTAGGCACGCGCACAGGCAGCGCATACACTGGGTGGTGGAACATAGGCAGCTCCGTATTCTGCTTTACTAGCTCTTAGTGTGAACATTGGATACATTAGATAGAGCACCACCAGCTAAATAGGCTCACAGTCTCCAGTGAACATGAGTTACACGGATAACTACCAGGACCTACACGACTCTAAAGTAAGCAACGTTTATAGCGATCAAATATTCACCATTTGAAGGCTCTAATTATTTTAGACTTTCTAGACGTTCTATAGTAAAATAAAACAATAGCTTGAATATGCGTTTTGATTTTGAGTCAATATCCATGTACTGTAAAGTTAAATTTGAAAGTTGAAATTCCCTCGACAGCAGCGCCACTCAAACATGCAACAATTATCTGCTAGGCATTGCCACCAGTAGGCTATTTATTATTTAGACTCGAGGGCCTATGGGTCTCTATTGCTATTGATGCCTACCGCGGGGCCTCTATTGCTATTGATGCCTATATGTAGTCTTTACTATGAACTGTCTACTATAATATTTATGGTTTGCAACTCTTGAATTTCGATACTCTTATCCGAGGTTCATAACATTTGCATTTGCCGGTTGTTCTAGCTACACTGCGTTTGCCAGTTGTCTAGCTATACTGTCTTGTCTTCCTAAGCGTTGTCGTCTAAACATGGATGCCAAGGAGGAGGTTTTACCTCAGTCAGCGAATACGGTTGGCTTTATTAACTATCCGTAATTCTTCTTGCTTAAATTGGTAAAAAGGTGTTCGATTCGTGAATTTTAGAGTGCCGTTGCTGAAAACAGTATTTTGTGTTAATACCAGTAAAATTAGGCTAGGAACGCATGAAAACAGGAACGGTATCCCATTTCTACATGTATATGATATTTTCATTGTGGCAGTGCTGCCTTCAGCAGCTCAGGTCTGGGTGGATGCACATAAAGAATGAGCTCTGCTTAGTTGATTTAATGGTAATAATGTGATTGCTACTGCTGAAGAGGTTTATGATTTCTAGAGATCAATGTTACCTGTGTGTATGTGATGGTGAGGTGGGGCAGGGTGCAGTTTGGCAGCGGCCTAAGCAGCAGTGAAAGGTCAAGTCTAATAGGGTTAAGGATATATCTACCTACTCAGCTTAAATAAATATTGCTAAACAATACATAACGACTCAAACATTAAACTCAAAGGTGAAATTAAATGTCTTTATTTTAATAATCAATACCAGTTATTGTGCCCTTTGTAAATATCAGTGTGTCATGTAGCAGCTTACCGGCTCCTTATCACAGTCATCTACTTGCTGCTGTGTATAATTATTACTGCCTGCTCCATGTTAAACTTCCTCCTTTGTTCCACCCAAACCCGTTCTTATTCGCCTCACCCTACTCAAGCTGTGTACTTTAGTTCCTTCAGTTTCACCCACTATTTCACTTTCCTCATTAGCCGCCATATTTTATCTAATGCTCATTAGAGCCGCTTGGCCACACCCACCTGACACGGGAACACCTCCAAGTCTCCTCTAATTCTAAGAGAGGTAGTGTGGATGGTATAGATGTTATATGATAGTACTGCGTATGATAGCATGGACCTATATACATGTATGTACTGTACATGTATATGTGTTACACGTATGCCCCTGTCTACAGCTGGAGCAAGCACTGAAACTGTCCAGTGGAGAGATCAGCAGTGATGACGTCGGACAGAAGTCTCTCGTCCAGCAGAACATTGAGCTGAGGAAGAAGCTTGACGAGGAGCACTCCAACTACAAGAGGAAACTGCAGGCCTATCAGGATGGCCAGCAGAGACAGGCCCAGCTTGTTCAGAAGCTTCAGGCTAAGGTATTGCTGACTACTCATAATTACCTGCGTATATACTAGCTACATGCGGATATTATGTTAGAAATTGTATTAATTCTATTACTTACTCATGATTTCCATGGTTATGTAGTATATTTATCACTAATGTACATGTACATACAACTAATTCTACTAACTACAAATACAGTATACAGTATATTATATAACCAGTGTAACTATGCTCTCACCTGTGTCTTATATGACGTCTGTGCTCTGTATGGTCAGATTCTTCCCAATTGAAACAGGTTCTACAATATAAGAAAAAATGTGGGGATTTGGAATTTTCCCTCCAGCAAAAGGATGACCAAGTGAAACGAATGGTATGTTTATAATTGTCTGCAATCAGATATTAAACTATGTGTTGTTTTACAATGTTGTAATGGCTAAATATTCCAGGTTTTACAATATAAGAAAAAATGTGGTGCCCTCGAGGGCGAGATGGAATCTCTCCGGTCCCAGGCTGCGGTAAGGAGAGTTTGCCACTGCAATGCACCACAATACTGCCATGTGTCACTCTATCTATCTGTCTGTCTGTTTAATGTCTGTCTGTCTGTCCGCGTGTAAGGAGAGGATAACACCTCTGAGTTTTCTAGTTACTAATATCTAGTGATGGAGTAAACAGGTGTTATCCTCTCTTAGAGTTTAATATAATGAGTACATATTGGTTGTGGATGTTGTATTCAATGTCCAAACTACTCAGTAACCTCACACTTGATAGATGTACTGTTACGAGTGTAGACTGTGCACCTTAACTAGTGAAGGACCTGGTCCTTAGACTACACCAAGCTATTTTTTGAGTACCTAGTCTAATTGTAGCGACCGTATAGTTGTGCTATTTATACTAGATTAGATAGACCTGCGCGTTCATTGCTTATCAGTTTTTGGTAATTTAATTGTTTTGCTTACATTTTGTGTGTCTACAATGCTTTGTATTTTATCAAAACCATAAACCGGTCTTTTAAACAAGACCACCTCGTAGATCCCTTCATATTTAACTTGAGATCTGAAGATATTTACTGCTTTAATAAGTTGGTGGAATTTACTGTTAAGATTGCATCAATTCAAAGTTGATCTTATGCATTCACAGTGTTCAGTGTAGAGTGAGTTTCTTATACGTGTAGATATTATATATGTGGGTTGTAGTTGAAGGACACCACAGATAATCTCCAGTCTAGACTTGAGAACACTGAGGCTAAACTCAGAGCAGTAGAACACGATCACTCCATGGATCTAGAGACTGCTCTGATCAAGTTGGAAGAGGTCAGTGTATAGCATCATGTTTGCACTGAATGCTGCTGATCTCTATAGTATGCTATGTTTAAACTGTGACATGCACTCAATAACATCACTGGTATGCTACAGGAGCAGCAGAGGTCTGCCTCACTGGCCCATGTTAACTCCATGCTCCGTGAGCAGCTTGACCAGGCCACCTCAGCCAATCAGAGCCTTACAGCTGACATCCACCGTCTCACAGCTGACTGGCAGAGAGCCCGAGAGGAACTAGACGCTAAGGAGTCTGAATGGAGGGAGGAGGTAATATACCACCCAAATATACTTTCTTGCTCAAATGGGAACAAATGGTATTGTTGTGAATGTTACACTATTTCACATTGTTTGCTTGTGCTTTGGCCTCATGCAGAGCACATTGGCTTACATGTCAAAAGTCGAATGGAGGTGTCAACAAATACAGCAGCTTTAGTTGTCATTGACACTTGTCAACAAGTTAGCCCTGTTGTACATTCCATCTTGCTATTGGTGATGTATTTTATTGGACAAAAGTGGCATCCTACAGATTTTAGTAAGATATGATCAATATTTCGTGGCTGTTAAGTAACATGAAGACAATACCAACATGTGAATACAACTCTTATATCTGTACCAATCAATAACTTTTGTGACAAAACTATTCAATATTTTATTGCATTCTTTATTATTGATGGTGTTTGTATAGTACTATATAGTACTATATAGTACTATAGTATATTGGATAGTGTGTAGTGTCTACCCAGTATAATATTGTCATTTGATTGATTCACTCTCACTTATATATTCACTCCACTCTGCCATAAACTAAGTACTCAATATGTCTGCCATACCTACTACTCTATCACATTCAACAAATACTCAACAAATACTCACAGTTATGTGTCCGTCTGTTTGTCCAGGAGCAATCATTCAATGAGTACTTCTCCGCAGAACATTCCAGACTTCTGTCTCTGTGGAGAGCTGTTGTCTCCTTCCGTCGTCAGTTCTCTGAGATGAAGTCTGCCACAGAACGTGACCTCTCGCATGTAAGAGCTGACCTTAGTAGAGTGCACCGTAGCATGCACTCTGCTTGTCTCAATCTCAATGCAAACCAGAGGTCAGCCGAGGCCAAGTCTACTGTTACTCAGGAGAAGGTATTCTATGTCACACTTGCATATGTCATTGTTTCCTGTACTGTAAATTACACCAGCTTGCTTCCTGTGAAATATGCAGATTTGACTGTCACAGATATTTCTCACCATTTACATTTATTACTAAAATATTTGAAATGAGCATTTGGATGAAACGAGTAATCGAGACATAATTATAGTGTTTTGACAGACAGCTCGTTCTAGTAGGTAAGACAACTTTGCTTTCACGTGTCCAATTAATTCTGTATTGTGATGTTATAGCCTTACCAATCTTCACCTGAGAGAGTGGGCAGCACCTCTACTGGAATGGAGGCTATGTTGAGAGAGAAGACGAGAGAGAGCATAGAACTACAGGCTCGGTTGGAGAGTCAAGCTGCTGAGTTCTCTGCCAGGTAAGGTAATGATAGTTAGGCCCGTCACAAACCCCACCCCATACCTCAGCATCTGCAGTACTCTGTGTATTACTGGATATGGGGTTTGGGTATAACTGGTTATATGTAGAAAGCTAGCTGTTGGATATATTCAGTTTTCCACTTTTATTTTAATTCTATCACTATTATAGTCTAATGTTTACAATAATATTTATTATTATTATTTAAAGAGTTGTTCTATTGAAGGGGAATAAATGATATTCTATACTACAAATGTGTGACACCTGTTTCTTTTTACAAATCCAGTTAGTTGTTCTCAAGTTTATGACAATTTGTATATACCTGATAAAACTTGGTACTGTATAATCCTGATAAAACTTTGTACTGTATATACCTGATAAATCCCTGTACTGTATATACCTGATAAATCCCTGTACTGTATATACCTAATAAATCCTTGTACTGTATATATTTAATGAATTTCTGTACTGTATATACCTGATAATTCCCCCTACTGTATATACCTGATAATTCCCCCTACTGTATATACATATGTTATATCTCTGTGTTGTAAGCCCATTCCCTTTGCTCTGCTGTATGCACCTGATAGACCCCCTATACTGTGTCTGATAAACTGTTGTACTGTGTTTTACAGAGTTAGTGAACTGACTGTAACAAATGAAAGGATGAAGATTCAGTTAATTGAGAAAGACAAGACAGTCCAAGCCTTACAACGTAACGTCAACTCACTAGAAACTCGCCAAGCTGCAGACCAGACTGAGAATGAAACTGCCAGAACATTGAGAGAGGAGACTGAGGAGCTGCATGCTGCTCTACGGTACGTGATACCATTGGTAATTGTAATAAGTAGAAGGATCAATAGTAATATCCCCACTCTCTCAGTGGTAAGTAAAATGGAGAATATCATCTTTTCTCAATGGGAAGTAGAGTAAACAGTTATCCTCTCTATCATTGGGAAGTCGAATAAAGAGTTACCTCCTTTATCAGTGGGAAGTAAAATAAGGAATTGTCTTCCCTTCGAGTAGTGAATATAATGAGGAGTTGTCCATTCTCTTCTTTTAGTGACATTGCCCAAGCAGTGATAAATGATGCAGACATCAGCAAGGTTGAGGATGAGAATGATGAAAGCATCAGTTACCGCACTGCTCGATCTCCAAGCCCTGTTCAGCGATCTCCAAGAAACAGAAGCAGAGGAAGGTGTGTTATTTATATTTATTGTTTTGGTGCTTCAGTAATTTAACATAGACGTGACTGTGTTCTGTTCTCAGTTGTGTGGTGCCAATATCTATGCACTGTATGTGGTAGTGTAGCAGCAGTAGATATTTTGAATATGTTTATATGTATATTATATGTATACTTTTTGTAAATTGCGAGATATGCTATACTCTACAGTGTGGTTTATCAGTTCACCTGATGTGCTTTTGAGAGTATTTTCTAACATGATTGTGTTTACCACTCGTCCAGATATAGTGCTAGGCCTCCGTCAGCTACATCACAAGTAACAGCTTTGACTCAACTATATGAAGGGTAAACCTTAGCCTTGGTACCAACAATCCTCTGCCTTATTAGTTCTCTAGGGCTTCACTAGAGTTGTCTCATATGCTCAGTCAAGCCTGAAATATACTAGGAATCTTTAGCTCACAGTCTAATGCATGGCTTTTCAGTTCTCAACATAGCCTCATATTTGTATTGCCAACCTGTGAAGTTGCTGGTTTCTACCGTCCCCTAAATGACTGTTGACTAATCAAATTGGAGACATGGCAATAGCTAAGGAAGAATATAGACCAGAATTCTTAGTTCTGACTCTCACACTTTTCCCAGTGTTTGGTGTGTGCACCAGTATATTGGTTAATACAGAGTGAGTGCAAATATTATATTATGTGTTGTAAACGTCTAGTTTATAGCCTCAGAACTACATGTACATGTCCCCATCTACTTCAGGTCAGCATCTCCAGACCGCCGTGCCAGATCTCCAGCATTTGCTGACTCAACATTCTCAGCTGTGCAGGCAGCTCTGAACAAGAGGCAGCTACAGGTCAGTGACCTGCGAGCTAAACTTAACTCCCTGAGAGAGAATTCTGATATGACCAAGAATGAGCTGAATGAGAAGGAGGCTCAGCTAAGGAATGCCCAGAACCAGCTCCTTGAGTTCAAGCAAGAAATTGATGCAGCGTAAGTATTCGACTCTAGCATGTGTTTAGTATATACGAGTGACGTTTTACGGTGTCAGCTACACTACATGTACACAATATAATGAATCTAAGCATTGGTGTGTTTACATTGCCTACTGCACATTATACATAGACATACATCTGCTTCACAGGCGTAGAGAGCAGGACGCCAGTGATAGAGACAGACAGAGATACAAGAACCAATTAGATGTAACAGGAAGTGAGAAGGGTCAACTCGAGAAACTCCGCCTTCAACTCACTGAACAGGTTTGTGTCTTCTGCAACAACTACAGCGGTTCAGTAAATCGTACTGTTGAGGAACAGTGATAATACAATGTAACTATTTATAATATGTTACATGTGCGTACTCTATAACATTGCTATAGATATTTATAATATGTTACATGTGCGTACTCTATAACATTACTATAGATATTTATAATATGTTACATGTGCGTACTCTATAACATTACTATAGATATTTATAATATGGTAGATGTGCGTACTCTATAACATTACTATAGATATTTATAATATGGTGAATGTGCATACTCTATAACATTACTATAGATATTTATAATATGGTACATGTGCGTACTCTATAACATTACTATAGATATTTATAATATGGTGAATGTGCATGTGCTATGGCTATAGATTGACATGGCCAATGGCGAATGTGACAAGCTGAAGCAAGCTAACACTGAGCTGCAAAGGCAGAGGGACAGTCTGGAAGATGAGAAGGATGACGTCATCAAGGATAAGGACAGGCAGGTGAAGGAGAATCAGAGATGCCATAAGGTGATTGAACAAATAGAGGGACGCAACTCCAAACTGAAAGAGGAGTTAGTTACTACTAAGGAGCAGCTGAACAGAGCCTTGTTAGACAAGGACTGTTTGGAGCAAGAGAAGGGCGAGCAAGGAGAGGCGCTGAGAAAGGCTGAGCTACTTAATGCTGAATTAGGTTAGTCTAGTGAGAACTCTGAATATACTATGACGCCATAAAGTATAGATGATAGAACTATCATATGATATGGAACTTCTTTAGAATGCTGTAATCTAAGAGAAACCAAATATAGCCATGCTACGTCTTGTCAAATATTATAGAGGTTGAAATCAATAAACTGAGATCTGAGGAGGCTGGCCTTAGGGATGCCCTCCTTAAGATGCAAGCTTTGAATGAAGGACTTGGGCAAGACAAGATTGAGCTTAACAGACTGCTCATGCATCTGGAGCAGGAGAAGGCAACTCTGCAGGTAATCCTATCTCATGTGGTTATCATTAGATTATTCTAATGATACATTGATATGCAATGTACTGAGATTGGTGTATATGATGCTACCACTCTTGTGATTGGTGTATATGATACTACCACTCTTGTGATTGGTGTATATGATACTACCACTCTTGTCTATCACAAAAGTGGTAGTATCATATTGTTATTATGATACTACCGCTTTTGTGATTGGTGTAGTTATACAATCTTATGTCTGATTGGTGTGTAGGGAGACAAGCAAGCCCTGGAGAATGAGAAGGTTGGTATACGTGAGGAATTGCTGAGAGTAGAGCAGGAGAAGATGGAGGTGGAGACTGAGAAGGCTGGAGTGAACACTACTCTGGATATCGCTGAGAACAACATTGAACAGCTCAAGACTGAGATCTCATACCTGAGCAAGGAGAAGGCTGAAGTGGTAGACTCCCTCAATGCTGTAAGTCTTTTCCACTCGAATGCTATGCTAATGCTGCTCTCTTTCTGCTGTATGTATCAAGGAATGGGGAATCACTTCCTAGTTCATTGTAACTGTTAATATGGAGTATCGTCATTACCTTGATATCTACAGTGATTACTTTTGGTAATTAACTATGTTGCTGATGCTCTTATATTAATCAATAGATGACCAGACAGAAGAATTCTTTGGCTGAAGAGTTAGTAAATGCTCGCCGTGACTGTGAGCGAACCAATGAGACTTGCGTCCGTATTGCCAAGGAGAAAGAAACATTGACTAAAGACAAGGCTCAGCTTATTGTAGATCTGACAGCTGCTGAGAGAGAGAACAGATCCCAGAGTGAGGTGAGTGAATTCCTGTACATCTATTGAGACTGACTCACCATGTCTGTTGATGTATTGAGACTGACTCACTATGTCTGTTGATGTATTGAGACTGACTCACTATGTCTATTGATATTTGTTAACAGGTTATTGCTGGACTCAAATCTGACAAGAGCTCACTGGATTCTGCCTTGTATGAGCAGCAGCAGGTCAGTGCAAACCTGGAGACTAAGAAAGAGCAGCTGGAGGGCGAGAACCAAGAGCTCATCCTGAAGAAGGAAGCTCTTCAGAGTATGTTATGTGTGATATACTGTAGTGGTATACTACATGATGTGTGATATACTGTAGTGATATAATACAATTGATGTGTGATATACTGTAGTGATATAATACATAATGTGTGATATACTGTAGTGATATAATGCATGATGTGTGATATACTGTAGTGATATAATACATGATGTGTGATATACTGTAGTGATATATTACATGATGATTGTGTCGTATGTTGTTTTAGCTGAGATTGCAAACCTCCGAGCCACCATTCAGAGTGAGAACGAGAGGTTTGAGAGAACAAGAGATGGATTGGAGGAGAGGCTTGCTAAAACAGAGAGTGAGCTTACTCTCGCTCTACAGAACGAGAAGACTGCCCATGAGGAGGATGTAGAGAGACTCAGCCGTGCCAAGGTCAGTAAGCAGTCAGTAGATCGTAGAATGTGCTCTACTATCTGCAGTCAATTTATGCTGTAGTATGTAGAACTCGTTAACGCATCTAATGGTTAGACTATATTTATGTATCTAATTGGTTGGTTGATGCAGGAGGAGCAGAGGATTGAGTTGGAGGCTCAAAGAGATGACATTGTCGCCAGGAACAGCATGGAAAAGGAGGACCTAATGAGTAGGTTTGCCCAGGAGAAAGCAGATCTGGAGGAAGAGCTGGCTTCTACCTGTAGAGATAGAGATGATAGTCTAATGTTTGCAGAGAACGAGAAACAGCAGGTATACTTGAGCACACAGTATCTATCTGCGTGTGGCATTGTCACTGTTACTATGTTTGTCAGGACTGCAATCACCTGATGCATATACTGAGATATGTATATGGTGCTGGTGTAACATGCTTATCACCTCCATGTTGTGTATGTGACAGGCTTATCACCACCATGTTGTGTATGTAACAGGCTTATCACCGCCATATTGTGTATGTGACAGGCTTATCACCACCATGTTGTGTATGTAACAGGCTTATCACCACCATATTGTGTATGTGACAGGCTTATCACCACCATGTTGTGTATGTAACAGGCTTATCACCACCATATTGTGTATGTGACAGGCTTATCACCACCATATTGTGTATGTGATAGGCTCTCTCTCTGCTGGAACAAGAGAAGAGTACTCTTACTGATAAGTTGACCTCCACTGCTGCAGAACTCCATGACACCAGACTTGATCTGGATAGAACCAAGATGGAGGCTGCCACCAGAGGAGAGCAGGACAAGACAAGGTAACACATAGCATATGTTGATTAGTTGCAGTATAGTGTATAAAGTATACAATACAGTATATGATAGCGCTGTGAGGTACTACGGTAATGCATTGTGTTACTATGTCTTCCAGCATCAGTAGCCTTGAGTCGGAACTGAAGAAATTCCGAGTGCAGTTTGAGGAGACGGTAGATGCTCATGAGGCTGAGGTGAAGAACCTCAACAACCAGATCATGGATCTGAATAGACAGAGAGAAGCTGCTCTGAGAGAGGTGGCTGAGCTGAAGGTGCAGCTGAAGATGACGGAGGAGACAAGAGACACCATTAGACGTGACCTTATTGAGGCCAATAGGAAGATCAGAGAAGGTAGAGTACATGCTCCAGCATTTTATTATAGTAACTAATGATATATACATGTACATGTTACGGCATTGTCTAGGAATAATATATATAATGTACACTTTGGTTCAGTAGATTTCACACCTTTTAAATACACTTTGCTGTAAATATACAGTATTGCTAAGGTGAGCTTCCAGGTATATCTCTGAACTGCACTGATGGGGTGTCAAACACCTAAACAGTACACTGTATGCAGATTGTGTATATATATACATGTACATGTGTATTGTTCAACATCTTGTAATGTATACATATAAACATAGCATACTTACATGTACACGTTGAAAAGTATTGTAGTTCAACCTTTTAGTATACAACTTCCCTTGGCTTATTCGTTCTCTCACTTTATAGTATTGCCCAATAATGAAATTTAATTCAATGGCTGAATTGTACTGTTTGTCAACTTCAGCGTATAATAAACATATAATCAGTAATCCATGGTTATTAAATTAATATCAGGTCTATGACCTTGGAATATGAATACTTCATGTCTTAATAGCAGCAGGTGCAGACGCTAGTCAGCCTCATTCGTGTAAACATGAACCTAGTCTGAGAGGAATAGTTCGCACTAACACCATGTATTATACTACTAAGTATATGAATTCTTTGCCTACAGCTGATGAGCTGAAGGAGCTCATGTCCAAGGATATCTTTGACTTGAAGAGGAACCTGAATGACGAGATAAGAGAAAAGGAGGCGGTACAGAGGACAGCCGCAGAGCTAAGAAACATGGTGAAGGGAACTGAGGCTGAGAAGGTTGATCTCAGTAGAAATGTTCAAGATCTTAAGCAGAGAGTCGGCAGTGAGTTGTTAGCATTGTATTCTGCTCGCCTTCACTAACTTGATACTACATGTAATATACTGGCACCTACTAAACCTGCCCACTCAAGCTAATGTTTCTGTTCTTTCACCAGAAGAGCTTAAAAGCCTGATGATTGCACTGCTAGGTCTCATTACCTAGCATATGATACCTCATGACATAGCATATGTCACCTCATGACATAGCATATGACACCTCATGACATAGCATATGACACCTCATGACATAGCATATGACACCTCTTGACCTAGCATATGACCCCATGCTTAATTGTTGTCCACACATTTTCAATCTGTCTAATCTGAATTCTGGTGCGTTTAGTTCTGGAGGAGCAGAAGTCTGCTATCCAGAAGGAAGCATCTGAGCTGAGGAACACTCTAAGAGAAGTAGAAAAGGCGAGACTAGATGCCAGGCGAGAACTCCAGGAGCTAAGAAGACAGATCAAGATGTTAGATGGAGAGAAGACCAAGCTGAACTCGGAGGTGAATGACCTGCAGAACAGAGTAGCACGCGATGAGGAGAGAGAGGAAGAGAGCAGGAAGGAGAGCTTCGGCCTGAAGCAGAAGGTGAGTGAGTCGTGTGTCTGCTGACTGTGCTTAGTAATATAAGGTATACAGACGTTTACCGGCGTGGCACCCGTAGACTACAAAGTATGCTGTGTGCGATTCAGGTGGTGGAGACTGAGGCTTCTAGAGAGGCGCTAAGAAAAGAACTGTCCAATCAGCAGAGACGTATGGCTGACTTTGAAGACAGAGCTCGTGCTGTGGAGAAGGATCTAAAGATGGCACTTGAAGAGAGTAGGTCTTCTGAGAGGAGGCTCGATGACAACAGACGTAATTTGGAGATCCAGCTGGAGAACGCTAATGAGGAGATCCAGGTACTGTAATATATGGTGGTGCTCTAGTGTATATGCGTATACTATGTATGTCTCCTCATACTAGCTTATCAGTATAGTTACTGGTGCTGAACTTTCATAGGAGTAGAAGTTCTTGAATAGCTGACTAGCAAGTGCTCAACTGTATTTGTCGAGTTGCGCCAATTGGCATATGGCCAAGCAGCTAAACAGTGGAATGAGCAATATTTTCACCCAATTTGTTTGATCCAAGATATTAGTGTATATTGCACCTGATCTACTCTATATCTATAACTATGTACAATACTAGGAACTCAAACTGGCCCTTAACGGATCTGAAGGCAGAGTTGAAGCCCTCGAGAACCAACTGGCCAGAACTGAAGGCATGAAGAGAGACATGGAGTACAAGCTGGCCAGCATCCACTCCTCTCTCAGACGCTCTATTGGATTCAAGCAGGAGGACTTTGTTGATGGACGTAACGTCAGACCCAGAAGTGTCAGTCCTAAACGCCGCCCTCAGTCACCTGCTAAAGGTATGTTATGCGTTTAGTTCAATGATACTGTGAGGTCATAGACAACTGCCATATTTCAAATATGCTGTAAATGTAGATGTTTGTGTATGATATTAGCTCATGTGGTTATACACAGGATTTGACTCTACTCTTGCCACTACTACCGACGGAAGAGGTTCACCTATACCTAGAACTGGCTCCCCTGACAGAACTCGCTCTAGATCAACCTCTCCACTCAGACGTACTCTTTCCCCATCTAGAGCTGCTCTGGATGAGTCTGCTGCTACTGCCGCTGAAGTTGATCCAGAAGCTGTACGATTGGCTCTCAGGGATTACGTCACTCAGATGGCTTCTACTGAGAGAGAACGTGACGATGCTCAAGCCCAGGTCAGTTGACACCTTCGATATCCTAATGTATCTCATCTCAATCCATGTCTGCTAAACCAATCATTGTTGTATTCACTCCACTCCACACAATGTATGACCATATATTATAGGTACGTAACCTGACTGCCCAGCTGGGTGAAACATCAGAGGAGAAAGTTCGTGTAGAAGAGAGACTGGCTAATCTCCAGAGGAGTCTTGTGGAGGTTGAGGAAGACAAGAGAGGTCTGGATGGAAGATTTGCTAGTGCCCAGACAGCTATGGTGATGCAGGAAGAGACAATCAGACGTAACGAGAGAGACAGGAAACAGATGCAAGATAAGATCAACAACCTGGAGAGGAACCTGAGTGCTAGCAACTCTGAGCGTGCTCAACTCCAAGACAGAGTAAACAAGTACAAACAGGTTTGTTCATTGTACATACAGCCTCATTTCACTTTGTCAGCTAATATGCTAACACAAGCTAGCTGAAGAGTCATATAACTAGTTGGATCACAGGCTAACGTAGCAACATTAATATTGTAGGATCTGGCAGCATTGGAGGAAGAGAGGAAGGGACTGAGAGCTAACCTGGATGATTCTGAGGCTCGTAACACCAAGTTGGAGTTACTCAAGAGATCTCTGGAGGGAGACATTTCTAGAACCAAAGTCTTGCTGACTGATAAGGAGACCGAGGTTCAGGTGAGTCTGTCATAGGGTATGCGGTAGGGTATGCAGTAGGGTATGCTGTAGAGCATGCGATAGGGTATGCAGTAGGGTATGCTGTAGGGCATGCGATAGGGTATGCGGTAGGGTATATGGTAGGGCATGTGGTATACAGCAGGATATTCAGTGAGACTTAGCTGACTGGTATTCAGTGTATCTAATGATCCTATTATATTTGTTGACACTATGTAGGATAACATAATTGCACTACACATGGGTAGACAAATCTACATGTTGGTATATACTGCATGTTTATGAATATAGAGATATTTTTCTGGGATGCAGGTCTTGCAAGAGAGAATCGAAAATGTCTGCAAGACTGTGCAGGACTTGGAAGGAAAAAACCAGAGCCTCCAGCTGACCGTAGACAGACTTTCTTTGAGTCTGGCTAAGACTGAGGAAGAGGAATCTGCTCAGAAGGTAGACTTTAGGTTTATCATGTCTTTGGAGTAAGTAGCTTGTCCTCACAACACTGTCCATTAACATCATTAGGACGGTGCCGAGTTGACCTATCACATATCAATATCATTATGTTGCAGGAAAGAGCACAGAATCTGAATCTCTCTCTAACTGAAAGTAACTCAGCAATCAGTGAGCTTCAAGAACGGCTGCAGCAGATGCAGAGGGCACTTACCAGCTCTGAACATGACAGACGTGTTCTTCAGGAGAGACTGGATACGACCAGGTATATCACATGTAGCTGTTTCTGTATGCAGTGTATCAGTACTCTAGTTAGTCACATTAGCATCCTCGTATGTACTACATACTGTGCACATATGACTGTATCAACAGTGCTAAGTGCTAAAGTTGAGAGATTTGTTGTAGACAAGCTCAGAATGATACAAAGAAGCAGAACCATACTCTGATTGAGAGAGTGCAGGCTCTACAGAGTGAGCTCCAGGACAGTGAAGTGAGAAGAGATGAGCTGGAAGGACAAGTTAGACAGAGTCACACTGTAAGTACAACTACAACCTCTGTATGTAGCTGGTTAGTCATCTGCCCACTTGGACATGAACCTCTGTATATAACTGGTTAGTCATCTGTTCACTTGTACATGAACCTCTGTATATAACTGGTTAGTCATCTGTTTACTTGTACATGAACCTCCCTCAATGAGCCTTGCAGTGCTCACCTAATCTCTCCCCTCTGTGTAATACAGTTCCTGGTACAGAGGCAAGAAGCAGAGCAGGAGCTGAACCAGAAACTGCAGAAGTTGCAGGGTGACAGAACTGCTCTCTCTGACAGAGTGGCAACTCTTCAGAGACAACTAGCTAATATGGAGACAGAGCAGAAGGAAGTTTCCAGAACTGCCAGGACTTTGGAGAAAGACAAGACTGCTTTGAAGAAGACCTTGGACAAGGTGAGTGTTCCAGACTCCCATGACTACTATTGATTGTGTAAACTAATGAGTATAGTTGATGATTGCAGCTCCACAAGTCAAACTAAACACAGTGTGTGACAATTTAATTCTGATGCAGGTTGAGCGTGAAAAGCTGATGCATGAAGAGAGAATGTGCCGATCAGAAAGTGAGAAAACTAATCTCAGCTCAACTCTGACAAGACTTGAGGAGGAGAACATTGATCTGCAGAGACAAGTCCAATGTCTGCAAGCCCAGCTTTCTGAACTAGAGAGCCAGCATGCTCAAAGGTAGTACTAGCATTTGCAGGTAAAACCACAATGAGTTGATGTAATGTCTGCATTGTCAAAGTATATGTAACTTTTAGAACAGATTGTATCTGATGTCTAAGTGGTAAGTAAATACCGGGGTTGTACTTACTGTTTTTTGTTATAGACTGATAGATTTGACCACCCGACACAGAGCTGAGACGGAGATGGAGACTGAGAGGCTAAGAGGTGCCCAGTCTCAGGCTGAGAGGAGTTTGGAGTCGAGAGAGAGGTCCCACAGACAGAGGGTAAAGGGACTTGAGGAGCAAGTGGCTACCCTCAAGGATCAGCTTGCCCAGGAGATGAAGAAAAGACAGCAGTATATCAGGTGAGTGTTTGGTCGTCTGCACAAGCAGTCCATTAGGTAAGTGTTTGCCCATCAGTACCAGCAGTATATCAAGTGGGTGGGCTAATATCATCCATGTCTGGTTTTAGTCGATCAGCCAATGCTGATGATGGAGAGTACAGACTGCATACATCTCTCTCCAGCATTGACCCAAGAGTAGACAACATGTTGCTTGAACAGGAAGTGAAGAGGCTCAATGAATCGTTGGGAGGTGAGTAACCTGCTGTTTCTTTCACCAGATAACACTGTTTTGGCTTACTGGTATAATTCCTACCACTTGTTAAGACTGTCAAGTTGTAAACTATGCTTTGATGTTTTGCCTATGCAGGCCCACTGTCACCACCCACAAGACTTACTCCAACCAGGAAGCCTACAAGGAGCACTTCACCACTCAGACTTTCTTCTACTCCATCGCCAAGACGTCTGCAACTGTCTGGTGGAAGAAAGAGCTAAACACTCACCTTCTCTTGCTCACATTACTATCTAGTTACCACTAGTTATTTGCTCCTTGTTTCCTGTCGACCATATTAAATCTATAGTTATAGTAATAGGTAACTAGCTGATGTTGACATACTGTCTTGTTCTCTTTGCCTCTACCTTATTATATCTGTTGGTTGCTGCACCAATCATATTTATCCTTCACTTCTCGGCTGCTGCTCATACTGTGTGATAACATAGCAGCAGTTCCTACTGGCTATTACAAAATGTGAGAGTGAAACAATGGTTTCCATTGGCTAATATATTTATCTTCAGCCTACATTCACAGAGTTTATATTCAAATTATATATATTTATTATTAATATATTTCTATTTTCTTGTTATATTAATACTTATTGTATCCGTCCATTACTTAGATGCTTTTATATATTATGTAACAGTGATATACATGAATCTATATATTATTATTATACACAGTGTTTAGCTGCACTATTCTCCATTTTTGTAGCAAATAGCTGGTGTTTTTCTTTACCCACTATAATTTAATACTTTACATGTTTTACTTGGTAGGCCGTCCTCTCTTCTTAAACAATCTCATGTGAGCACTCAAGTAATTAAGTACACCTTGCTTTTAAGGCATATACAAAGGTATATTATATCCAAAGAGTCCTAGACCTGTGTTGTATTATTGGTGAACTAGAATTGATTCGTGGATTTAGTAGTGAAACCATAACTAGGTAAGCAGCTCTGCTAGATGCTATATTTTGTGGGTAGTTGGTAGTTGATATCATATTAATAATATGCTGTTTGTTCATTATTATATTGTATTTATTATATAGATGTGAATGTGTGGTTAAAATAACATAAAATAAAATGATAATATGTTTGTTATCATAACTACATGCTGTTGTGCTTGTTAATAAGTGTTCAAATATTGAGTACAATCAGATGGGGAGTAATGTAACAGAAAAGGGAGTTGGTTTGGATTTGCTTTTCTCAAAAGTTAGCAGCTGCTGCTCCAAGAGTGAACAACTCCATATAATAATAGAACCTAGCAGTAGTTATACTGATGAATGTGTAGAATAACATACAACAACTTATATATCCTACTGATTGGCTATATCCTGTGTATTTATACATGTACATGAAGTGTATGTATATATTCATTATGCTGTATAGATATACATATTCTCTACCAAGTAAATAAATCTGCATACTGTGATCAAGCACACATGTCATAAGATGTCTTCGCGACCTCTTGGACGGGGTTTGGGGACCCAGGTCGCAAATGAAAATCCTAAGATGGCAGTCCGGACTAGGCCAAAAGGGCTATTGACCTGGGATTTTGCTTGGCCGGGCGAAACCATCCCCAGGTCCCCTGGCCTTATCGCGCCAAAATGAGGATTTTGCTTTTGGCCCAAGTCGGTGTGTTCGTGACTCTGTGACGGATGTGTGCCTGTAAATATTTTCGCAAATTGGCCTGAGTCTGAAGTTTACAAATTGGTGAGCATATATATGATATACATGTACCCCTGCTGAATCCAGACGTATTGAGCTTAGTACCAAAAAATAGCTGGCTAGTATAATAAAGCTACATGTAGCTGCCTTGGCTTGTAGGCTATACATAACATGTGTGTATATATAGGTACGTAGGTATTGTATGTACATGTAAGTATGTGGGCTATACATAACATGTGTGTATATACTGTACATAGGTATTGTATGTACATGTAAGTATGTGGGCTATACATAACATGTGTGTATATACTGTACGTATATATTGTATGTACATGTAAGTAGGTAGGCTATACATGACATCTGTGTATATACTGTACGTATATATTGTACGTACATGTAAGTAGGTAGGCTATACATGACATGTGTGTATATACTGTACATATATATTGTATGTACATGTAAGTAGGTAGGCTATACATGACATGTGTGTATATACTGTACGTAGATATTGTATGTACATGTAAGTATGTGGGCTATACATAACATGTGTGTATATACTGTACATAGGTATTGTATGTACATGTAAGTATGTGGACTATACATGACATGTGTGTATATACTGTACGTATATATTGTATGTACATGTAAGTAGGTAGGCTATACATGACATGACTGTACATATATATTGTATGTACATGTAAGTAGGTAGGCCTCAATGTGGTGTAACTTGAATTACCTGCTGTACATAAGTGAGACTAAATAATAGCATGCTTATCCTCATATAGCTGCAGTAACCCAAACCATCTGCAAACAAAGGCATAGAAACGGGTAACTTGACTCTGGCTATATAGCTAAGGTAGGTTTCATATATCAGTAATAGTAGATTATTGTTCAAATGGAAGCATTACAACCATTGCAAGTCCTGCCACCACCAGTCCTCTATTCATGCTATCACGGACGTAGATCCTGAGTATTATTTTATAAAATTTTCATGTTACAAACAAGACAAACAGAATTGTGAAGCTTGAACTAACAGTAATAGATTATAGGGAACCGTGCTCCATGGCTCCATATATTCATTAACCAATGCATCAAATAACAAGACTGGGCTGTTGAACAAGCCAGTTCATGTTTCATAGCTGTAAATAAGAGCGGCCATGTTTAGAATAGAAAACATCTGTGTAAGATATAGAATGTATATTTGACAAACTGAAATAAGATATGCTCCTATCGGATGACTTATAATATGATTGATTTAGTAAGAACATGAGTAGGCTAACTGGTGGTACAGCAAATATTAGCTCCCAGTTTCAGTTACAATACATTCTCAGCGTCAGGTTGTGTTGAAGATACAGTAGAGTCTAGACCGTCCTCTGCTTGAGTTCAGCTTTACGCCCACCAGGTCCCTTCCTTGACCTGTTAGCAAAGACTGCTTCTTCCTCTCCTTCTTTACTGATCATTATATGCTACCTTCTGCTGATGATATACTTTACACAAGTAAGTATTGATACGCTATGATTAGTGCATGTATAGTTATGTATGTATAGTTATGTATGTATAGTTATGTATGTATAGTTATGTATGTAAACGTCTTTATTACTCGTTATGCAATGTAACATAATATTATACATGGATATACCATATAAATAAATATTAAAATACACATATTATACCTGTGTACCTGTATCACTGGCAGTATTCTATACTTATGTACCTGTATTACTGGCAGCATTGTGTACAGTCATGTACCTTGTGTACCTGTATTACTGGCAGCATTGTGTACAGTGTACCTGTATTACTGGCAGTGTTCTATACCTTGTATACCTGTATTACTGGCAGTATTCTATACTTGTGTACCTGTATTACTGGCAGCATTGTGTACAGTCATGTACCTTGTGTACCTGTATTACTGGCAGCATTGTGTACAGTATACCTGTATCACTGGCAGTGTTCTATACCTTGTATACCTGTATTACTGGCAGTATTCTATACTTGTGTACCTGTATTACTGGCAGTATTCTATACTTGTGTACCTGTATTACTGGCAGCATTGTGTACAGTCATGTACCTTGTATACCTGTATTACTGGCAGTGTTCTATACCTGTATACCTGTATTACTGGCAGCATTGTGTACAGTGTACCTGTATTACTGGCAGTGTTCTATACCTTGTATACCTGTATTACTGGCAGTATTCTATACTTATGTACCTGTATTACTGGCAGCATTGTGTACAGTCATGTACCTTGTATACCTGTATTACTGGCAGTGTTCTATACCTGTATACCTGTATTACTGGCAGCATTGTGTACAGTATACCTGTATTACTGGCAGCATTCTATACCTTGTATACCTGTATTACTGGCAGTATTCTATACTTATGTACCTGTATTACTGGCAGCATTGTGTACAGTCATGTACCTTGTGTACCTGTATTACTGGCAGCATTGTGTACAGTCATGTACCTTGTGTACCTGTATTACTGGCAGCATTGTGTACAGTGTACCTGTATTACTGGCAGTATTCTATACCTTGTATACCTGTATTACTGGCAGTATTCTATACTTATGTACCTGTATTACTGGCAGCATTGTGTACAGTCATGTACCTTGTATACCTGTATTACTGGCAGCATTGTGTACAGTCATGTACCTTGTATACCTGTATTACTGGCAGTGTTCTATACCTTGTATACCTGTATTACTGGCAGTATTGTGTACAGTCATGTACCTTGTATACCTGTATTACCGGCAGTGTTCTATACCTGTATACCTGTATTACTGGCAGCATTGTGTACAGTATACCTGTATTACTGGCAGTGTTCTATACTTATGTACCTGTATTACTGGCAGCATTGTGTACAGTCATGTACCTTGTATACCTGTATTACCGGCAGTGTTCTATACCTGTATACCTGTATTACTGGCAGTGTTCTATACCTGTATACCTGTATTACTGGCAGTGTTCTATACTTATGTACCTGTATTACTGGCAGCATTGTGTACAGTCATGTACCTTGTATACCTGTATTACTGGCAGTGTTCTATACCTGTATACCTGTATTACTGGCAGCATTGTGTACAGTATACCTGTATTACTGGCAGTGTTCTATACTTATGTACCTGTATTACTGGCAGCATTGTGTACAGTCATGTACCTTGTGTACCTGTATTACTGGCAGCATTGTGTACAGTGTACCTGTATTACTGGCAGTGTTCTATACCTTGTATACCTGTATTACTGGCAGTGTTCTATACCTTGTATACCTGTATTACTGGCAGTATTCTATACTTGTGTACCTGTATTACTGGCAGCATTGTGTACAGTCATGTACCTTGTATACCTGTATTACTGGCAGTGTTCTATACCTTGTATACCTGTATTACTGGCAGTATTGTGTACAGTCATGTACCTTGTATACCTGTATTACCGGCAGTGTTCTATACCTGTATACCTGTATTACTGGCAGTATTCTATACTTGTGTACCTGTATTACTGACAGTATTGTAGTAAAGTAGTACATGAATACACTGTAAGATAGTACATGTATATAGAATACACATGTATATACATGTAGATTACACATGTATATACATGTAGATTACACATGTATATACATGTAGATTACACATGTATATACATGTAGATTACACATGTATATACATGTAGATTACACATGTATATACATGTAGATTACACATGTTATGTAGATTACACATGTTATGTAGATTACATTACACATGCATTTGGATTTCACTTGTTATGTAGATAATAAATGTGTTAGCATTAAGCAGGGTGACATGTCTGCAAGAATAGCTCGTAGTAGAAGTAGACACGAAGGAGTGTTCAAAAAGGAAGTTGGCAGCTTGCCAAGAGTAAGTTTCTATACTTACTAAATAGATGTATAGTATAAATGAATGTATACATTGACTACTACATTATTATCTGATGATTTGCCATAATTATAATAATATTGTTACATAGTGTTATTTACCATCTGTTTGCATATGAATGTGTTATCCATGTTAGTAGTTTCCCCATTGTATGGTAACAAGTAGCTGCCTACATCAACTATACAGTCATGTTGTTTATCTATGGTACCATAGTCGAGCGGAGCACATAGCATTGGTAGAATAAGCGAGACGGGAGGTCTGGGAGCCACCCCATATCGAGCAGCTAGACTTCGTATAAAGTCTTCATGTAGTCTCAGCCCTCCAGTTTCCCAACGTAAGCAGAGATTTCCTCAACCAAAGTCAGGTAAGGTGGGACAGTCAGCTATTGTTATACATGAAGTTATGGAACATTATACCCCATTAGAAACTGACACATTAGTACATTATGTACATGTAAATGCGTTGCTACCATGTTACATAATAGAATGCATGTCAGATTTGAAATCCAACAAGCATAGCCCCACTCCCCCCCCCCCCCACAGTACTACACTAAAGTTATCGGGTAATGCAGTGCCCCCCCCCCACAGTACTCCACTATAACTATCGGTTAATGCAGTATATCTCCCAGTTATGCCTATAGGTGGGAGGCTGATACACAAATATTCAAGCAATGTGTTTGATATAACACACAGCTAATACGGTGTTGGTTTCAGTTGTTTTATTAATGGGTATCAAATTTGGAAACATTACACCTTCTTTCTTGACACAAACGATCAGTTTCACAAAGGGGAGCATATTATCTTACCCAAAGACTATACATGTCTAAATAAATGTGCATTGGTAATGTGTAATATACAGTACAGACAAAGACTATATATATTACAATGCACAGTATGTCTAAATGTGCATTGGTAATGTGTAATATACAGTACAGACACTAAGGTTAGTATAACATAATATCTATAATACTTAGACAGTGGTATCATGTTTACTGGTGATGGGCCCCCTGCTCTGACACAATATTCTAATTATTATTATACACATACAAATTATGTATATTTTACATATACACAGTAAAGGAATATATTATCTGGTACTACAACATTATTTAGTATTACATTATGCATTATCCCTTGAATGCCATGTGCTAGTATATTATAGTATTGCATGTTGCCATAGTAACATGTAAACTCTTCTTGCTGGAGGAAGGAAATAATTTATATTTTGCTATTAGCCTTCTGCTGTAATTATTACACATAAAAATGTGCTAGATATAAAATAGTCTACAGTATAATATATACTTTATTCAATATATTACAATAAAAATATATATGTGTGACATCTGTGCATTTGAGAAATAATTTATTTGTTACAATAATAATACGATAATGTAATATTAGGCAAAGTTAACCTTTGAGAAGTTGTGTTCTCTCTATATAACAATACAATACTAGTATTTAATTGGCTTACACATGTTTTGGGCAGTATTACATACCTGGAATTGTCCTCACCTGAGTCTATAGGTATATTAATCCTAAAATGAATGTTACAAATATCCTACATACATGGTCAGATAACTCTACAGTTGAGAAATGCTGCAACACAAACATACATGTGGGTACACAGTAGACCCTATATAGATGTGTACAATATGCTACATGCACTTTTGATTTGGTTAGGCATGGTTAGGTTTTATGAGATACTTTTGTTGCAAGGAAGTTTTTTAGAACAATCAGTCTGTGAAAATAGCCTAGCCAGTAGCAGTTCATATAGCATTTATGTAATGAATATTCGTCAATATATATTATGCATGCCACAAACCACAGTTCTTGCATTTACCATTCATATATACATGTGTATTACAACTAAGACAACATGGCATCAAGGCATATATTACTATGGCCATATATACATACTATCTATTTATTGCTGTAGGTACAGATACCATATACTACTGTAGTAATGTAGGTGTATGTATATATTCAGTATACAGTATATTATGGTTATTTGATAATGTATTATATGTAATATACCTACAGCATATGGTTATTTGATAATGTGTTATTGTATGTATGATTTGTATGTGAATCACTTCCCATAATATACATGAATGGTAAAGGGTAGATGCTTGTAATAATTAAAAGGTGCAATCTGATACATGACACAGGGAGGTTAGCCTAAAGGGTATATGTACATATATACAGTATATACATCTATATACTATACACTGTATTATACATGGGTATGAGTGTACAATCTATGCTAGCATCTGTTGGTGTTTCATGGCGGTGTTGGGTTGCATATTTTATACACTTAAATTTATTAAAATCAAGAAGAAAAGGCTACTGGAAGACAAGAGCTCAGGTGTGAATAGCGTAAGTGCATTTAACACAAATGCACTGGATAATATTACACCCAGCTTATCAACCATTCAATTGATCTGTTTTACTGCATTATTTTAAAAATGTACTGAACGCTAAAAGCAGTCTAAACAGTTGGACCGAACAATGATGGGGAATAATAGAGGTGGTCGGCTTCTTAAGAAATATGATCAATACATATGTGTTTCATATTTAGATACATGTCTGTGATACAATGGAGGCTGTACTTAGCTATAATACACAACATATATGGATCATATGTCAGTATAGAGTTGCTGTGACAAGAGAACAAGGTGGTTGTATTATAGTCTATGCTACTGTGGCACCTGACAGCAAGTACCTGCTAGAACGGTTTAGTGTTATATAGACTGTTGAGCTCTGCTTAGTAAATATAGGATGGTTCAGTTGAAGGACGAATACGCAGGTAATGATGCTATATGTATTACAGTTGATGAGGACGATGATGACGTGTCTAATATCTCAGACTATGAAGATGATGATATCAAATTCAACTTTGGCTATAATCTGTCTACTAATCGGTCAGCTGCTGCAGGTAAGTACATTCATATTATAATGTACAATACAATAATATTATATAATAGTATATCATAATGTACAATACAATATAACACAGTATATACCATAATATACAATACAATGTAATATAACAGTATTAATACCATAATAATATATATACAATGTATTATACATATAGATATAATATAATATATTATATCTATGATTATACAATACAATATAGTATAATAGCATACCATAATACATATAACACAATATAATACGCCGTGTACAGTAATTTCAGTGTTATTAAATTCTACATGTATGTAAAAATGTAGATACTACAGTGTATATGACTGTATATAGTATGTTGTATGGTTGACAGGTGGAGATACTACAGTGTATATGACTTTATATAGTATGTTGTATGGTTGACAGGTGGAGATACTACAGTGTATATGACTGTATATAGTATGTTGTATGGTTGACAGGTGGAGATACTACAGTGTATATGACTGTATATAGTATGTTGTGTGGTTGACAGGTGGAGAAGGTACATGTGACTGGTGTAGTAGAGTACATACAGTAGGTGATCTGACTCTCACCTCCAATGATAGAGTCACCAAGAGCTTCTGTAGCGAAGATTGCCAGCAGCTGTTCAAAGTTGATGTGTTACGAGCAAAGGTAATAAACTCATTATGTCATTATAGCCTCTGTCCCTATGTAATACAACAGCCTCTGTCCTTATGTAATACAACAGCCTCTGTCCCTATGTGATACAACAGCCTCTGTCCCTATGTAATACAACAGCCTCTGTCCTTATGTGATACAACAGCCTCTGTCCTTATGTGATACAACAGCCTATGTCCTTATGTAATACAACAGCCTCTGTCCTTATGTGATACAACAGCCTCTGTCCTTATGTGATACAACAGCCTATGTCCTTATGTAATACAACAGCCTCTGTCCCTATGTGATACAACAGCCTCTGTCCTTATGTGATACAACAGCCTCTGTCCTTATGTGATACAACAGCCTCTGTCCTTATGTGATACAACAGCCTCTGTCCTTATGTGATACAACAGCCTCTGTCCTTATGTGATACAACAGCCTCTGTCGCTATGTGATACAACAGCCTCTGTCCTTATGTGATACAACAGCCTCTGTCCTTATGTGATACAACAGCCTCTGTCCTTATGTGATACAACAGCCTCTGTCCTTATGTAATACAACAGCCTCTGTCCCTATGTGATACAACAGCCTCTGTCCTTATGTGATACAACAGCCTCTGTCCTTATGTGATACAACAGCCTCTGTCCCTATGTGATACAACAGCCTCTGTCCCTATGTGATACAACAGCCTCTGTCCTTATGTGATACAACAGCCTCTGTCCTTATGTGATACAACAGCCTCTGTCCCTATACCACACAATAGCCTCAGTCTCTATACCACACAATAGCCTCTGTCTCTATACCACACAATAGACTCTGTTCCAACATATTAAAATAACCTGTGTGGTATCTGTCAGGTGTGCGAATGGTGTGGAGAGCATTTCCCAACAAAGTCTAGTCTAATAGTAGTGGAACCTTCTGCCGAGTCTGTACCTCTACAGTTCTGCACACAGAGCTGTATAAACAAATATAAAATGGAGCTGTTCTGTGTGGAGGTCAAGGAGCAGCTACGCAGAATAAAAGATGAGAACGTTCAGCTACCAATGACCTCTACCAAACTCTCTCACAGTGAGAGGAAGATTCTAATCACACCAGAACTGTGGAATGAAGGTTAGTTAGTCCATCTTCTTTGAGATTCGAACTGCTGTGAATTACTGATTTATACCATCTTGTTAATTTACATGTACAATAAAATATGTGTGTGACTGTTTGTAAAATGAAGATTGGCCAGTGACCAATAGCTCTTTGTAAAATGTCTGTATATGGACATGCTTATTCTTCGCAGATCATTAGCTCTTCTTTTCTTCTGTAACAGGGAGTCAGCTTTGGTGTTGTCAATGAACCTACACCAGATATATCTAGCGATACACAACAACAACGCAGCAACAGGAAATGGGTGCCATGAAAGGAAGCGAAAGGGAGATAGCATGGAGAATGTGATAAGCAAACTATCTAGACGCAACAATCGATACAGTTCAATGAGTTCAGAAGAACCCAGCAAGCTTCTGACTGCATCACTATCAGGTATCCATGGCTACCTACAGATACATTTAATTACCACACTGTGTGGTGTACAATAATACTACAATATTCCCAAAATAGGGTTATACATGTATGCCTTATATTCCTACTGACAGTGAATTTTACAGATAATGTAAACGTTTAGGTATGAGAGGAAATGAGTAATAAATGTAGTATCACAAGTAGGCATTTGTACATGTAATTATGTAGATACTAGCCAAAGCACACCCATAAATCTCACTCTACAAAGATCAGAAGGGAGCGAAGAAATAAGAAGGGGTTGCTGCAAGGCAAGGGCAGTTACCAATACAAACAGAGTGTGTGATAGTACAGAACAGGTTAGAGTATATTATATTATACTACATGCTCAACTGTATAATACATGTATGTACATGCATATAGGCCTATTAATACTAGTCGTGTAAATGCTCTGGAGTAATACATGTACAAAGCAATGCATATACCTTCTGTAACATTATGCACTATATCATCAACTTTTGGCATTTTCTTCTTATTGGCTTTCGTTTAGTCATTCTGACCTCAGAATCTCAAGCTTGTATGAACAACAGGAACTGGAACCTGTGACCCTAAGGTCTACTAATTAGCAAGGAAATCATTAAAACCATTTTGCCACCTTATCATGTTGTATTACAGGTTGATAAGAGAAAACTAGCAGCAGTGACAGCTCATTGGACAGGTCCAACAATAATACCTCTACCAATACTACTACCAGTACCCATACCCATACCAATATCTGTTGGTAGTATCCCACGACTGAGAGACAAATCAGCTAGCACAGCCAACGGGAACAGCAGACAGGAGGGGGATAAATCCATTCCACAAAGGACAGAAAGTCTCAGGTTAATTGCTGATGAGCCTGAATGAAGGTGTACATTAGAATTATACACATACACGTAGTTTGCTAAAAGAACAGATTTAAAAGTTATCCTCTCTTTGAATTCAGAAGGGAAAGAAAGGACAACTCCTCCCACATAATAACCTCTCAATAATCAACCCTTTCAGCCACACATATAGAGGAGATATGGCAGTCGGCTGGATATATTAGTAATACTGATTGCTATAGACCATAATTTATTGTCTTACAGACACTTTATATTATTTAGTTATGCGAAGTGCATGTATAAGTAATGTTGATATATTTTTTATGATTTGTAAGTAATGTATATGTACATAATATTAGTATTATAACCATTCTGACAGTATTAAACAATACAGAAAGTATATACATGTATATATGTATGTTCTAGTTCACATGGTATAGGAAAGTAAATTATACAACACACACTAAGATAGAGTAATAATGGTCTCTACATGTACAAATGTATATACAGACTGGAACAAAGCAAGTTAGTAGGGACGCATTCTACCCCCTCCTCTAGCAGACATCATTGGGTGGGATATGGCTACATTTAGGTAGTCACCAATTACGAATCTCTTCTCTTTCAAAGTCGCATTGTCATCTGTGCCTTTTTTTCCTGAGTGGAAACATAGATAACAAGTGTAGTAATATAAGAACAATGTGAACGGTTACATCGACATAGATATGTACTACTTGCCTACACGGTATGTGCTATGGATGTACTATTTACCTACACAGTAGGTGCTATGAATATTCTACTTACCTACGCATATGCTCCCAATATCCCTTTGCACATATTTTCCTTGCAAAACTTGAGGAAACACCACATAGAAATCTATAAATGTGCCTTTTCTACGTGCATCAGGATTCATTTGCTTTATAAGACCAGCAAGTTCCTTCAGGGATGCATCCATCCTACAATCAGTTACTATGGATACTGAGCTGAGTAAACAAATACTGTGATTATTTCTACATGCCATGGAAAGAATGTAAAGCATAAGGCACTAATCTTGAGCACTCACCAGGTATATATAGATACTTGATTAGGTGGCATGTTACCCCTTGAGAACTCAGATATGTGATATGGTCTCCCTGTGTTAGTGAACACTCTTAGCAAAAATGGACATACCTGAAACATTAGATCAAAATATTGTGTTACAGTAGCCATTATAGTTTACTAGGTGTTAATGTACTTGGAACCAATGTTTACTAATTATTTGGAATGTTGTGGTCTGCTGGCTGAATTCATTATTATCATCTACTGATCTCTGTAGACTATTTGGGCTAACGGATTGTTATAGCCTATCATTCATTAATATAGGCCTACTATTTAGACCCCTAGATGGATCCAACATTACCATAGCAGTGCAGAAAAAGCACTTCAAACCTATCTAAAATTAAATAGCTTCTAGCCACAAGCAAAGTGAGCTATAACAAATAACATCAATGGTATTAATACATATATCCCAGAACATCATAAAAACAGTGAAGTGAAAGTTTAGTCAATTCTTGCTTTTAGAGGTGTGAATAGCTGAACAAGCTGGCATTAAAATAACTATGTGTATGGTATAATTAGTGTGTGATTACCAGAGTTTAGATTTAATTATTAAAAATGAACTCAACTCAACACCTCCAAAGGAGGAAGTGCAGACCTGTGGAGCAGGGCCTATTCAAACTAGCTGGGAATCTCAGGTCAGCTTACATTTGATTTTAGCTACAGTGCAACTTTGTGGTTCTTAGTATTGGTATCTATGTAACCTACCTCTTATCTGCAGGCAAAAGGCACCGCCTCTATAAAGTTTATAACATATAGCTATGGATGGAAATGCACTTGCTAAACTGTTGACCCAAAGATTTCTACAGATTGTTTCCACAGCTTTCACATGTTGATCTGCCAAACTAAAAACTTTTACAGATCAGCAATATGCGGCTTAGAAATTCACAAAACCACAATGTTGCGCGTAACTGGAGCTAACTACTAACGCCTATCACACACAAATAATAATATGGTAGGCATATAGGGCCTACAATAATATCATAAAAGCACAGGTGATTTAATTTATTAATTTAATAAGCACAATAATTATTACTACTAATGTAAATATAATTATTAGGCCCTTTATATTACTAATATAATTTATTACTAATTTTTATATCATATTTATTACATTTTTAATTAGTATAACTAATAACGTAACATAATAAATATATAAAATTTATTTCTATAATAATGATATATATATAGATATTTTATTAATATTATTTTATATTTATACTATATTAATATTTGCACTTTGACTTTTCAAAAAATAATAATAAACGCATTTAAATATAGTTTGTAGTTAGGTGTAAGTCTAGTCTGCAGCAGTGTAGGTTAATTTTTTAACCTATTTGCCTAACAAATATTTTATTCTCCTACTGCAAAATAATATTTCAATGGTAACCACGCACCTCTTTTCTGTCTATAGGGGGAACTGGTGTTTTTTCTTTAACAGCCAATTGTGTGATAACTGACGCAGCAGCCATTGAGCCTAATTAAGAGAGTATTCTAGGTACCAGCAGATGTCAAGACACTTGTTGAGCCCCTAAACTAAGATCGGAATTTAATATTAGTTACAAATGTGGCAAGTGGAAATTACAAATGTGGCAAGTGGAAATTACAAATGTGGCAAGTGGAAAGAATAATATTTTGTTAATTGCTACTGTTTGCAAAATAATTATTCAAACATCGGTAAATTGCCATTGACCTTCATCAAACAATACCTCGCTCCATATCAAGTGATCTATTATAAAGAATATAGTTGAAAGGAAGTAAAGAGAGCGTTCACAATAGGCTAGAAGGTCCGCAATCAATATGAACCAAAAACTTTTTTTGTGTCTACAATCCTTTGCATCCCCGTTGCTACTTTCATTCGAGACTCATGGCACAAGAGAAGACAATCCTTATATTTATTGTAACTGGTGAGCCTGACTAGTACATGAATTGAAATCACAACCTTGCAGCACTACTCTGTGTCTACTCATGGTGTATACTTTACTTCATGCCTACTAGACATGATGTATAACATGAGAAGAGGGTACATTCTTTCATCTCATGCATTGGTAAAAGAGATCAAATACGTTCCAGGCAGGCCATCTACATGCATTTTCACTCTTTTGTTATGTTGATAATGCACAATTAGTCAATTACAATACAATCATAAGTCAATTAGCTGCATGTGCCATTGCAATGATCATATGACCACAGGATACATGGTTTGAGTAACAAGTAAGAATGGGCAGTACATTAATTTATTGTGAAACTGAATCTTTATTTTAATTCAAAATATATTGATCTATAACACATCCAAACATTCTGATGATAATGTATCAAAAATAGTTCTCAATATAAAGTTATTTTTTTATAATTACAGAAATTTAGTAGCACACATAGTATTATTATCAAAGTTCTCTCCAAACAACCTTTCCTACCAGACTGAAGCAAGATTTAAATGGAATTTCAACAGAAAATAAATAATGAAAGCAATACCTGGAATCATTACACAGTTTACTGTACACAGAGTTATATTACAGTGTATAATTGAGTTATGTGAAGAAAGAGATGTATATTGCATAGTATATATAAGTTATATGTAAGCCTATATATTATTATGATAGGAGAGTATAGTATAAATACTATAATATAGTACACGTGGTGTCGTGTAGCACTGGTGCAATTAGTGACAGATGATTGTACTGTATATATTATATTATTATATAGTCCCCAGTCTTACTAACATTAGTGTTGTTGAGATAGATGACCAGCAATCAGTAAATTATAATACACAGTATATTATTATTGTGTAGGATATTTCCAGGCAGGAGAAGAGAGAATAGGAAGTGGATGCGCCTCCGTGTTGAGCACCCATTGGTCTAGAGGTAGCACTTCATCATCTGAGAATATCAGGTAGAGATACTTAAGGGTCTCGGCTAGGAAGAATGACTGTAAGTAAGCAATAACATTGATATAATACAATGAATATAACATATAATATGTTATATTATTATACATGTTTACCTGACATATAATAGCGCCTATGCTATACTACTATACATAGTGCTGCACAGTGTTTAGGTATCATTCAGCTGTTTAGTTTTTAAAATTCAAACTGAAACCAAACGCACCAGTTTGATATGATTTAGTTTTAAAATTCGTCTGACCCCCTTAAAGAACCGACTTCTGATAATGGCTGATGTTGCAAACGTGTGAATGCATGTTGTGCCTCTTTCAATCTTTATAATTCGATGTCATCCTTGCCATACAGATTTATCTGCATCCATTGTTGTCACTTAGTGATTATTTGTTGTAGTTTTAATCAGCTTTACCACATATTATACTTACATAATATTATAAATAATTAGTATTTAATAATTACGACTTACAGTAGTAGACAAAAGAAAAATGGCCGCCATTACAGCTAAATGTGGAGTGTGACAACTCCCAACATTGAATATGAAATTTTCGTTTCGATTCGGTGTTTTTTCAAAATTAAAAAACGAATACAACGCAAATTAAAACCGCCCAGCACTAATTATAGGCTACATGTCCACCTAACACGTGATATGTACCATCACTTGAACACATATTGATTTATATAATCAAACAACAACGTTATGCAAATGGTTATAAATAATTACCTGCTGTACATCATCCTTGGCAGGGTTGGAATTGGTCACATCTCTTAGACCAGTGAAACCATTCTCTGTGCGACAATGTTTGTTTATAGCCTATAACATACACAGTACGAGCATAACATGTATACAATAGTATAACATACACAGTATGAGCATAACATGTATACAATATTGGCAAATGTTGGTGCGAGCAAGTATCTTAATAATGAATAGTAAGACGAGACGCATTTTTATATTTTGTTGGCTCCTTATATTTCGATGTATATCCATACATCATCATCATTCCTCTGATGATGATGTATGGATATAATTATATCGAAATATAAGGAGTCAACAAAATATAAAAATGTGTCTCGTCTTACTATTCATGTATACAATAGTATAACATACACAGTACGAGCATAACATGTATACAATAGTATAACATACACAGTACGAGCATAACATGTATACAATAGTATAACATACACAGTACGAGCATAACATGTATACAATAGTATAACATACACAGTACAAGCATAACATGTATACAATAGTATAACATACACAGTACGAGCATAACATGTATACAATAGTATAACATACACAGTACGAGCATAGCATGTATACAATAGTATAACATACACAATACGAGCATAACATGAATACAATAGTATAACATACACAGTACAAGCATAACATGTATACAATAGTATAACATACACAGTACAAGCATAACATGTATACAATAGTATAACATACACAGTACGAGCATAACATGTATACAATAGTATAACATACACAGTACGGGCATAACATGTATACAATAGTATAACATACACAGTACGAGCATAGCATGTATACAATAGTATAACATACACAGTACCAGCATAACATGTATACAATAATATAACATACACAGTATGAGCATAACATGTATACAATAGTATGACCATATACAGCATACATACAATGTAATATACAAAAGTATAAATATATAGTACCTAAACAATAGTACAGTTTTATACAGTATACGATAGTATAGTGATATACAGTACATATTAGTACTACAATGATATACAGTATACGATAGTACAGTGATATACAGTATACAATAGTATAGTGATATACAGTATACAATAGTACAGTGATATACAGCATACGATAGTACAGTGATATACAGTATACGATAGTACAGTGATATACAGTATACGATAGTACAGTGATATACAGTATACAATAGTATAGTGATATACAGTATACAATAGTACAGTGATATACAGCATACGATAGTACAGTGATATACAGTATACGATAGTACAGTGATATACAGTATACGATAGTACAGTGATATACAGTATACGATAGTACAGTGATATACAGTATACGATAGTACAGTGATATACAGTATACGATAGTACAGTGATATACAGTATACGATAGTACAGTGATATACAGTATATGCACATGTACATGCACCATAGAATAGTGCTAGAGCACAAGTACCTCTACAGCCTGCCATGCCCACTCTCTATACTTGTTATCCTTAGTCAGTCTGTACATGTAGTAATGTGTCTCCAGAACTTCTGGTCTCAGTATATAGTACTTCTCATTCTGTCTCTGAGCTACGGCCTCTGTTGGTCCATCCATGCGGAAGTATTCAGGACCCAGTCCAGTGGCTACGGGCAAGTGTACGTACATTACTATATACCTAACTATATACCTAACTATACACCTAACTATACACCTAACTATACACCTAACTATACACCTAACTATACACCTAACTATATACCACACTGTATACCTCACTATATATCTCACTACATATCCATATACATTACACATACATGTCCAGTAGTGAACATACCTTACTATATACTTGTGTATATATAACAGAGTGATGACTCACCAGTCCTCACGTATGACTCGTGGCACGTATGAGCAATGTCAGCTCCCAGACCCATATAGTGTTCCTCATCTGATGAATATTTGGCACCCAGAGCAAACATTCCTCCTGAAAATACACATGTAGAGTAGAACATATTATGTAGACTATGTGTGTGTGTATGTGTGTATGTGTATGTGTACATACACATACACATACACTCCACTCTACATGTGTACATACACATGTAGAGTGGAGTGTATGTAGACTATGTGTATGTATATGTGTATGTGTATGTGTATGTGTATGTGTACATACACATGTAGAGTGGAGTGTATGTAGACTATGTGTGTGTATATGTGTAGGTGTGCTAGTACTACCTTCAGTGTCTTGTAGTGATGGATACAACATACCAGCAAAACAGGTGAGATGACCCATCTTAGCTTCAGTTCTTCCCCCTTTGTATTCACCGAGGTATTTCAATCCACCTCTGGAAGTTTTAAGGAGGTAGGACTCTACACCTTTAACAGCCTTGTCATACATTGTCTTAGCCTCAGTGTCCTCCTTGTTAGTCTGTAACCACACCTTGAGTAGGTACTCATAGAAACTGTCCCCTAGCGCTCCAATAGACACGTGGGCTAAGCAAGAAGGAATAAAATATACAACGTACATTAATTACACGATACTGACATAATGCATGGATATAAATAATATGAATATATGAATATAAATATAAACGATGATGGCATACTGTGCATCCACCATATTATATAATATGTTATAATTATATTATGATGTACATTATATAACTGACATATTATTACATGATATGTTGTAATTATATGATATACATTATGTAACTTACTCTGCCCCCATTTGCCTGTCTTGGGGTTTAGATAGTTTGGATAAAGTCCATTGGGTAGATCCAAGGCATTTACAGTTTCTCTTATCTTCTTGACCTGATAGAATACATGTGTATGTACATTTATGTGTATATGTGTACGAGTATAAAAAGTAGATACATGTATTCATGCATACAATATATACATGTACATGTATATAAATATGTGTGTTTACACGTACTGTACATACATATATGTATACAGTATACGAAGGTACTTGTACAATGTATGTACGAGTATTGTACATCTCTCTAGCATACTCATGTCCACAACATATTATACTTGTATATACAATGCACAATGTACATATAACATGATTTAATATGCACTGCGCACCTCTGATACCGTTATGCAGCCAATTCAATGATGCCACACAGTTGCACTATTCCGGCGCCCCTTATTCGACCAATTAACTAAACAATGCCTCTATGTGCCCCCAGAGACATCCATTTTCATAGATAAACCATAAATATTACATGAAATCAGGGATTTTACATATTATGTATTGCATATATATTTATACAGTATACACGTATATATGTATTTATATATACATGTATATAATATGTACAATTCCATGATGTATTGTATGTATTGCAACGTAGCTAGTTCTTTGTTCCTACCTTCTGATAGTAAAGGTCATTACCAGTAATCTTACTGAGGTACCACCATTCCATGTGTAGCGTACCAAACTCTGAGAGTATACTCGCCCCTCCAGATGCCCAGCCATAGTTCTTCCCAGTCCTCCTGCATCATCATGTATTATAGTGTTAGTAGATTGTATACATGATTACAATAATATACGTGTACATAGTACTACAGCATATAGCATATAGATAACAGGAGTTATCTTACCTCTTGAGATTCACCAGAGCATAAGGAATACCAGTGGGAGTGTTGAATGCTGGTAGTAACTTATCAGCAATATGTACAGCTTTCTCTTTGAATACCTACAAGAAGGCTCCCTGCATGATATTGCATCTAACAATTCTATTGGCTACGATCTACATGATATTGTATCTAACAATTCTACACGATATTGTATAGTGTAAGTATGTATGTCTGTATGTATGTATGGTGCAAGTATGTATGTATGTATCGTATGGTATGAGTAAAAGGGGACCACAATATAATACACTGGTACGTACATCACATTGATAGGCATATCCATTGTAGATAACTAAATAGTAAATAGTGTGAAATGCATTATAAATACCTCGTCTCCAGTGAAGGCGTAACAAGACAACAGTCCCCCTATGAACCTGATGTTTACCTCAAACACAGAGATATCGGCAGACTACAAAAATAGACACACAGAGTAAATTGATTTTATGCATAACTTTTACTATACTCTTTTATAAGATGGAAGGATGAGTACTGACCAGGTCAAAGTTGAGTTTATCAATAATCCACTGTTTGCCCTCATTAAACCTCTCAGTTAATCCCATAATCCATAGTGTGTCCATTCCATCGACTATGGTAGCACCAAGTGCAGTGTTACCTCCGAATATACCAGATGAGTGCCCTGCAGATAGTATAATATATTAGTTACACTTACTATAGAAACATATAGTAAAGTATTACTAGTTACACTTACTATAGAAACATATAGTACAGTATACTAGTTACATTTACTATAGAAACATATAGTATAGTGATATAACTACCTTACAGTGTATATACAGATTATAAACTACATACAAATTTAGTATATCATATTATGCAGTAGGCTTATAAACATGTATATAATTTTATGTACCTTTCTTACTAATAGGCTTCAGTTCATTGTGTCCCCATGCATGTTCTTTATATTGGTCCCAAGCAAACTCCATCATCTACAATAATTAGCTAGTTAATTAATGTATCAGTTTATCATAGACAATATGTATTATACTGCACCACGTCATTTGTGTATGCTGTACACTGTATATGTATGTAATACTAAATACTGTAAGATACATGTAAGTAGCACAATACATATAAATACAACTGAATAGACTGTATAATTAATTGAACTAACATCTAGGGCGCAGGTACATGCACTGAATACCGCAGGTACATGCACTGAATACCGGTATCTAATCAACCACCATAGAAACAACCTTACTGGTAAATGTTTAGTACAATGCAGGCCCAGTGATGCTATAACCTACTTACTGCTTATATATTACAGTATATGCACCAAAATACTCTACAACGACATGGGAAGCATTTAATACAGGTGCAATCTGGCCAATATACTGAAGCATATTAACAGACTGTGGGTGTTCACCAACCTTTACTACTGTATTCCTTCTTTCCTTGGCCACTGGGTCCACAGGGTCAGGATTATAAAACTCTTTATCCCCAGCATCAACATCAGCTACATCAAATGGAGCAGCAGCGGTCTGATTAGGTATTTCCTCTAAGAAGGACACCCAGTTAAACAATACTAGCATGTAAGTGGATTAGGTGAAACAACAAAGAACTTATTAAGCAATACGATAGACAATATACATGTATTGAAAAGCAATCACTAAGAACAAGTAGGACAACCTCACCACAAAATAGGTAGCCTAGTAATGTGTCATCAGAAAAGATTCATTTAGGCAGAAAGACTTATGTTGAATTGTTGTTTAATATCTATCATATACGTTAGCATGCCTCAAAGCAAAGAAATTCTTAAACACAAGCTCAAGCACAAGGTAATACTAGGGCCATAATCACACATCTAGCCGATATTTGCTTCAAACTTTCAGAGAAGAACATCTAGCTTCTTATGATCAACAAAATCTAGAAGATTACTTGTATACACATAGATAGATGGGTCACTGCAAGAGCAAACAATATATAGCTCACAACTGGCAGAGTGAGAGTCTTATGCCTACCTGGTGCTGGTTTCGAAAACGTTTTAGGAGGTTCTTCTAACTTTGGAATAGTCTCATCCTTTTGATGAAACTCAGAAGCCTTGGACAAAGACTTTAATCTACTGCCAAGGTCATCAATTTTTTCTTGATTTAATCGCAACTTGTCTTTCATTGAATTAATTTCTCTTTGGAGTGCTCCATCATCTTTAACTCGCCGACTCAATTCTTCCACTTCCTTAAATTTGTGATCTCCTTTGCCATGTCCATGTGGATTACTCATTTGTGGTTGCAGATCAGCTTGCCGTATCGTGCGTTTAAATTCATCTTGAGAGGGAGGCAAGTAAGTGGCACCAAGAAATACTAGTGTAAATGCAATAACAGCTATAGCTAATACATATTTTTCAGTCAATCGCAGAAACGTTCGCGAGCTCGAGTTTTGATTCTTTTTATGAAGAGGAAGCAGTGGTCCTGTATTGCTGGTCCCCATTCTAAAAGAGTACTTGTAAGCTAAGTACTATTAAATTAAAACATATGGTAATGTTATTTTAATTTTTTGATCCCATTCTCAGTCTGTTCTCCTGACAACTCAATCAATACATTATCCACTATTGATCCGTTCACTTCAGATTACGAATAAAGAATGTTGTTACAATTATTATACACGAGAGATAATGGTTATAACGGCACCAGCTTTTTTTTCTATCGTTTTTATCAATGCACTCAACGACTACTTTCTGGTCGCGCTTTACACATAAAGCGAGCGGAATGAGGTAGTTTCTTCTCATATTCCGTTTCCGGTTATCACCAGCAAGTCGGACTCCCTTTTTCAAATGAATTCATCCTATTTTTGTCAGCAAAGGAAGTTCGATATTTCAAGTGAGTGGTTGCAGAAGACTCAGTTGTACTTTTATAAAAAACGGTATTTTCTAGCAGAAGTTTACATAACAGTGTCGTATGACGTGTGTTACAGTTGCATCGTAAAAATTAAAATAAATTAAAAATAGAAGAGAAACCAGACCTCACCTTAGGCTTGCGTTTTGGTAGATTAGATATATCGACCGCCGCTGCTGGTGCTGCTTGCCTCGGCCGTATATTCTGCGCCTCTTTGAAGCGTGGGAGACTACCAGATTAATGGAAGATGGCTCATGTAGCTCCAATATACGAAGGATGGAGCACAACACTGTGTGACCAATGGATTACAGACCTATATTTAATATACATATAATGATAATAATATATCTGTGGCGCCAAACACCAGAGCTGGGTCCAAGTCATAGATTTGACTTGACTTGCCAAGTCAAGTCAAGTCACAAGTCGACTTGACTTGGACTTGCCAACTTGCTGACTTGACTTGACTTTGACTTGCACATCAATGTGACTTGACTTGACTTGGACACATGAATGACTTGTGATTTTGACTTGGGTTCTGCCAAGTCAATCTGGCAAATAAAAATTTTGTACAGTGTTTAGCCAACATGGAAAAAAGGTCTCAATTGTCTACCTATTTATCATTTGTACTAGGTCAGTGCTACTAGCAGCACTCCGAGTATATCAAGGTTAGCTATGAGGATACACAATTCAGGCTGTGTGTACGTGAGACTACACAACGGCAATGCATAGTCACAAGTACACACAGTGCAAGTAGTGTAAGTGTAGCCTAGGTGTGGTGTAAGTAGTGAATACAATGTACAGTGCAATAATTACTAGAGTTAAATTGCAGGACTGGCCAGTGGACACTCTGTGCTGTACCATGTGCTGTTTACATGCTATGTAACACTGCATCACCATTACAATATACAGTAACTGTATATTGTAGAGTATATAATACTATATGACCAGTCTCGACCGTAGTGCCAATAATACTACTTATATAGACTAGTTCTTTACCATGATTGCATAACATACATGTACATGCCCTGCTACACCTTGCCATAGGTTTTTCATGGATTGAAATGCCTACTAAACGAAAAAAATGATGTTTTGGAAAATGTAAAATTTTTTGAAGTTGTCTTCCACTTGACTTGCATTTCGACTTGACTTGACTTTGACTTGACTTGACTTGTGACTTACATGACAGCTGACTTGACTTGACTTGAGGCATCACTGACTTGACTTCGACTTGACTTGCCTTCAAAATTTTAGAAGTTACTTGACTTGACTTGAGGCAGCACTGACTTGACTTTGACTTGACTTGCCTCAAAAATTTTAGAAATGACTTGACTTGTTGACTTGCAAGTCGACTTGGACCCAACTCTGCCAAACAATTCTTTAACGTGGCTGCCCAGTAGCAGAGCTAGTCGAGGGGCCACCACGGCTCCCAGAGCTGGATATTATTATAGTTCGATATGGCACAGAGGGAAAACCTTCTTCGGGACGAAAACCTCCAGGTCGTTGGTGGGACTCGAACCCACGTCCTTGCAGATGACTTGCGTCATTGTTGCAAGACCAGAGTGACTAGCGCTAGACCACTCGGCTACCAACACCTATATTTTTGACCTCAATACAATACAGTGTAAGATACTAGAGCATATTGGTCTTCACTATTTAAATGAAAAGTTAGGCAGTTCTCTACATAATCGACAGCATGGCTTTAGAAGGGGTATGATCTGTGAGACTGGAGTGTGTGCCACCTATCATGATCTTGTTCGGGCTATGAAATGCTCTAGACTTCAAAAAGGCTTTGGACAAAGTAGCTCAAAGTCTACTATTGCAGAGAATGATTCCTGAATTTGATTCTATTTTAACAAAACGGATTCAAGATTTGTCACAGTAGTGATGGGCAGTAATGAAAGATCAACACTCAATCACGTGTGTTGCAATCTCTGGAGTGTCACAGGGTTCTGTTCTGGGTCCGACACTCTTCTTAGTATACATTAATGATTTGCACACTGTTGTCCCGTTGCGCTGACATAGTTACAGACCCGAACTGCCTGCAGAGGTGAACTAACGTCAATCTCTGCCTCGACCAAAGTCCACAATAGCAGTGTCCTCCCTCAGACAATTCGGGATAGATGTAAATACTAACCAGCAGTATGCTGAAAATCATTATGCTGTGTCGAAGAGAGAGCTAAATAAACAAATTAGAACTCAATTGCCATTATTATTGAGATGTTGAATGCTGTCAATTTTCTCAGAACTGAAATAATTATAGGCCTAATAGTCTATCTCTTTATTTGTTGCTTTAATTTTATTCTCATATTGCTATTATACTTATGACATTGGTGCCTGGTATTTGACGCTTAAATTTCAGATGTAGGTTATTTTCACTTATCTCAGAGTATTAGGTGCTGCTAGGCGCTACTAGCTACTACAATTCTCAGATATGCCATGGTAGCTTTCCCTCATGGAATACATTGTATACATCTAAAAAGAGACAACTCAAGTGTTAACTTAGAATGAGCAAATGATGCTAGTGGTTTTATTGCCATAGAGCATACTGTATGAACCAAACGGGTCCTGCAGCAGATCTGGATAGTATACATGGAAGACTGTGCTGTGACAACCAACCTGGTTGTTACTGTGAGCTGGTAGGTCTCCTCAGTGAGTTGAGCCATGCATAAACATTCACAATTAATCGTCTATGTATGTTAGTGCATTGTAGTCTTGGTTCTTTCTATGGCTATGATTCATCCCTTTTTCTATAGCCTGCCAATGGCTGAAGGATTTTATGGAAAGGAATCAGTCAACACTTAAGATTCATAATGACAAAGATATGAAATAGGTGAAGAGATTGGGTTCAGGATTTGTTTCCTGCAAACCAACCATGCTAGCATCACTTGATGCCTCTGTGAACATGTCTAAACGATTTTAAGAGGAGATTATATTAAAGCGGTGAAGAGGCAGTATTTAAGAGATAAGGAAGCAGTATTAAAGTAATATGGAGATATATTAAAGGAGGGAGTAGGTCATATTAAAGGAGTAGGGTACCGTGACTGACCAATATGGTGCTTCCCTCATAATAACTAATCTGTTTCCTGTAGGGAGATGATCCGTAGGCCTTAACTGGTTACTGAAGCGTGTGACAAATCCTGTATCCAGTTGTGGTACCCTGTATCAGGTCAGTTAACAAGGTAGGTAATAAATAGTACCCTGTATCAGGTCAGTTAACAAGGTGGATGGTAGAATAGTACCCTGTAGCCTATCAGGTCAGTTAACAAGGTGGATGGTAGAATAGTACCCTGTATCAGGTTAGTTAACAGGTTGAATACAGATGCACTGCTTTACGCCTTGTTCACATTGTCACTCATTACAAGCACTAGCTAATCATGATGGTAAGATAGAGTGGCCCACTGCTATGAGTGACAGGGTTCAACTAGACGGCAATGTGAACAACACAGAATGTCAATATCTTACCAATATTTTAGAGTTGATTTCCATTATTAATATCAACTATTTCTCACAGGATGTCAGTACCAGATGAGTAGGTGTGAAAGGAGAGAGAGATAGCTTGTATTATTCATATAATGTAATGTAATGTACAATCATTATAGCCATATTATAGTATTGTGTGGTGAGAGACTATACTGACCTAGTTTAGGAGAGCTTTGAGTACAACCTAGATGGCTGTAGATTAGTATAACACTTATAGTAGTAATACAATGTATGGAATACTTGCACTCGAGATACATACTCTACAGTCTATATGACTAGATTGGTGGAGTGCAGTGTACTTGGTATAGAGCACTCTAGCATAGTGGGCTCTCTCATGCATAAATAATAATGGGTGTGCTACGCGCTTGAGAATAGGTTTTTAATATACTTGAAGTATGTTTAAGTAGTGACACTTCACTTAGCTCCAGTTAAGTGACATGCTGTATATCCAGCATAACCCAGTCATGCAGTACATCGTGTTGTATATATTAGTGTGTATTGTATAGGCTATTGTATATTATAGAGTACATGTATCTACAACTGGAGTATATCAATCGATCATCAAGTAGAACTAGTTGAGTCCAAGACTTAGCAGTTGTTTGTCTGACTTGCTGCAGTGTAGTGCTGTGTGTTATAGCATTTATTACTCTACTATTAGTTATATTATGCCTAAATGTACACCTTTCATGTACCTATACAGTAAGTGTAAATAACTGTACAATTCTTCTCTACTAGGTAAGTAGCCTAAGTACTATAACTGCTACAATATTATACAGGCTACATTGTACTATACTGTATTACAGACTTGGCCGTAGACTAATGCATCTACTTGTAGGTGAGTGATGGTAGGCTAGTGTGTAGATCATTAAAGTAGAATTTACTAACATACATATGCTATCTTCTTTTTGTGAAAAGGTGTTGATATAAATAGTTATAGAGCAGTTGAAACAGTTTTAAGCAGTTATACAACTCAGATATAATTTCTTTGGTCGTGGCTCACTTGTACATTACATAACATTACGTTACAATACTTAACATTACTAACCAACTAAGACTATGACAGACTTAGGTATTTGGAGACTGTGGGTTGCAGTCAGCAGCTTGTGAATTCTCATCAGCCAAGCCATTTATTACCAAAATACATATACATGTACATATACATGTGTAACAGTAGGTTAGATTTGTGTGTTATGTTTATACAGTGTGAATTCTGATGGGCTTAGACAATAGCTGCAGCTGTAGCCAGATTGGTTGATAGACTGTGCTCTTTCATTGGCTGGATATGTCATCAGGGAGTGGTTGTAAGGAATTATCCCTCTCCGAGATGAGAATGCTAGTGTCATCAGTTGTACATATGGATGTATCACAGATAGCTCTGTGTGTAGTTACTATACCTAAACTAAAGACTGCAGTAGAACAACTACTAGACACCTACCACCACCAGCCAGCCAATCAGCACCATCAATGGCCAGCCAATCAGCACCAACACCAGCCAACCAATCAGCACCAGCAACGGCAGGGTCATCACATATTGGTATGCAGCTACTTTGTATTATATAAGATGTATCTCTCTCTCTGTATATACCATGTGTTATTATAATATGTACATTGTCTATCCTGTAGCTTATATATTCAATGTGTTTGTGTCAAATCTTAATTTTCAGAATAAGTTTGGTAGAAGAACAAAGAGAACAGCTGCAGTTACTACTATGAATGGTGCAACACACAACCTCTCAACCTCTCACCTCTCTGAAAACAGACTCTCTGGTGATAATCTAGTCATGGACAGTGTGTTCACAGGTAGGTGGAGTAGTGTGCTATATAATATACTACTACAGGTAGAGTACTGTATATAATATACTACTACAGGTAGAGTACTGTATATAATATACTACTACAGGTAGTGTACTGTATATCATATACTACTACAGGTAGAGTACTGTATATAATATACTACTACAGGTAGAGTACTGTATATAATATACTACTACAGGTAGAGTACTGTATATAATATACTACTACAGGTAGAGTACTGTATATAATATACTACTACAGGTAGTGTACTGTATATAATATACTACCACAGGTAGAGTACTGTATATATTATACTACTACAGGTAGAGTACTGTATATAATATACTACCACAGGTAGAGTACTGTATATAATATACTACTACAGGTAGAGTACTGTATATAATATACTACTACAGGTAGAGTACAGTATATAATATACTACTACAGGTAGAGTACTGTATATAATATACTACTACAGGTAGAGTACTGTATATATTATACTACTACAGGTAGAGTACTGTATATATATTACTACAGGTAGAGTACTGTATATAATATACTACTACAGGTAGAGTACTGTATATAATATACTACTATAGGTAGAGTACTGTATATAATATACTACTACAGGTAGTGTACTGTATATAATATACTACTACAGGTAGAGTACTGTATATATTATACTACTACAGGTAGAGTACTGTATATATATTACTACAGGTAGAGTACTGTATATAATATACTACTACAGGTAGAGTACTGTATATAATATACTACTACAGGTAGAGTACTGTATATAATATACTACTACAGGTAGAGTACTGTATATAATATACTACTACAGGTAGAGTACAGTATATAATATACTACCACAGGTAGTGTACTGTATATAATATACTACTACAGGTAGAGTACTGTATATATACTACTACAGGTAGAGTACTGTATACAATATACTACTACAGGTAGAGTACTGTATATATACTACTACAGGTAGAGTACTGTATATAATATACTACTACAGGTAGAGTACTGTATATAATATACTACTACAGGTAGAGTGCTGTATATATACTACTACAGGTAGAGTACTGTATATAATATACTACTACAGGTAGAGTACTGTATATCATATACTACTACAGGTAGTGTACTGTATATAATATACTACCACAGGTAGTGTACTGTATATAATATACTACTACAGGTAGAGTACTGTATATATACTACTACAGGTAGAGTACTGTATACAATATACTACTACAGGTAGAGTACTGTATATATACTACTACAGGTAGAGTACTGTATATAATATACTACTACAGGTAGAGTACTGTATATAATATACTACTACAGGTAGAGTGCTGTATATATACTACTACAGGTAGAGTACTGTATATAATATACTACTACAGGTAGAGTACAGTATATAATATACTACTACAGGTAGAGTACTGTATATAATATACTACTACAGGTAGTGTACTGTATATAACAGGGACGCCCAAACTTTTTGGTGAGAAGGGACAAATTCTAAAAGCGCATCAGAGCAAGGGACACAGCTTTTGCTGCTGCATCTATTGCGATAACAATTTGCGGACAATTCGATTATGATACAAAATGAGTTATTTTATAGCTATAACATGCGTATTTATTGATTTAGTTTCAACCAAAGTATAACAGCAATAGTTATCTACTTTTGAAGTACACAAAAACAGTATAAAGGTAGAAACAAACTAGCAAATTTTGCGCTGTTATTAGTGGCAAAATGATGGTGAAGCAACAGGCATCACAAAACTGAGCACAAAACGCCCTGTTTGCCAAATATCAAGCGTGTTTATTATTTTACGTTTAGCTCTCGATACCACTGACTTCTGATTGGGCAGTAAAATTTTTACCGGCTCCATTCTACACTTTCGTCTGTAAACAAAAATTCTAAATCGAGTTGTTATTATCATGTGGTGTGCACGTAGGAGACATGACATATAATACATGTATAACAATAATTGCCTCCCTTGTTACACAAGCGAAGACTAGAAATTGCTTTCATGAAGGAACATCGCTCGTGTTTTGTTCAGCGGAAAAAAGTCGTTACGCTGGCAAAATGTAGTGGAATGCGGCGAAAATATTCGCTAGTCTGTTTCGGCAAATTATATGAAAACTGCAATGAATATTCTATGCATGCTACATGATTCACTTGTGAATACAATTATTAGTGGGTGACATGGAATTTCACTCTATTTCATCCTTGTATTATCCTCAAAGTCTATGTTTCCTTTAGTAGCTGCCTGGTATGTTTGTCTGCCAGTCTTGTCTGATTTTTGTTTTTGATATAGTTCAGGTGACTGAACAAACTCTCACACCAAGAATATGCTACCAAAGAGTGTCATCAGCTTGACAGCAATTTTGGATCATTTGGAGTGGCTGCGCTTTCCACCCTACTCTGTCTTTAGCTCTTAGCACTGTGATTAGGTCAATCAGGCCATCAATTTTTGTAGACTTTAAATCGTTGACAGAAATTTACATCTGTATCAGCTGAGAATATTTTGAGATTTTCAAATGTGGGGATTTTTTAACATTGTGATGTGTTTTCGAGTGTAACTTGAGCAGTGCAATTGCTTTCACTGCTCAGCCACAAAAAGACATGTTTGCATGTGATATTTGAAAAGTGATGAAGGGACACCTAAATCCATGCAAAGGGACACTGTGTCCCTTAGGGACACATTTGGGCATCCCTGGTATATAATATACTACTACAGGTAGTGTACTGTATATAATATACTACTACAGGTAGAGTACAGTATATAATATACTACTACAGGTAGTGTACTGTATATATTATACTACCACAGGTAGAGTACTGTATATATACTACTACAGGTAGAGTACTGTATATAATATACTACTACAGGTAGAGTACTGTATATAATATACTACCACAGGTAGAGTACAGTATATAATATACTACTACAGGTAGTGTACTGTATATAATATACTACTACAGGTAGTGTACTGTATATAATATACTACTACAGGTAGTGTACTGTATATAATATACTACAGGTAGAGTACTGTATATAATATACTACTACAGGTAGAGTACTGTATATATACTACTACAGGTAGTGTACTGTATATAATATACTACTACAGGTAGAGTACTGTATATATTATACTACTACAGGTAGAGTACTGTATATAATATACTACTACAGGTAGAGTACTGTATATAATATACTACTACAGGTAGAGTACTGTATATAATATACTACTACAGGTAGAGTACTGTATATAATATACTACTACAGGTAGAGTACTGTATATATACTACTACAGGTAGAGTACTGTATATATATTACTACAGGTAGAGTACTGTATATATACTACTATAGGTAGAGTACTGTATATAATATACTACTACAGATATAGGTAGAGTGTCTATTCAATGTACACTACTACAGGTAGGACTAAAGGTAATGCAATAAACTGTTACTAACAATTATACATGTTTGTACCTACACACAGAGCCTCAACACACAAGTGCAGCTTCAGTAGAGGAAATGACCATTAGTGTGGACTCTGCTATAGTAGATACAACTGCCCCGTCTTCTATACCAGAATACAGTATAGTTGGTGACAGACTGGCTGTAGGTAGACCTGGCAAATCTAAGGCTAAGACAGATGCGAGGGTGCGCTATATTACCTGCAGAGTGTGCCACATGCTCTTCTATAAAAGAGACCAGTACCGGCAGCACATGCTCATACATGCCAACGACCCAAACATCAAAATCTACACATGCAACCACTGCCCCTTTGTGACTAAGCGTAGAGGTGTTTTCAATACACACGTGCTGCGGCATACTGGCGACCTGCCCTTTAAATGTCAGCTGTGTGACTATGGTGGTAGACAGGCTAGTTTACTGAAGCAACACATGATGAACAAGCATCCTGGCCATGACCAGCCAGAGCATCAGAATGCTGGATTAGAGAATACTGGGCAGACCACTGGGCATACCAGTGGAGACGACGAGTCATTTCAAGAGAGGCTAGACAAGTCATCTATTCTGCTGATACCCTCATCTACAGACTCCTGAATCTGCTGATACCCTCATCTACAGACTCCTGAATTTGGCTGAGCAAAAGCTCTTGGTACCTTATTAGCAGTGGTGTATAATATTACAGTCTTACATTACTAAACTTAGTGATGTATTTATTATACCTGATATTTCTTTGTAAATAATTGTATTATGGAAAGAGTAAAAAACTAATGTATTAATGTTAAAATTGTTTAGCATGGAGTAACTGAAACACAAACAATATCAAATATGGACGGATTAAGGAAGGAAAGTATCATGCAAGGGTTTTAGGTAGAGGTTATTGTTTGATCGATTTGGGAGTTGTTATAGATTTATATGGGGATTTTCCACTCTTGGTAAAGTGAGGAGTTTGGGAGTTATTCTCTTCTTGTTGTATCTGGAGTTGTCCTCTATAGTTATGTTGCTATAGCTGCACTGTTGTTTTGCAATTTAAAATTTATTTCGTTTAAATGCGTGTACATTAACCAATAATATACTAATATACAGTAAATAATATACAACAATAAATTAATATATTATAATAATTTAATCTACATTGATGTTAATTAGAAAACAGACTATGCACAAGTGGACTATTAACCTATCTTACAATCTAAGCCTCTCTCTCTCTCCATGTGTTGTTGGTGAAATGGAAACACGTGTTATACATGTAGATGAGAAAGCATAAGTGATAATGTTGGTCTGGGGAAGACAACATCCCTAATCTATAGTTACAACAACATTAGCCTAATAACCTTGGAATCTAATCTGAAATTACTACAACACAACATTAGCCTAATATCCTTAGAATGTAGTCTACAGTTACTACAACATTATCCTACTATCATGTGCTTTATACCTAGCTATTCATAGCTATATTCTGGCTATTCTGGCTATTCTGGCTAGTGGTTTCACTTCAGGATTAAAGCTCTGTTCTTGTATTACCTAGCTAGCTAGCTGGTTCTCAGGAAGTGACTTGTGAAATTTTTCCAGAATTTACTAAATTTATTTTTACCCACTACTTTGTCTTTGGATATCTGCTACAGCAAGAAAGATATTCCACGGTAAGTACACCTAAGGAGTACACCATTTGTTTCTTAGAGGTTTATTTATTGACTTCAACTTTATATTGATATGTTTGAAAATTTACCATCATGTACCACAATAAATTCTTAATAACAGCATAGATATTACGACCTCTTGCATCAATATGTAATTCATGATAGTATTTATGCTGGTGAAATAGGAAACTGCTACAATGTCTGCAAAATTCAACAATGATTATCTTTTTGCAAGCAAAGATTAATGGCAAATTGAGTTTTATGGATAAATCTTTATAAAGCTTTACAAAGTTTTACTAACTAATGACTAGGGAACTTTACATGGTTGGCAAATTCCTTCTTCTACAGTGGTGTCATTATCATTCAATAATATACAATGTAAGTATCTCATGTATGTACCACTTGTATATTAATTACTATTGCTGTTGTGCTACAAATTACAACATACAAATAATGTACATGGTATTATAGTGTACACTACACTATCCTGTTATTGTACTATAATATAATTTACTGTATTTTAATATGCTGAACTGTATATTTTTATAACATAATATAAATGTAATACTATAAATTTGCCTCAGATTTCTGGTATATCCTTGTCTGGCCAGTGAGAACTGCATAAACTACATGTATCAATAGTGTATTTTCTAGTCATGTAGGTAAAATCGTGTACAACAAAAGTAAATTGTTATATTTACCTGCTACAGCTCTCTAGACTCTGGTGAAGTGACTCCCAGCTGAGGGGGCTGTTGACAATGCTCAGTTCAGTGAGAGTATTACCTCCATGGAGTCGTTATCAGTAACTGTGAGGAAGTTGTGAATGTCTGACATCTAGATCTGGGGAGGCTGAAGGAGTGGCAAGGATACAATGGTAAAAGTTACCGTGGATACCAATACACAAGTGTACAGGATTAATGAACCAGTTAGACAACCAAGAAACTTGAACTTACATGTACAATCAAACCTAAAGTGTAACTGGCTGAAATCTTAACCAAAACTGATTGACTTAAAATTATGTTTAGAAACTCTGTGACTAATCAATTACTGAACTGAAACACAACCATGGATTAGTAATAAATGCACGAAAAAGTTTTCTTCTGGTAAATATGTGTTATATGGCACATAACCTTGGTTGTAAGATCCAGTAAAATGGGAAAGAGTCTCATTATATCTACGTGAAACTCATTAGTTGAAGTTGATATTTGTGACTGTAGAATTCACATGTACATGTACATGACTTTCTGATATAGTACTGAGTGAGTATTCTATCTGTAGACTTTATTTCCAAGGTTTAATTATCTGTTTACTTGTAGTTCTTGGAGAGCAATTATTTATAATGTAGTGCAAGGTTCACAGTCTATCACTATGGTAACCATGTAAACACCATGTTGTAGATTTCAATTAAGAGGAAGAGTACCAAGCAGCTCAGCTACAGCAAATGAAGACATACAGATGAGAGCAAATAGACAGATATTATCACATTATTCTGTTTTATTGTTTTATAATAAGATCTGTTTAAAAATAAAAAAATAATAAAACACAAACATTACAAATAAAATTTATTTTTGCACATATAACAAAATTAAACTATTTTACTAAGAGCTGCATTGATAACACAACCCTAGTATATCTGTACTAAGGTGGAAGAGTATAGGGAATTAGCAGCACATTGAAGCTAACCCTGTGTTCAATACACCATCACAAAGCTAAGAGTTGGTAGGCTTAGAGCTACTGGCAGCAGTTATCCAAGTTGGGGAGCACTCTCCCCTCCCTTTAGTGGTGAACATGACATAACAAAACCTCTTAAGGCTATGAAATCTTCTCAAACTGTAGTTCCTTCACAAACCATGTCAGAATAATGACATGTTGTTGTGAAATGATTATTTGGCACAATAACTTTGAGCAGTGGAATATTTTTACCTACAAGTGGGTGGAGCCTGTTATTGGTAATCAATCACAGGTTTGTGGAGCCTGTAGTTGTCCTGTACAGATATAATTGGTAGTAATCTCCACATGGAGTAGAATGATTTTGCACCCAACTATATTAAACATACAACTGGGTAATTATAGATCATATACAGACAGAAAGTAGGCTCACTATACAAGGTGAATGATAAGCACATCTATTCAATATTGTTACATGTCAGAGTAGGAGTTATCTCCTCACTACAATATATCTACTTAAGGTGTAATTACCCATGTGGTTATGAGCATACTATATCCAATAGTTACCTATTTAGTTGTTGCATTTTATATAACTCTTATAATTATCCTGATAGAATTTGAACATTGGGATTTCTAAAGCATATTTCATGGTCCTGTCATTTCATAGACAAAAACTAGTGATTTTAATCACTAATAAATTATATTTCAAGTGCATACTTGCAAGTAAAAAAATATATACCTGGAAGTTTGAACAAGCATAATTTTTCAGAGACCTCAAGAAGAGAAACCTTATAGATGATTTGTTGAAATGTCTTTTTCTCATCAATGCCATGGCAGTTCAAAATTATGGCAAATTTACAATATTGCATAAACATAAATAATTCCAACTTCAATTAGAACTAATTGTAGTTGTGTTATGATTACTACAACCTTCAGCTTTTCAAATTTAATGAATATCTAGACAAAGTTGCATGATTAGGGATGATAGGTCTACTACTGACTTTGCATCCCAATATTGATTGAAATCTCTTTAAAGTATTGTGAAATCTGGAAAAAATGTAGAGGCTGGAGACTTGACACTGACAAGTACATGTACATGTATGTCCAAATAGTGTAGATGAAACTGTGTTGCGAACATGAGATCCACAAATTTAATTTTACTTTGCAGTAAGTAGAACGTCCAACGCAAAGAAACAAAGGGCTGAATAGAGTGTTTTGATTAGATGCAAGCAAGCTGTATATAATGATATGATGCATTCCTGTGTGCTGCATAGGTAACGAATAATATCCACAAAACGTCTGAGATAAAAGATGGCAGAAATACGACACATTGGAGCTAGCAAAAGGAAACATAGAGAAGGGCGAATTAATGGTCTTGGAGTAGCAACTTGGGGCTCAGTAATAATATAGGAATGCTACGTGTCATTGGATGGCCGTACACATGTACATGCATATATGGTTGAGTATAATTGAAGACACTAGACTAACAATCACAGGAAGAGTGGGGGGGGATGGGGGTAGGGAGCCAGTATACCAGAGGGTACAATATAAACTATACACAGCGGTAATATATCCTTTTACTGAGTATAATCAGTGAGTGACTAGAATTGTCTAGGCAGGCTGTGTGTAAGTACTATAGACTATGGAACAGGATACTGCAGGTAAAATAACTACTACATCAGAGTGTGACAATAACAGGAGTGTGGAGCATGCTGGTGTGAATGGCCCTACACATGAATAGTGTTGAGTATCACATCACTTCACATATTATACTATCGTATCTTCCATCTATATAAATGCAACCTCCATATAATACCCAATACATGTATTAAAACACAAGCATTCACCCCAAGCACTATTTAGAATTGAAGACAGTAGACTAACAATCACAGGAAGGGTGGGGGGGGGGTGGAGAGCCAGTATACTAGAGAGTACGATATAAATTATACACAGTGGTAATGTATCCCTTTACTGAGTATAATCAGTGAGTGATTAGAATTGTCTGGGAGGGCTGAATGTAAGGACTATTAACATATAGACTATGGAACAGGACACGGCAGGTAGAATATAGACCACACCAGAGTGATAGAGATGATATTATAGGAGTAAAGAGCAAAAGTCATAATTTCATATCAAGGAACCAATCAATGATAGCATAGATCTTTGTCACAAATGGCAGTTGGGATGTGAATGTATAGCAGCAGATTGATGGCTCAGAAGAATTCACAACTCATGAAATTCTAAGAGAAGACAATTTCAACAATGATGTCAAACAGCTGATAAAATTGTCAAAGTTTTCTTTTTATAATCAAATACTATTATTCATTGGGGAATAGATAATTTTAGTCTTTGAAATGATTGTATCATGAAACATGTTTTAGAAATATCAATGTTTCAATTCTATCAGGATAATTATAAGAGTTCTATTTAGAATGTAGCAACTAAACATATAAATATTGGATATAATATGTTCATAACTAGATGGATAATTACACCTTATGTAGGTATATTGTAACGAGGAGATAACTACTACTCTGACATGTAGCAACATTGAATAGCTGTACTTATCATTCATTGCATACAGTCAGCCTATTTATCTATAATCTGTATATTCTCCACGTCACCCAAGTATATGTTTCTTATAGTCGAGTAGCAAGTCGTCTAACTCCATATGGGATTACTTACAGTTATATCCATGAAGGACAACTACATACTACAACACTGAAACTGTGAGACTACTGCCTACAGGCGCCGCCCACTTTTATGTAGGTAAATAATATTCCTTGCTGCAGTCAAAGATTATCGTGACTGTAAATCATTTCACAAAATACATGTCAATTATCTGGTATAGTTCATGCAGGGACTACTTGTTACTGAGACAATTCCATAGCCCTAAGAAGTTGAAGTTACATCATGTTCACCTACCTGTGGGAAGAGAGGACTCCCCTACTTGGATAACTGCTGCCAGTAGTTCCTAAGTCTACAAACTCCTAGCTTCATGATGGTGCATTGAACACAGGGTTAGCTTCAATGTGCTGTCAGCCCCCACTCTTCCACCATTCATAGGTCTGGATATAATTACTTGTAGGGTTGTGTTAACAGATGCAGCAGTCAATGAAAAAGGAACAGTCTTCCCAAAGTCCTTTCAGCGGAAACAAAGTGTCATGCAAATTCCCTATTTCAATTTAAAATTCATCAATATTGTGTTGTTCTCTTCATAACACGTCAATAACTGCCAAGTTAACTGTAGACTTGCATAGTTTGATGTCTAGTTTAGACTTCTCTGGATCCATCTTGTTGGCAATAATAGCCTGTGATCTAAAGAAGAACATTACCAAACTTACATGGTTGATCAGCAGAGAAGCTAAAGACTAAGATTGTCTTTAGCAATGACCTTTTTATGATTACATACTATGTATATATTCGTCATCAATTAGAAGTTGTCACCTCTATTGCATGTTACAATTAAAGTGTAGAGGGCCGACTACTTCATGATCTGTTACACCCTATAATTATCTTTACTTCCCGGTTTCTGGTGTGTAGTGTTAGTGCTATTATACATTGTATAATTATGGAATTTATTAACTGGGTCGGGAATTTGAGATTTTGTGATTTCCTTGCTAAATATAACTGGAGTTTTATGTTAGCACAATATCATCTAAAGGCCATGCTGTCCTCAAAGAAGTGTGATTTGTCAAGCAGTAGTAACCACAAACACAGTGGTAGAACTATACTATAGAGCTCACTGTAACCGACTCCACAACTAGATACAGGAGTCGTATAACATCCCTTAGTAATCAAGTACTGTGACAGGACTGAACAAGTGTAACACAGTCACTGAGTGATACAGACATCAGTTCTAACCTGGCCGGTAGGTGGTAGGTAAAGACACCCCACACAGCCTAACAACCAGAGGGGTAACCTGTGTTTCAGGGAAAAGATTGGTTTAGCTGGGATCCTATAGAGACCATAAACAAGCAGAATAGACTCACCTCACCATGTACATGTAGTCAAGTCATGAAGATAGGCTGGATGACTTAGGAACACATGCTAAGAGATTACATGTAGTTGTAATGTGTGTCAGTATGTGTATATAAGCAGCATATCTCCATCCTTAGTAGCACTGTGTCTGTATAGCTTCTACAGATTCTACAAATATTATACTGATAAATTGAGAACCATGAATGAAATGTTATAAAGGACTAGGACCGAACATCACAGAAATTAAGTTTTATCTAAGCAGTTAAATAGAAGGTCTAGTAATAAATATAAATACATACCTGGTGCAGGTGAGCAAGTGTGCAGCTTCCCATGAGTAGCTTCTAAGAGATAACTGTTACATTCCATGAAACTTCTTTTGTAACGCCAGTTCTGTTCTTCTTTGTTTAGCTTTGTAACTGAATTACCTACATGTATATCACATGGAAATGTATAATAAATATATTTAATAAATAAATTGAAGTTCAAGAGTTGATAACTCCTGTTTTACTTGCATCATACAGTGACTACACAGGGATGAGCAAGATATTCTGTTAGTGTTGTGTGCATATTACTACTGAGCATTACCTTATAGTATAGTTCCATCAGTCTCATCATCTCAAATAGAAAGAATAGTTGATGCCATTAAGACTACGTACAAAGTCACCATTCCTAAGGCTGAGATCTAACATATATCAACCACTTGTAGCTCATAGTTCAACAGTAGCCATCTTCCTCTCCCACTGACTGAGTTCCACGTATAGTCGTCAAGAATAGAGCTCTCAGCTTTTTGTCAGGTATAGGGTTTCCACATCTGACTGCAAAGTACAACAGGTTGACAAGTCTGAGTACAACGTACAACAGGTTGACAAGACTGAGTGCAAAGTACAACAGTTTGACAAGTCTGAGTATGAAATACAACAGGTTGACAAGTCTGAGTGCATAGTACTACAGTACATGCCTAAGTGAATAAGGAGTTTTTCTAAATATTTCCAACTTGTGAAATTTACTAGAGTTCCATTAGATATCCTCAAATATAAAAAGTACAAACTAAATCTCACCTTCTCAGAATGTAAATCTTGTATATCCATGGATCGGACACGGCCAGTTGTTGAAAGTGTATAGTAGTCTCCTAGACTCTGCTTCATAAATAGTTGATTTGCCCAGAACCTCTATTGAGCCCCTTAATTCAGCTCAGATAATATCAAGTTGTCTTCTCTTTTCCTTCAACTAAAATAAGAAATTGTCCACTCTCTTTCTCTCTTCTATAATTTGAAGGCATTATTTCCCTTTGCTTTCTCTATTCTGCTATAATGTGAAGTTATCCTCTCTCGCCCTTTCCTTCAACTATCCTGTCCTTTTCTCTAATTTAATATAATATGTAGCGACATTCCCATGTCCACTCTACTTAACCGTTTACTATGGATTTGAATTCTCTCCTTCTTTCTACTATACTGTAAAGTTTTCCTCTCCCCCCTCTCTCTCTGGTAACAATCTTGTAGGCAAGTCATGAAGATAGGCTGGTTGATTTAGGAACACATGCTAAGAGATTACATGTAGCTGTAGTGTGTGTCTGTATGTGTATATAAGCAGCATCACTCCATCCTTAGTGCCACTGTGTCTGTATAGCTTGATGACTGATAAACACACTTTGATAAAACAAAATGTACAATGTGTTTGTGTTTGACCTAATCCATTCTGTATTCTACTACCACAAGGTAACATCATCCCATCTTGAGCTTCTACAGATTCTACAAATATCATAGTGATAAATTGAGAACCATAAATGAAATGTTACAAAGGACTAGTACTGAATTAAATAGTAACTAAGCATTTACAAGGAAATAGAAATATTAAAAATATGCCTATGATGCATTGCAACAGTGGTACAGTAATCAAATATGTAATTTGTAATAATAAATACATACCTGGTGCAGGTGAGCAAGTGTGCAGCTTCCCATGTGTAGCTTCTAAGAGATAACTGTTACATTCCATGAAACTTCTTTTGTAACGCCAGTTCTGTTCTTCTTTGTTTAGCTTTGTAACTGAATTACCTACATGTATATCACATGGAAATGTATAATAAATATATTTAATAAATAAATTGAAGTTCAAGAGTTGATAACTCCTGTTTTACTTGCACCATACAGTGACTACACAGGGATGAGTAAGGTATTCTGTTAGTGTTATGTGCATATTACTGCTGAATATTACCTTATAGTATACTTCCATCAGTCTCATCATCTCAAATAGAAAGAATAGTTGATGCCACCATGACTACGTTCAAAGTCAGTATTGCTGAGATCTAACATATATCAACCACTTGTAGCTCATAGTTCAACAGTAGCCATCTTCCTCTCCCACTGACTAAGTTCTAAGTAAAGTCGTCAAAGACAGAGCTCTCGGCATTTTGTCAGGCATAGGGTTTCCAGATCTGACTGCAAAGTACAACAAGTTGACAAGTTTGAGTACAACAGGTCGACAAGTCTGGTACGAAACACAACAGGTTGACAAGTCTGAGTGCAAAGTACTACAGTACTTGTCTAGGAGAATAAGGAGTTTTCCTAAATATTTCCAACTTGTGAAATTTACTAGAGTTCCAGTCAGACTTGAATTCCATTAGATGTCCTCTAATATAAAAAATACGAACTAACTCTCACCTTCACTGAATGTAAATCTTGTGTATCGATGGACCGGACACAGTCAGTTGTTGAAAGTGTACAGTAGTCTCCTAGCCTCTGCTTCATAAATAGTTGATTTGTCCAGAACCCTTATGGTGCTGAGCCCATTAATTCAGCTCAGATAATATAAAGTTGTCCTCTCCTTTTCCTTCAACTAAAACAGGAAATTGTCCACTCTCTTTCTCTCTTCTACAATTTGAAGATATTATTTCCCTTTGCCTTCTCTATTCTGCTATAATGTGAAGTTCTCCTCTCTCTCCCTTTCCTTTAACTATGCTGTCCTTTTCTCTAATTTAATATAATATGGAGCTACATGTGTGAATACTAATACTTGGATCACTGGCTATACAAAGAATAGGGGATTTTGAATAAGTTCCTACAAGTTGGAGAAAGGTATAGTTCATTAGTTGAGTATTTACCATCAGCCAGTATGTTTACTACTTCTATTCCACCTGGCAGCTGTATGTTATACCAATCCTTGTCTTTCTTGTCTAACACAGCAATTCAGTTCCTATGTGAAGAAAAGTACTATTACTTTAATTTCACAACATATTGGTAGATAAGTTCCAACACACCGATATGAAGTAGAGGTTGTCTGCTGTTTAAACTCAAAAGCTGATAACTCCAGTTTAATTACGCGTAATATGAATACAGGCAAGTCAAAATACAATATATACATGTACAGGTATAATTATAATAATGATCATACACTGACTAAAATAACATATGTGAAGTTCGTACTTACTAGTAATAACTCTGTGTTCCAGTCGCGTCTCAAAGTACGTCCTCTCTTGTTGGTTCCAAGATATGTTCTGTTTTCGCCCGAGATGATCTCAATCTCGGACTATTCGTGACGTTGTCTTAACGCCCCTTTCCGGTAGCCACTACAACACACAGCCATCAGCATTCGTTAGACTAAGATGGTAGGCCTATATTCTTAAATATAGGTGCATCAGATTGCTATATTTTGGTCTATTTTAATTAAAAGAGAATATTTTGACAGTCGACAGTCTGACAGTCCGAGGTCAAAAGGTTAACCAGGTTAATCTTGAATAAAAAGAGGTCTGAGTTCCAGTCTGTACAAAAGGGACTCGGGTTACAACATAAGAAAAGACATAATCATATGCAAAGTACTCGCACACAAGTAGTTTCAGAAATAAGTAACAGATTGCCTATTATAATTGCCAAGATACTTTAGTGAAGTAGTAAAGTACAACAAAACAATATTATATTCTATTGCTGCCTGCACCTAAGATAAGTTAGAATTTGATAGAGTGAAATCATCCAGTCATGAGAGTAAAACTGGGGGAAGGGGAATCACTAAAAGTAAATCAGACTTTTTTGGAGCAACACAGTCCTAGTCAGCTAATAGCCTATCTACTGCAGCCTTTGCTTTTAAGCTGACATTTGCTGACAAGTCCAACTCAAAAGTACAACTAGCTGACAGTCTGACTGCAGAGTACAAGACACTACAAGCACAATATAAATATGAGTGATTCAATAATTTGACCGAAGAGAATAGAGAGGCTTCCTAACATCCTTTCATTTCATTCATAGTTTGATTTCAACTTCAAGATTTCTAATCAAATTATTAATTCAACTCACCGTCTCTAGATATAAAACTCAGACTGTGTATGTGATGATATAGTATAGTATAATAATAAGTATAATATTTTATATTTATTAGTGTGTCCATAATATTATTCAATTAGCTGTTGGAAGTTACAAGTTGAAGTTGGTTAGCCTTTGTTCCATAATAATTGGGAGACTTGTACAGCGTTCATTTCCCTCTCAACAGAGCCTAATCAACGGCTCTGGCTCTAATACTACTACTACTGCTACGATAAGAAGTTACCCTCTCTCTTTTTACAAGAATAAGAAGTTATCCTCTCTCTTTGTATCTACTACAATAACAGTTATCCACTCTCTTTTTCGGCCCTATAATAAGTCATCCTCTCACTATATAAAATATGCAGTATAATATTATTGTTTCTGCCATAAAGTCAACCTCGCTTTCTCTATATTATGGTGAAGAGTTCTCCTATCTTTTTCTCTCTACTATTAGCATGAACTTTATACTAACTATTGTGGTGAAGTGAACATTTCATAGCTGACTGTTGACATTGTATATATTTGTATAAATTACATCTTGTAAAAATTGTATTGCATGGTTGTAGCAGGCTGAGTGCCTCTTTCAGTGTAAACCTTTTTTATTGTATGGGATATTGACAACCTTCCACTTGTACAATGTTATGTCCTAGTCGTTCTTCTAGATGTCAATTATTTTATTACTATTTGTATTTGTAAGGCCTTTTTGCTAGTAGCTACTAAAAGCAGATTTGGTATATAAGCAGCGATATTTTTGTATGTAGTTCAGTTTTCTCTGGAACTCAATAATGTCACATTTATATTCTATAATAAGACACCGGAGCTATCTCTTCTAAACTAGTACTCTTAGCCTAGGTCCTCAGGACTAACCAGAGTGCTACGATGGAGTAGATACACAGATATTGACTACACATATATTTGTACACGTATACTTGCTAGGACACTAATGTACCTTATTAGTAGTGGTGTATTATATTACAGTCTTACACACTAAACTTAGTGATGTATTTATTATACCTGATATTTCTTTGTAAATAATCTTATTATGCAAAAGAGTAAATAACTAATGTATTAATGTTAAATTGTTTAGCATGGAGTAACTGAAAAACAAACAATATCAAATATGGGCGGATTGGGGAAGGAAAATATCAAGCACAAGTTTTAGGTAGAGGTTATTGTTCAATGAATTTGGGAGTAATTGTTATTGATTTACAATTGTAAATGGGGATTGTCCACTCTTGGTAGAGACAGGAGTTTGGGAGTTGTCCTCTCTTGGTCTCTTTGAGAGTTGTTCTCTCTTGATTGTGTCTGGAGAGTTGTACACTCTTGGTTGCAGAGTTATATTTTCTGGGTTGGTTTGAGAGTTATTCTCTCTTGGATGAACTGGGAGTTGTCCTCCATATTTATTCCCAATTTGTTAAACGATAAACACAAGAATATTATATTACAATATACAATGTACATTACTCAATAATAAACTAATATACAATAAATAATTACATGTAATATACAACAATAAATTAATATATTATAATAATCTAATATACATTGATGTTTAAATTAGAAAACGAACTATGCACAAGTGGACCATTAACCTATCTTATAATCTCTCTCCATACATTACTGTATGACACAGATGGCACTCTTGGATGTTGAACGTTTCTTCTGAGTGTGCTCCTCTGACTGATCTTTATGTATCTTTATTAATTGTTCGTGCATCTCTTTGTTCTGCCGTAGCAGTTCCTCTTTCATACTAATATAACCAATAAAGTACATTTTATTTTACTGCATGGCAAAGTCGTTCATAATTACTTACATGTACTTACAAAGCCTAGTCATAGCAATATAGTGGGAATACACACACACAACAAACAAACAAACAAACACAGTAGACCTCTGGTAAGTAATGCATGAACCACTCATTGGGTGTGTCGTTGTCTACATTATACAATAAAATTGGTAGCATCAACTGATTGCCTGCAGCAGTGAGCCAATCAAACTCCTAAGCACAATCAGAGAGGCAGTAATTTTTCATCATTTTAGCATCAACACTTCTATAACACAACTTCCCAAGGCCAGAACACTCCTCACCTTTGAACTTCTTTCTGTAGTTGTCTTTCCTTCTCAGCAGCTTCTCGTATAGTCTCGTGTTTCATATCCTCCAACTTGCGACTATAATTTTCTTCCAACTTGGAAATCCTAATAACACATAATTTCACTTTAGAATACGTCTGCCACTAAACTGCTAGTGATTACTACAATGTTGCACATTTAGAGAGAAGTTTGATGTTGATTGTTGAGATGTTATTTATTCCAGCCTTCTATCAGTGTTAAAAATAACACTATCAATAAGTAATTACTACTATATGTAAAAACATGTCTCTTTCTATAATACTATGTTGGCAATATTGGTCTACAATATAAGATAATATATTTATAGTTACCCCATTACATTTCTCAAATTTGTGTAAACTGTATACGCAATGTCTAATGTTTTGAGTCAGAAATGTTGAATTCATTATACTAAATAGCACAAACCTAAACTGGGAAAGTTCGGCCTCTTTTCGTAGTCTATCTATTTCCTGTTGAAGCTCAATTTCACGCTTTTGATCTCTTGAATGAGTTTGTTCATGAACGGCTACGCCAGCACCTTCAGTTCTCCTTCCTAGACATACAAAAAGATCTCTTGTTGGAAAGAGTCAATAAATATAAAAGCTGAGTAAAGTCTGTTTTAAAGCGAGTAGTAGTATTTTACCCTTGCTATTTCTTGGTTTACCCTCCGACTTTATTGGGGCTACAGGTACTTTCCTGGACTTATCAGTGGGTACCCAGGCTACAGAAGCTTCTGGTCTTTTGGAAGCAACAGAGTGACTTGTTTCTGCAAGCAGTAGACACTGTAGACTAACAGTTAACTGATAGTAGATTAATAGTTAAATGATAGTAGATTAATAGTCAAATGATAGTAGATTAATAGTTAAATGATAGTAGATTAATAGTTGATTGATAGTGGATTATTAGTTGACTGACAACCAAACAACAGTTAAATCTCAGTCCACTGATGGTCAACTAACAGTTGAATTGAGAGTATATGAAACTGATAGTATTCAAACCAACCATCTTCCAACTCATCGTCGTCGTCACTTCCTTCGCTACTTGTCTCTGATTGGTCTACGGCATGGTGATCATCTTTCCAGGAGTCAGCTGTAAAGACTGTAGCAGTGCCAGAGGGTTTGACCTTCACCTTAGATATTTTGGAAGAAGATTGGGGTGGTTTATCTACCACACGCTTGTTTCCATGAGTTAAATATACTGTTGGGGAAGTTGCTCCGTCTGTTTTGGCTAAACATAAAAGCTGAGAAATACAAATGTTTAGCAATGCATTTCTATGACTATACTTTATAGATTCTGTTTGTTTTTAACCAGGCTGGTGAGCTCAGCTCCCGTATTATTGTATATCAAATAAGGTAGGTAGTTCTATGTACATGTCTATCAAATAAGCAGAGCCAGGACCAAGTCAAGTCAACAAGTCAAGTCAACAAGTCAAGTCAACAAGTCAAGTCAACAAGTCAAGTCATTTGGTTAAAACTAGTCATGGTTTAAACTGGTCAGGTGGTATTGTACATGTATATTAGTAACAATGATACAGTGTTGCATCGCATATAAACAGCACATGATACATGTTTACATGGTGTTCACTGGCCAGCCCTGCAATTCCATAATAGTCTTATTGAAGTGTATACTGGTGTATAATCTCAAGTGCACATAATGTAACTAATACCTGTTTGGCGTATCCTCATACCTGACCCTGATACATTGATCAAACAAAACGATAAATGGATGGACTATTGAGACATGTTTTCCATGTTGGCTACACAGTGTATAAAATTTTTATCCACCACGTTGACTTGGTAAACCCACAAATCAAAGTCACAACTCATGCAGGTTTCCAAGTCATGTCAAGTCACATTGATGGTCAATTCAACAAGTTTGCAAGTTCAAGTCAAGTCGAGTTGTGACTTGGTAAATCAAGTCAAACCTATGACTTGGACGCAGCTCTGTGAATAAGGAGAAGCACAATAGATGGAGTGTGTTAACTAGACTTAGCTTAAGACAGCACAGCATACACAGTCATGTGGAAGAGTATTTGTTTGCTGACCTCTGATTGCATCATCATTTTCATGAACTTTACTTCTATCAACACTAGGAATGAAGTCGGCCTCTGCTAATTCTCTCTTAATCCAAGAGGGTGTTGTGCTGGCTAGTGTGTCCATCTCACTCATCTCACTGTTGGATAGCTCATCACCCGCTTCCCTACTTGACGCTGAACTCTTGAAGTTAGTGTAGCTAGTAATTAAAAGATAAAAAAGATTAAACTTGTATATGCGTATTGTAGATTCAGAAATACTAGCATGTACATGAGTAAAATCATGCAGATGTTCCCAGCATTATCGAGTTGGTTTGACAGCATGCATGTTAGCAAGGGATAAAATATTTGGATCAGAGTAACACTAGCTAGCTACATGTTAGTATATCAAACACTTGATGCATTTTACAGAAAATATTATATATTCAGCTCATGCAGTTATTTAGCCAGTTGATGATAGTGGAAAAGTTCATGAGTGACCCAACAAATCAGCTTATTAGTGCTCGAGTCAGTCAGTCAGTCAGTCAGTCAGTCAGTCAATCGGTCGGTCAGTCCGTCAGTCAGTCAGTCAGTCGGTCGGTCAATCCGTCAGTCAGTCAGTCGGTCAGTCAGTCAGTCGGTCAATCGGTTGGTCAATCGGTCGGTCGGTCAGTCAGTCAGTCAGTCAGTCAGTCAGTCAGTCAGTCAGTCAGTCAGTCAGTCAGTCAGTCAGTCAGTCAGTCAGTCAGTCAGTCAGTCAGTCAGTCAGTTAGTCAGTAAAGGAGCGAGTGATTAATTGATGAAGTGAGTGATTGTTTAATTGAATGGGAGATTGATTGACAGCGACTGAGTGGCTGATTGATTGATTGATTGGTTGATTGATTCAATGAGTCAGTGATTGATTAATTGAGTGAGTCAGTCAATAAATAGTCCAGTAATATAGTAAGCTCCACTCTGATTGGACCATTGTACTCACTTTCTGTAGCTTGCCATCAGGGATCTGCTGTTTATATAGAAAGAAATACCATCCAGTATATCAAAGGATCGAGCACATTTGTGTGGTCATGTCATCATTGTAACGTCCCAAATGGAATATAAAACTACACAATAAATTACTGGAGTATAACAAAACATCTAGCTGTAAAATCAGTGACATAAAAGCTATTCACCTGTTCAGATTTCTTTGATCAGATTTGCGTTTCTTGAGTTTCTTACTAGTGGGAGGAGCAGTAGTCTCAACCAATACAAATATATTATCTTGGTGACAGGTGAAAGCTGATAGGGTGACAGTTTCAGATTGCTCTGACTGAAGGTTGAGGAAAGGTGTGGGCTGGTAGTGAACCTGCAATACATAAAATAGTACCTGCATGAGTACACACCGTACCTGTAATACATAAAACAGCACATGCAACAGCTGTACATACTGTACCTGCAATACATAAAACAGCACATGCATGAGTACATACTGTAGGTGGAGTAAAATACGTACAGAGCTGTCCAACTCACCTCCAACTCATCTGGATTGGTTGATTGTCTGCTGGTACTAACAGCACTGGAAGCTCTGGCACTGCCTCCACCACCTGAAGAGCTGCTATACTGTCTAGTTGTTGAAGACTGCACTCTACCAGATGTTGAAGTCTCACTATCCCAATCTGTATCCAGCTTCTTAGCCATACCTACCAAGTGATACAATGAGTCATACAGACCTGCCAGGTGCTATGGCCTGCCAATTAACCAATTGAAAAAATAAACATGCTTCGGATGTGTCATGGTGTGGAAACAGAAATATGTTGAAGATACTAGTCTTACTAGTGCCGTTTCCTACCTAGATGGTCTGGGGTGGTCACTTGAGCGTCCCTCAGCACAGCACCAGACAGGCTAGTCTGACTGAGAGATCTGTCTATAGATCTCAGACTACCAGCAGAACCCTGTCTAGATTTACTCAGCTCAGTAGAATGTTGTCTCTTGACACAGGGATCTAACCAGTTCAACTCGTCAGTTGAGGGTGGGACCTTATACCTCCCTCCCAGTAGGATAATCTGACTGTTAGATATGCTGACTATAGTAGCCATGCTTGAGCAACCAACTTGCTGAATAATAGAATGGAAACATTCATATTACATGTATAATGACTCACATACTTGTCACTATAATAGCCTGCGTTTCCAACCTCTCATAAATAACGGGTTGGAGATGTTAGTGAATAGTGACTATCTGTAGAATTAAACATCCTCCAATCAACTGCCAGCAGATACGCATGGGATATTGCTGCTTTATGACTACAAGCACTATATTCATATTTACTGCATTCTTGGTGTAACAATCAGAAAATAATATGTGACACGACTTCTACAATCGGTTTCTATTACATACAATATACATGTAGATTGAGCCATACAACGAGAGCTATGCTAGTTCATTACAACTATGGCTGATGCCACAATCGAGATAAAGCTACTATACAATGTAATGTACTATTAGTGTCTTCCAAAGATGGCCGTTTAGCCTAAGCCCAAAGGGCAATTGACCTGGGACTTTGCTTGGTCAGAGAAAACCATCCCTAGCTGATTGATACACCTGAGTTTCGCAAACGAAAACTAGGATTTTGCTTTTGGCCCAGGCCGGCGTGTTTGCAACCCTGTGACAGAATTGAGCAGGGAAATCTATTAGCAACATGGCATGTGCCTGAAATTTAGGTCGCGAAGACAGTTACTGTAGAACATCTATTTGTGACAGCAAATGTTTGACTTGTACTTTGCTAATGGCTATGCAAAATATATAACTACTTTTACAAGAAGACGCCTAATGCAGCAATATATTTTGAAATTAGTGAGGAGGTTGAGGCAGATGGTTAGGATGAGCAATACTTGGAAGGAAAGCAGTGAGGTAAAGGTTATTTACATGGTCCCAACTTTTACATTGTTATCAATATGAATATTATAGCATTATTGTTACAGTGAATATCTTCATAGTTTAAATACCATTACTGCCATTTTCAACTTTGTATATCATACCACAACAGAGTACAGAGTAGCAGAGTACAGTATAATAGAGTATATAACCACTCCCCACTCACAACACCATCCATGCTATATATGAATATACTCACCATGCCAATAACTGCTGAGAGAGATTTGACGTGTACCAGACCCTGCTGGGGTTTACTGTCTCCACTACCAAGCTGTCCTTGACTATTTCTACCAAATGTGATGACTTTGCCCCCTTCAGTTAGCACTGCTGTATGGTGATCTCCCATACTTATAGATGTAACAATAAACCTACACAGATCTCGTACAATAGCAGGCTCTCTAGCTCCCTCTACCTCCGTCTACAGTCCATACAGTATATATACATATACAGTATATATACAGTATATATACAGTACATATACAGTATATATACAGTACATATACAGTACATATATAGTATATATACAGTACATAATATACAGTACATATACAGTACATATACAGTACATATACAGTACATATACAGTATATATACAGTACATAATTTTTATACAGTATATATACAGTACATTTACAGTACATGTACAGTACATATACAGTATATATACAGTATATATACAGTACATATACAGTATATATACAGTACATATACAGTACATAATATACAGTACATATACAGTACATATACAGTATATATACAGTACATATACAGTACATATACAGTATATATACAGTACATATACAGTACATATACAGTACATATACAGTACATATACAGTACATATACAGTATATATACAGTACATATACAGTATATATACAGTACATACACAGTACATATACAGTACATATACAGTACATATACAGTACATATACAGTACATATACAGTACATATACAGTACATATACAGTACATATACAGTACATATACAGTATATATACAGTACATATACAGTACATACAGCACATATACAGTACATATACAGTACATACAGCACACCCACATGTATCTGCTAGTATACACTATAGTGTGATGCACTAATAAACGTTATAATAATATACTCTAGTGTGTGATCGCTGGTACGGGACGCTACACTTAACACCGTATCACATGAGACTGTGGGCTACACTTAACACCGTATCACATGAGACTGTGGGCTACACTTAACACCATATCACATGAGACTGTGGGCTACACTTAACACCATATCACATGAGACTGTGGGCTACACTTAACACCGTATCACATGAGAGTGTGGAATAAACTACACAGCAGACGTTACCTTATTGAAAGCCTGCTTTAGTGCAGCCAGAAAGCCTTGCCTGTTGTTTAGGCCAAGTTTGTTCTGTTTGTTGCTACCACAAGCCCAGACGACGCCCACATCTGAAAGAAACATGGTGCCCGTGTCACTACAGAACACTTCCTTTACGTTTACAGCCTCTGAGAATTTCACCTTCATAGGCATAGGCTGATTCTCCTCTTTACCTAGCCCTAGTTTCCCATGAGTTCCATCTCCCCATGTGTGGACCTCACCGTGCGTCCCCACCACAGCCACATGGTCGGTTCCACAAGCTATAGACATTACATCCACATGTAGAAGTGCCTCTATTAGCTTTGGTTTGTTGAGAGAGGACAATTCCGAGTGACCGAGACACCCGGTTGAAGCATCTCCACATGTCATCACTATGCCATTAGTACTGGCAAACACAGTGAACCCATGACCGCAGCACGCCCTACAGCACATATATGTGTATACTGTACAGTATTAGCACGCCCTACAGAACATATATGTATATACAGTACAGCATTAATGAGGGTACATCCCACACAATGGATAGAAAAGTAGAACTGCATATACATGTATCATATGAAGACTATAAATAGACAGCGTAGTTTACTTACTTGTTGACTTGTTTACCTTTCAATGCTTCTACAAGAGTAGGAGTTGACCTAGATTTGTTGTCTCCATGACCTAACTGTCCTTCTGTCCCTCGACCATACGTAAATACTACACACTCCTGACTGATTATTACAGCATGTTCTTTACCAACAGCGACCTTGTAAATAACAGTAACAATACTTGTCCATTTATTATCTATTCACAAGACAACAATTTGTAAAAAGTATAGCATTATACCAGTACTCTTCCCTACCTCTTTAACTTTATAGCATTACAGTACTCTTCCCTACCTCTTTAACTCTATAGCATTACAGTACTCTTCCCTACCTCTTTAACTTTATAGCATTACAGTACTCTTCCCTACCTCTTTAACTTTAATCTTGTTAGGAATGTGAACAACAGAAAGACCTAAACTTTGTGTTGCGAGGTAGTAAAGCACAGACATAGTTTTCTTGCTTTGGTTACTGTCCACAGAGTTACATAGTTCATCATCAGCTTCATCCCCTCTGTCATCAATGTACTTAGTCATGATCTAAATATAGAATGAATTAGTCATGATCTGACTATAGAATAAGTCCCAATAGATAAGACCATTATAAATGTGATGCTGGTATTTGAGGCTAACTCACAGAAGGCAAGATCTCGGTCCACAGTTCCTCAGCAGAAGGTCTATTAGCTGGATTACTGTCTAACATCCTGTCTACTATTTTCTTGAACTCAATGCTATATGGACCTTTAACAGGTGTGTACACTCCCTGTGTATAATATGTAGTAGTATAGCATATCATAGTACAATAGCATGCTGTAGTATAGCGTATAATAGTATAATAGCATGCTGTAGTATAGCATATCATTGTATAATAGCATGCTGTAGTATAGCATATCATAGTATAATAGTATACTGTATTATAATATATCACAGAATAGCATCAAAGAATACCTTGACTATCTTATTGACCACAGCAGGGAGATTAGAAGCCTCAAATGTTCTTTCCAAGCAAGCCATTTCATACAGGATACAGCCAAGAGCCCAGATATCTGATTTGGGTCCGTATGGTTTGCCCTCGCACTGAGACATACAACACAAAACATGATGAGTTTATAATATAGTGGCTACTAGCTAATGCTAGCATTACTGCTACAACTAACACAACAACTGCAATAACTATAACCTGCTATCTAGCAAGAGTTATGTCCTCCTGTAAATGTTTGATACTGGAGAGAGAATAACTCCACTTAGTGTGCTTCAGCTGTGTTGTAAACTGCTACTGCTACTAGCATGCACTCACCATCTCAGGGCTGATGTAATAAGGTGTCCCAACAACAGTGTTGGCTCCTTTTCCTCCAGTGGTCAACATCTTGGATATTCCAAAGTCTCCCATCTTCACCACTCCTTCCTTAGTCAGAAAGACGTTCTGTGTCTTTAAATCTCTACAAAACATTGAAAACTGCTACAAATCTATAAGAAGCTTTTAAACAGTGCATATCATAGAATATATACACAGAATATATAAACATTTACAGTGTAGCTTTAGTAATGTATAATATACTCTAACCTTACTACATGTACGAACATTTCATTTGTGTAATATACTGTATTATTACCGTGGGTACCAATGTAATATATTATGGCCATGGGTACCAGTGTAATATATTATTACCGTGGGTAACTGTGTAATATACTATGGCTATGGGTACCTGTGTAATATATCATGGCCATGGGTACCAGTGTAATATACTATGGCTATGGGTACCTGTGTAATATATTATGGCCATGGGTACCAGTGTGATATGCCATGGTCATGGGTAACTGTGTAATTTATTATGGCCATGGGTACCTGTGTAATATATTATGGCCATGGATATGCTTTATAGCTGACACCATCTGCTGAAACATCTCTAATACTTTACGCTCCTCCAGGAACGTATCTTGGTTGCTAAGCAACTGAGCAAGTGTACCTCCGTCTGCATAATCCATCTCAATCATGAGAATACCGTCTTCCTCAAAACTGTCAAAGTAGGAAATGATGTTTGGGTGCTCCAACATTGACAGTACTTTCACCTGCAACATTCAGTACAAGCAGTACTACAACTGTTTATATGTACGGCTAATGCAAATATAGTGAAAGGAAAGATAGGTCACTCAACGATAATACCCTGTCCCACCACAATACGATCCCGACATTTTGTGACTCGCTTTACCGCCAAACATCTACTGAGTTTTTGGATATCTGTTCGACTAACCATTTCAACGATTGCAATATTGATAACACCAATACTAATAGCGGATTTGTACAAAAGGTAGTATGACTCCTTGCTTTAATCCGGACCACCTTTGAAGACGGAGGGGATAGTCTTTGGCTGGAGTGACCGATTTTTCCTTCCACATCTTTGGATAATGCTATCAACAACACTATATGTACAGTTCAAAAGCTAATACCTACAGTACTTTTTACATACTGTTTAACAGCTTAAAACTTGTGAAAATCACTCTGAAGGAATAAGCTGAATAGCTTTCTTGGCTTTGTTGATAAATCAATGTAATTGGCACTGGGTCAGCAAACATTTGGACTTACCTCATTCAGAGCCATTTGCCTCTCGGAAGCATTCAGGTCATGCATATTGATTTCCTTGAGTATAACCAGCGAGTCATCATCTTTCTTCCTATAAAGGACGGCTGAACCATACGCCCCCTTCCCCACAGTCCTGATCTTTTCAAAGAATGACATACTCTGCTTACTAGATGTAGGGCGGAGCTTGTCAACTCGGAAATAGAGAGACCCCACAGTTCTACAAGCACATCACAATGCTATCACACTTCAATAATGAACAGACTGACTTTTAACATAGACATCAAACATAGACATCAAACATAGACATCAGTGTAGATCTCTTTCACGAATCCTGATTGACTCAAAATTATTATATTAAAATTAGGTGCAGAATTGATATACATAGTATGTGCAGATAACTCCTGCAGTCTTAGTGAGCTTGAAGCTTGAATAACATATAAAAAGTGTATTAGAGATAGAGAGAGCATGTGTTACCATGTGACATAAGGCAACCAATACAAATGGTTAATACAGCACATGATCATCTATAGAATAGTAGATTAGTACAATAGATAACTCATATTACTAAAACTATAATGATGACATATGAGAGGGTATGAGCTCTTCCATTTATGCATGGAAGCTGAGTCAACAAAAATTTTTTAATGCTTTGACTCCACAATAGTAGAAATTCTCTCGTATGTTCCCAGCTTTCAGTATGACACTCTAGACTCATATTACCTGGTATTTCTTTTCCTATGAAAACATTAACAAGCTACATGTAACTAATGTAACCTTATTAACGACTATTAATAGTATTATATGCACATATACACTAGCTTCTTGTAGTTACAATAGTATATATTTATTGTAATATACTAGCTTCTTGTAGTTACAGTAGTATATATTTATTGTAATAGAGAATAATAGTCACCTCTCATCTTTTTCCTCTGCTATCCTCTTCAGCATCACATTAGTACCAAGTAGGTCTTTACTTATACTGCAAGGTACCTACAAGTACATGTACGCTGAATGAACACTCGTATACTGTACTTACACTACAAGCATACTGCATATACAGTACAATAGCTAAGCACATCAGGTTTAGCCCCAGTTCACTCAGTCTTACTAAACACAATACACATGCTGCACCTTCGTAATTTGTGAGAGCTCATTGCTGATCATATCACCGTCTGCGCTTAGTGCAGCAGAACACATGAGGATATCCATTCTGGCATTGATCCAACTTCTGTCTATATGATTGTTAGCCAAAGTGTTGAAGAACTCCCTGACTGAAGCCATCTCTATCACCGTCTCCTTTGTCAGAAGCTGTAATCAGTAGATACAGTACCTAGTACTTGGTACAGAGCACTTGGTACAGAGCACTTGGTACAGAGCACTTGGTACAAAGTACTTGGTACAGAGCACTTGGTACAGAGCACTTGGTACAGAGCACTTGGTACAGAGCACTTGGTACAGAGCACTTGGTACAGAGCACTTGGTACAGAGCACTTGGTACAGAGCACTTGGTACAGAGCACTTGGTACAGAGCACTTGGTACAGAGCACTTGGTACAGAGCACTTGGTACAGAGCACTTGGTACAGAGCACTTGGTACAGAGCACTTGGTACAGAGCACTTGGTACAGAGCACTTGGTACAGAGCACTTGGTACAGAGCACTTGGTACAGAGCACTTGGTACAGAGCACTTGGTACAGAGCACTTGGTACAGAGCACTTGGTACAGAGCACTTGGTACAGAGCACTTGGTACAGAGCACTTGGTACAGAGCACTTGGTACAGAGCACTTGGTACAGAGCACTTGGTACAGAGCACTTGGTACAGAGCACTTGGTACAGAGCACTTGGTACAGAGCACTTGGTACAGAGCACTTGGTACAGAGCACTTGGTACAGAGCACTTGGTACAGAGTACTTGGTACAGAGCATTTGGTACAGAGCACTTGGTACAGAGCACTTGGTACAGAGTACTTGGTACAAAGTACTTGGTACAGAGTACTTGGTACAGAGACATTCCCAACACTGTCCCACAATGCTCTAACAATCTCTAACCCCAACGTTCAGTCAACTCTCAATCAAACTGTGGGAAAAGGAGAGCCTCACACATTTTCAGATTTGAGAGGGTAACAAGTAGCCCCCTTACCTACCCACCTACCTTCTCACTAGAGCCACACAGTGATATAGTGGCACCTGAACAGTTGAATATCATTGCTATACTCTCAAACTTCTGTGATAGAACTGAAGTAGCCACCGTACCTGTATAACATAGACAGCACTTTCATTCAAGTAACCAGTTAACCTTACAATGAAATAAATTTTTGAAACCTTGGTCTAAAATTTAGTAGTAGTCACCAGAAGAGTTGTACTTACTAAGTATTCCATCCAGGTCAGTGTGGTCGTGTTTGAACGTAACCATGGTGACGTTTGGTAGAATAGCTGCTAACATCACCTGGCTGAACTTGACTCTGTTTGAGAGTATGATTAGCCTGGGTGGCTCCGATGCTGTAGTCTTAGAGCCTACAGGAGGATTAGAGTGACAAGCTAAAGAGTGCTGGACCGAAGTCTAAGATTCAGAGCAAACACTAAATGCATACAACAGTATACTACGTCACAATAGAGTTCCATTTCTGGCTCCGTCAGAATAAACGGACTAGACAAACAACCATAATTACCTGAATCTTTAATATCCACAGCTTTATCACAGATAATCAGACCTTCTTTCAACTGGTCAGCTTTACCAACCAAGGAATTGTCTCCCCCAGCAGATGTGCTGTCTGTCTGCCTGTCTGTATCATCAGTGTCTGTTCTTGGAGTAGCACACACTGCTTTCTCTGAGTTAGACTCCATAGTGAATTTTAGACTCTCGGCCCACTTAGCAGCTTTGTAAACCAGAAACTGTTTGTCTGAAGATAGTGAGGAAGTAGTGTAACCGTGCAATTGAATCATGACTGAGAGATTCGAGTTACACCAAATCTTCGTTACCTATTGCACACTCTAAGCTAACAGGAATCAAGTAGTAACCAGGCCTAGTATCACCATTAGTGATGTCATCAGTGTACTAACTAGGCCTAGTATTACCATTAGAGATGTCATCAGTGGTTGTGGATGGGGTTACAGCAAGGCAAAGCCGCTACCACAAAAACTGGCAATGGATACAAGATTTTGGGTGCCATGCCCCTCCTAAAATTACAACTATAACCACTAGTGTGCATGTCAATGTCGTTTAGAGGCAATAGAATCCAGAGAACTTCGGTTCAAGCCAAACTACTACGACTACTGAAAGTTCTACAGTCTCTCTTATTTACAAAATCTTCACCTAAAATTTGACAGGGTGTAGAACCTAAGTTAGTTGAAGTTCAGTTTACATGCGTCAGCCTGCATGGAAACAAAATACATTTACTTATAATAAACACACTAGAATATTATTACAGAGAACAGGCTTTGCTTTACATTTCTATGTTGAATTGCAGTCTGCAGATGGCACTGCATTTTAATATAACAGCCCTTTGAAATGACAACTGATAGTGTTCACGATGTTTCTGCTTTTGTGATGGGAGAGCTGAAGACTCTATGATAACATATCTTATTGCAATTTGCTCCACAGCTTCTGCCCTCTCAATTTCATCTGAAGAATATATTGTTCCTGATTCCAAGATACATGCAAGTCTACATGTAGGTAGTTTACATGCACATGCAAGTAGTCTACATGTACATGTAGGTAGTCTACAAGTAACCTTAGCAAAGGAAGCTTCGCCGGTGGGCAACAGATGCACATTGAACCAACTGCACACGCCACACTCCTCATATTATGGCCACCTTGCTATATATGAGGTGGTAAGGGTTTAGCTATTTTTTCATATGCATAGAATTTTATTAATTAGTAATTAAAAAATTAATAGCCTATATTAGTATATAAATAATAATTTATAATATTAATTTAATAGGAAATAGTCAAAAATGACTAGACAAGGTGGGAAAGACAAGTAGTCACACTCTACTTATTGAAATGCGGTTAATAAAATTTGTTTTTCATAATTTAAAATTGGTTTTTCAACTTTTTATGGTATAAAAGTACACATCCTATCTTTCTTCTCTAGTAATTTCCAATTAAAAATTGCTCTAACGTAAACGTAATACCTAATAAATAATAATATATTTTTCACTATTACAACTTAATTTTTCTTTTAATGCATATTAAGTCATGTGAAATAGCCAGTGAATACAAATATAATGGCGTCATTATTGCTATTTTTAGCAAACATTTAAATTATTTATATTAAAACAAAAAGGTATAAATAAAATAGTGCTTTTCCAACCATGTTGTTTATCGAAATACTAGTACCGCAGACACTGTCGGTTGGACGTTTCGTTGGTTAGTTATTTAGCCTGTGTGACAAGGAAATAAATTATATCGTCGGAAGCTGTAGCAAATTATTTTATTTTATGCTATAAAAGTCAAAACATTGGTCTGACAACTCCCGTGAAGAAAACAGTTTCTCGCCAATAGAGAAGATAACTCTGTTCCAGCCTTTGTTTAGATCGTAGAGTTGTCGTCTCCCAAAAATACTGGGAGAGGGCAACTTCTTATTACAGCCAACAGCACTGCTTAGGAGTACTATGTTTAGAGTTTGAACCATTCATTCATGTACCACTTGGGCACTTGCTGTAATACGTGCAACTCACACCTTCCAAGTCCTCTATTTGATATTTAACAGTGATAATTCATTTTTTGAGGAAATTATGAGTTATTCGGGACCATGTGAGGTTGACTTTCGACCCGATATTGTCACAAAAAATCGCCATTTCCTCCAGATTTCACTAAACAATGGCTACAGGCTTACTAAGTCTCCCTGATTCCGCAGGAGACTCCCTGATTTTCAACTCAAATTTTGGTACCCCACCCCACCCAAAATGGACACCCCCACCCAAATGCTGAATCTCCCTGATTTTCGTCAGTCGAACTTGGCAAGCCTGAATGGCTATGTTTTAGTTTAAGGACATGTTTCAGTTAGTACCCCGTGACCAAAATTGTAAAGCACAGAACTTTTTCAGAAATTCTCTGGCCCACTTCCCTCACATGGTCGCGAACACACTTCGGCTAAAAGAAAATCATTGTAAATATAATCAGAGTAACACAGGTTCACTATATGTAAGCAACTCTTTGGACCAAGTGAGTTAGGATACAATATTGTTATGTCCCGTACAGAACATTCCGCGTTGATTTTATTCCACATTATTGCATGCTGAATGCTTAATCATGATAATTGTATCTTTTGGCATTAGTTACATTTTGTATGCTGTTTGTTATCGCATTACTCTACTAATGTCTTGGCAATCACACTTAGGTACCATGTTAGTAATCCTGAAACTACCTGTTGTACCTTGCGCATGATTTTGCCCCTTTTGGGTTTTTAATATACTTATAATCCGAGTCTTTTTGAGTCTTATTGTTCCTTTTAACCTTGGATCAGCATCAGATTTCGTACATAAGTAGTTTGATTTTACCTTCAGACTTTCATTTGTCTGTAGGTTAATGTTCAATAAAGATATCATGCTGCACTAAACTTATAAGTCACCCTACTCTTAGCAGTACACAGTAGGAGACTGTGTATTAGACACTCGCCCCTGGCCTTAGGTCTGTCCAAGTACAGTCCATAACTAGTACTAGGGCCCAGCAGTTCAACCCTTCCCCACAGCTGTAGGTTTGACTTCTAGTCTATTTCTTTATGTGTTTACAGTTCTGGATCTGCTCACTCACTCTAGCCTTAGCCCCCTCTTGCTTGGTCAGCCGGTTCTCCCTTGTACTCTGGCCTGCATTGTTGTACAGCTGCACCTCAGCTACCCAGCCAGACACAACAATATGACTGTAGATGGCACCTTTTACTCTTTCTAGCTTCCCAAATATACATAGTGTAGTATGTCTATAACAACAGTAGTGTATTTCCCCATATCTAGCTACTCCACAGTCATGTTGATGTACAATGTAGATGCAAGTACCAACATAGCACAGTAGAACGCCATAGAGAGCAGTAAATAAAATACTATGCACTACTGACGTAATGTTGCCTAAATTAAAGGTTTTAAAAATAAATTCTGTTTGAAATTCTTTTTAATACTATAGACAAAGTTATGCATAAATTGCTATGTGCATTGTATGCCCAATGGTTCAGGAATACATTGTATTGTGTGGAAATACCTTATTGTAACTTCCTAGAAATGAACTTCTATAAGCGAATAACAACATTGTGCCAACAGCTATAAGCTTCTAATATTCAACATACATGACTGTATGGTAAATCATTCCACCTTACATGTAAAAATATAAGGATCTATAATGCACAAAGTAGAGAGGGGCATCCACTGCACTGTAGGCCAACATGATAAGATGATCAATGCGTATTCATATCCAGAACCAGAACTGGGTGCATGTAATGTATAAAATATAAGATAACTATATTATACAATTCCTTGATTAAAGGGAATCATAATTAATGTGATAGAGGAAAGTGGAGAATAAGTAAATTCAAAACCTTTATTTATTAGAGTTATGGAGGCAGTTCAAACAACTTGATGGAGGTAAAACAATTAGTCCATACTCTTACTTCATAGAATGGCAATCCACCCACATGCTGAGAGGGTTGCATCACCAATCCAGAGGTCACACAATCCCATATTGCACCGAACTTAGTGTACTCTAGCCTCAGTTCCTAGCTCTTCAAACTAAGGGTGAGGGTGAATATGCTGTTGATGGATTATACAACTCAAGCAAACATTAGCACCAATTCTTAGCTTAAGCTTTACAACCACCAAGAAGAGTGTTCACCCATTACCAAGAAGTTACGGAACCCAGGCTGGGTTTATTTTTAGTACATTAATTAGATTTCACCAGATACTGCAGTGAATGCCAGATTAATCTTATAATCTCATTGGCCAGCAGTGACTATTCCGTACACAAGGAGTGGTATCTCTTGATCTATTTGCCGATATCTTTTGCCTTGTTAAGCTTACCAAAGCGTGTGTACTTGAGAACTTGAAGCTCTGTACAGTGAAGTAATATCTCCAGAGGTAACAAGACCTTTCTAAATCCACTGAGAGAATGCGTTTCAGTCATTCCGAACTATTAAATATAAATAGTGTTATTTGAGACCGACCAGTTACTTTTCATCAGTCGAACATCTGATCTCACTAAACAGTTGTACTACATGATTATTACACATTTGCTACATACTGTACAATCACGTAGCTTAGTACACAACAGGCTATCAGTTTTGTACCAAATTTTTTACTGTTTAGGTAACAGATTATGATAAGCCAGTTATTACTCTACCTACAGTAGTTTTATATTATTATAATTACACTTGTACAAGATGCTGGGCATTTCAAGAGAGAAAGGAACAGCTAACATCAGGTCTAGCACAACCAATGAGAACTTACCTCAGGTTTAGTGCAGCCAATAAAACCACAGCTTGCAGATAACTGGAGGTCACAAATGACTTGGTTTAATCTAGCTAGAAGTTTCTCACGAGTAAATCCAAGATGGAGGTGAGAATCCGAAGAACTCTTTATGTAAGGACAGTCTTTGACAGCACAGTAGAACTGTGTCAGCCTCTCTTTCAATCTCCCCACGTAGTGCTGACAAACATTGTGTTATACAACATATTATTATATAGACATATTATACTACATACTTGCATAATACTGATGGTAATCAGCACAGTGAGAAGATAACTTCAAACATAAATTAATACAGGCTGTTGACATTGATAGTTACTACTTACTAGGAGTAGGAAAGACATAGCCTGTGTGATTTGCAATGTGTCGGAACACCATATTATGTAGTCCAAAGTTTAAGTAGAGTATTGTACATGCAAATAGGGAGGGGGGGGGGGGGGAACTCACTGTAATATGTTTGTAAGACGAACATCTGTGTTTATTTGTGTCATGCTTTAACTGCATTTTCTTCTTAGCGTAATATTTAGATGTCTTTGATGAGGCGTAAAGTTCAGCCTGCAAGTAAGTCAGATATACGAGTATAATTGTACATTATGATATCAGAAGACCGCATTTATCCAAAAGCAGATGGTAATATAATACAACTACAGGCTATTCACAATGTGTGATACTTATATTATAGACATACATGTAGATATGATATTATACTCACATAGATATAGATATGATATTATACTCACATAGATATACAGATATGATACTATACTCACATAGACATAGATATGATATTATACTCACATAGATATAGATATGATATTATACTCACATAGACATAGATATGATATTATACTCACATAGACATAGATATGATATTATACTCACATAGATATAGATATGATATTATACTCACATAGATATACAGATATGATACTACACTCACATAGACATAGATATGATACTATACTCACGTAGACATAGATATGATACTATACTCACATAGACATAGATATGATACTATACTCACGTAGACATAGATATGATACTCACATAGACATAGATATGATACTCACATAGACATAGATACTGTCTCTTAGCTGTTTTCTAGTTTCAATTAGGTGGTACAAAAGAGAGGTGGCTGCAGAAGACGGAACCTTGCGCAAACTTGATTTCTTGGAGCCATGTCGGTTCTCATCAGATCTTCTAGAGGGAGGAGATAATAAACAAATGAGTTAAAATATTCACCGTTTTTGTGAGAAAAAGTAAGATATGATTCCACACATACCATAAACAGCTTACAAACTAAACTCATAATAGCTAGTATATTGTAATACACTGTTGTAATACACACAGGTATTATTGTAATATATTGTTGTGATACACTAAGGTATTATATTTGATCTTCCATTTTTTCCAGCGTTATTAATTAAGTAAAAATATAAAAAATATGCTTGTATATCAAGTTGAACTAAGCAGGGCGTCTTCTAGGGTCTCATATTGAAGGCAGAGGGTGTCTATCAACCAATAGCATGCAATCTACACCAGTTAATATTTTAGAGAACTGCAAAAAGCAGAAATTATCTGTCAAAACTGATGGTCTACAATTGTAGGTGGACTGTTAGAATGGTGTAGATAGATTGTTACAACAATGTAGGTAGATTGTTAGAATGATGTAGGTGGATTGTTAAATTAGTGTAGATACAACCGTGTAGATTAATCTACATGATTGTACCTACACCAATTTAATAATCCACCTACATCATGTTAAACCGTTGTTGGTAGATCGTAAGAATGATGTTAGTAGATTGCTAAAAGGCATATACATTGTACATATAACACACATACACATTGTACATTTATGTGATAATATCTATTATATATAATTATATACAATTGTAATACACATGTAATATATCTAATGAAGATTGTAGTTTATAGAGACACTTTGAGTTGCATAAAGAAAAGGTTGAATATGAAGAAAAACCTTAAAACCAAACAGTAAACCCATAAGCCTGCTAATTAACTCAATACACTAAATAAATCAATAAAAGTTGCCAAAAATCACTTTGTACTGCATGTCAACCACATACTTATGCCACTGCCATCAGGTGCTCTAGAATATATTATATAACATTGCATTTCATTAAGCAACCAATAAATTATATTTAGGCTGATTGAGAGGCCAGCTTATAGCACAGGCTTCTCTATGCAGCAGAATAGGATAAAAGGCAGCGAGGGTATAATACTATATACACCGAGGGTTACCTAGCTGACTTGGAATGCCTTCTATGGTTTAGCATATTTGCTGATACGCTTCTTCTACCTTCTGCACCAAAGATCAAAATTATTAGATTGAGTAACACCAGATACTTCCATCTTACATCTGTAAATATTCCAGATATAAGTCTATGTTATTGATAGTTGATGTATTGATAATTACATTGTATTATACTGATGAAGAAATATACAACAACCTGTATGTATGCTGTAGGATACATAGTCATGTGTAGAAAGCCAGCTGACAGCATGTATATACACTTGTATATGGTAAGACATTGTATAAATACTAAATAGTATAATTAACACAACATAGCACATTATTGACAGTTAGGAATGCCCATTAACAAAGTAATATTAGCAATACAGCACTGAGAGGAAGGTAATTACACTAAAATTTAGCCAAAATTAATTCCAAGATTAAACAAGTTAGTGAAGATATAGAAGAGATTACTGGATGTATGTATGTGTACTTACACATATTATTGTATTATCCACACTGCAGTACGTATATACATTTATATCATGTACATACATTAGTAGCAGATGTTAGAGAGAGTGAGAGCATAGGTATAGCGTTGTGGTGACACAGAATGTCACATGAGCTCTGAGCAACTGCTAATAAACCACCATCTTATATACCAAGAAATGACAAGGCGGTGCGACACCACGGCACCCACAAACCCTCCCAAACCTGCATGCTCTCTAATTACTAGAAACACAGGTATAGTGAGTAATAGAGATAGGTACCCTGCCGTATGTGACTCTAGGGCTATAGCTGCTGTATGCCATGATCTCAGGCTATATAGTTATATACCTGCTGTATTATATCATACTGTAAGCAGAGAAACAAAATAACTATATTATGCATACTTTGTTAAATATGCATTACATTCATGGAACATGCACACATGCATGTACATAAATATAATATATATGCATTATACATCTACAAACAGTATAGGAAGGATTATATAGAGTGTGAACGCGTAATCATCTTTCAAATATTTTTGGACATGAATTTTAATTAGTAATACAGATTAATTTAACCAACTAATTGGTCTACAACTTGACATTTCTGTGCAAACACACAAGCAAGTATGAATGGTACACGTAAAGGCTCCGCAAATAGTGGTTTGATACAGGATGTTGTCCAATCGCAATTGGAGCGTGCCCAAAGGCTGTTTCATCAGTACTCTCACCAAACACACATTTTCCAATCATTATTTTTGAGCAATCGTACTTTAAAGATACATGTATTATATATCAAGCACATGCACATATGGGTATATAGGCACTGTGAAAGTAAATAATTATGTATGTTTATTGTAATGCACCATATAGAACTGGTACATGTAACCATATAGAACTGGTATATGTAACCATATAGAACTGGTACATGTAACCATATATAACTGGTACATGTAACCATATAGAACTGGTACATGTAACCATATATAACTGGTGCATGTAACCATATAGAACTGGTACATGTAACCATATATAACTGGTGCATGTAACCATATATAACTGGTGCATGTAACCATATAGAACTGGTACATGTAACCATATAGAACTGGTACATGTAACCATATAGAACTGGTATATGTAATCATATAGAACTGGTGCATGTAACCATATAGAACTGGTGCATGTAACCATATATAACTGGTGCATGTAACCATATAGAACTGGTGCATGTAACCATATATAACTGGTACATGTAACCATAGAGAACTGGTACATGTAACCATATATAACTGGTACATGTAACCATATAGAACTGGTATATGTAACCATATAGAACTGGTATATGTAACCATATAGAACTGGTACATGTAACGATATAGAACTGGTACATGTAACCATATAGAACTGATATATGTAACCATATAGAACTGGTGCATGTAACCATATATAACTGGTATATGTAACCACATATAACACTGATGTTGCCAAAACCACATGAGTACTCTTATATAAATAACGATAGCAATAATAATAATTGGAAAATGTTGGTGTAAGCGAATATTTTTATAATGAATAATAAAACAAGCCGCATTTTTATATTTTGATTTAATTCTAATACTTCAATGCTTATCCAAGCATCATCATCAGAGGATAAATTATCCTCTAATGATGACGATGAAGCATCGAAATACTAGGATTAAATCAACATAATGTAAAAATGTGTCTTATTTTATTATTCATAATAATAATAATTACATTATTAGACTTGTGATGAAGTATTTGTGTAGAGTATAATATAATAGTCATGTAGAATATTGTATAACACTGATGAAGGGAGGGAGGGAGGGAGGGAGGGAGGGAGGGAGGGAGAGGGGGAGGGAGGGAGGGAGGGAGGGAGGGAGAGGGAGGAGTATAACTACTGCAGGCAACTGATAAGTGCCAGATGTTTCCTGGAAGCTCATGGGTGTATTACAACCAACCATCATGGGAATTCCCAGAAAGTCACTGACACTAATAAACTTGTTTGAGTTGAGTTTCACTGTTAGGACTGGCAAGGTAATTGACAATAATTATAGAGTACATTGTACATGTATCTACACAGTACATGTATCTACACAGTACATGTATCTACACAGTGCGTGTATCTACACAGTATGTGTATCTACATGGTACATGTATCTACACAGTACATGTATCTACTGTACATTGTACATATATCTACATTGTACGTGTATCTACACAGCACATTATATGTGCACTATGTGTATATACTGTGTATATCCATGTAGCTATAATATACATTGTATGTACATGGTATGTATACAGTATATACATGTAATATATAACGTATAATATATATAACGTATATATATATAACGTATACGTTATATAGTACTGCCTCTTGAGTGCATCTATATGACTGTATTATAGAATGGGTGGGCTGGTATTACACATACACTGTAGTTTAGTAGACAGTAACGAGGATATACAATGTATATATGCATAATATATTACTATCTGTTTCAGTAATTCGTAGAATAGAGGGAGATGGATGTTACAGTTAGCTGTATAGAGACATTAGTGCTGTGAATGGAGACATTAGTGCTGTGTGTATAGAGACATCAGTGCTGTGTATAGAGACATTAGTGCTGTGTGTATAGAGAAATAGTGCTGTGTGTATGGAGACATCAGTGCTGTGTATAGAGACATCAGTGCTGTGTGTATAGAGACATCCCGGGCTGTAACAACCAGTGAGCAAGGTAGGCATTTGCCACCCCAAATTTTGGTCAAGCAAAGAATTTTTACCACTCAAGCATAAATTCTCAATGACAATTTTTAAAAATACTCACTGTTAACTTTTCACCAACATTCAAATGTCTCCAACTTGCTTTAGTTTTGCGCAAAATTGCTCTTGAGCCATCAACTGCCAGGGCACCCAGCTGACTTTTTGGATCCCTGGTTTAGGTTAGCCTGCCCCTCGACCAAAAATAGTTGTTACAGCCCTGGATACACCAGTGCTGTGTGTATATAATATACTATATATACATGTACATAGTATAATAGTAAATATATAGAGATAATTATGTTTCTAGCTAATACAATGTGGAATTGTGGATTTATTTTGTGTATATAAAATAAAAAGAAACTAGACATCAGCATGACAGGCATTAGTGAGTTTACAGTTCAACATAAAATTCAAGATTAAGACAAAAAGTTTCTCAGTGTGTAAACATACTTGTACAGTTGGCACCTAATGTCAATAGAGTACAGTGCTACTACTAACAGTGCCATGCTAGAGTGATACCCTGCTATGCTACTTTCAATAGAGTACAGTACTGCTAACAGTGCTATACTAGAGTGATACCCTGCTATGCTACTCTCTGATGACCTGTAGAGCCAATAGGGAGGAAGTTGTGTCGTCCGACAGGGTCTTCAACTCCTCAATCCTTCGTTTGTTTCTCTGGATAAATTTTCTAAAAGGGAGAATTTTGATAATTATATGTTTGTATAGCACTTGTTATATAATATAATCACGTTTTCATGGCTGAAATATACATGTACATGTAGTCCACTACATAGTATTACATAATATGATAGAGCTATTGAAAGGAGTAGCCTGTGTACCTCTGTCTCTCCTCTATCAGCTTGTAACCACTTTGGTACGCAGTCTTCATCAGCTTGGTGGGTAGGTTAGCCACTATCTGCCACAGCACCTTGTCATCACACAGTGCTGATAGCCTTCTGTAACACGTAGCGCAACACGTACAAATTTAGTAAACAGTAATGTGACATGAAGTGGCTTTCACAACGATTGTCAGTGGTAAAAATCAGTCGAAATTTGGAGTGATCTCGTCGGCCAAGGAGCCGTTTCACACTATGCCGATGTTAGATTAGCTTTCATGACGTTATCTTCTATTTTTATTAAGTTGAAACTTTAACTCCTAAGTAAATAAATTCTTATTTTAACCAATCGGTTGCTGATCTTGAGAGCGCCGCAAATTCCGAAACTATCAGTCGATGCCAGTTACATTGTCCGATAACGCCTTTCACACTTGAGCTAGTCACATGACTCTTGAACTGGTCACATGACTCTTGAACTGGTCACATGACTCTTGAATGAATAATGAATATTACTAGTTGAAAACTCCCAAAGTACAATTCCCAGTGGAAATTGGGCATCCAACCTTCAACCATGGGGTAGGTGGAGCTTCCACAGCCGTGTCCCACTATGAGCACGCACACACACACACCTATTTACATATGTATTATATTAAATACACATGTACATGTACATGTAGTTGAAACTTTAACTCCTAAGTAAATAAATTCTTATTTTAACCAATCATGTTTTATACTGACATACATTTTGTAGTAATTTGACCCACATAATATTAGATATGCATGCATTATATTAAATCTGATATATAGTTAATTATATTTCCCAGAAGGCAACATAGGGTAATAAATTCGAAGCCCATCTAATTACAGGCAATCCATTGAAATAATAAGAGATAAGATTCTGTGCAGTGCTAGTCACCCGGCACTTGATAAATTGAATGTTAATTGTTTACATGAATGAATGGCAATATTGTGGATTTTCTTAGAGTTTTAGGAATTTATAAGGTCACTATTAACAAAATATACGATACATTCCTTCACATTAGCTATAATGTCATTATAACACAATATACCTTACATGACCTCAAAGTATATCTACATACCTACTGGACAGTTGAGTGTGACCTACAAGTATATCTACATACCTATTGGACAGTTGAGTGTGACCTATAAGTATATCTACATACCTATTGGACAGTTGAGTGTGACCCACAAGTATATCTACATACCTACTGGACGGTTGAGTGTGACCTATAAGTATATCTACATACCTACTGGACGGTTGAGTGTGACCTATAAGTATATCTACATACCTACTGGACGGTTGAGTGTGACCTATAAGTATATCTACATATCTACTGGACGGTTGAGTGTGACCCACAAGTATATCTACATACCTACTGGACGGTTGAGTGTGACCCATAAATATATTATTCCTGGTCTCCTTCACTACACTCTTCTTTTGAATCTGGTCACTTGCTTTCTTTAACAATACATGCTGTTGGTCATTGAGAGTTTTCCACTTATATTTCTCCTTATCAGCAGGGGACAACTTCACGACACTTGGTAGTCTTGTTCTGTTAATTACATGTACAAACACGGCAGTCAATTCCCATGATATAAGAAAGTACGCTATACACTACAGTCAGTTATATACGTACACATACTAACACACTATATACACTATACTATACGGTACTATTACTGTACTATACTGTACTATATGATGCTATACTACACTATACTATATGATGCTATACTACACTATACTATACGGTATTATACTACACTATACTATACTACACTATACTATACTACACTATACTATACTACACTATACTATACTACACTATACTATACTACACTATACTATACTACACTATACTAAAATCTACGCTATACTATACTACACTATACTAAAATCTATGCTATACTATACTACACTATACGGTACTATACTACACTGTACTATACTATACTATACTACACTATACTATGCTATGCTATACTACACTGTACTATACTACACTATACTATACTATGCTATACTATACTACACTACACTATATGGTTTTATACTACACTATACGGTACTATACTATACTATACTATACTACACTATACTATACTACACTATACTACACTATACGGTATTATACTACACTATACTACACTATACTATACTACACTACACTATACGGTTTTATACTACACTATACTACACTATACGGTACTACACTACACTATACGGTTTTATACTACACTATACTATACGGTACTATACTATACTATACTATACTACGCTATACTATACTATACTATACTATACTATACTATACTATACTATACTACACTACACTATACTACACTATACTACACTAGGTACTACACTATACGGTACTATACTATACTATACGGTTTTATACTACACATTCACCTGGCCAGATCCTTCATGTGCTCCTGTTCCAACTTCTCCTGCAGGTTTAACCTCTTAACCATAGCCTGGTGTCTCAGCACATTTGCTGGAACTGAGGTTGAGGAGCTGTTAAACAGTCCGTCCCGAAGTACTGCTATAGACTTGCTCTACATTTAATATGAATAGCCTAGCCTATGTTTTATAACTACATTTTCTGCACCGCAGATGGGTACCATGTAAATATAGCTCTACTTCCTTTGCTACGACAAATATTTTTGTGAAAACCATTTATGTGAAGCGAAACAGTTAGGAACAATTAGAGAGGTGATGTGTTATAGGTGAGGTTATAGATGTACCTGAACAGTGGAAGTGTGATCTGTTAGATCAGATGGATTCGGCTCACTGTATGCGTACTTCTTTAGATTAGAAGGTATCTTAGATGAAGGTTGGGAGTAGCGTACGCGACCCGTTCTATCAAACACTTGAGAGATGAAGAACTGCTGTTGTTGCCAGTTGTGGGAGATGAGCATACGCCTCTGTTGGCTCTCGTATCTGTATCGTATATCATATCCGCATAGTACAAGTTGATACAGATAATTATATATCATATCCACATACATACAAGTTGACACAGATAATTATATATCATATTATCCACATATATACAAGTAGATACAGATAATGATATACATGCACATACAAGTTGATACAGATAACGATATATGATATACATACATGTATATACAAGTAGATAATAATATAATATGTATATGCAATGCTAATGATAGGCCACATACAGATTGCATGCTACTACTAACCTACTGAGGGTGCTATTTAGCCTGTGATTGTACCATTTATTCCTCCTCACCAATGAGCTAGTGTTGATACACGGTTTAATATAGTCTCCATTGCTATGCCTGGAATAGTTTAGTTCGTCTACATCTGTGCACTCTCTTAGCTCCAGATCTGTTAGAGTAATATTACTGTTATATTACATTGTATATCAGTACATAGAAATACATCATAGTAATATAATGGTACCTACCTACTATCTACATGTACATCTACGTCATGCATGTCGATACAGTGTATAGTGTGCATAACATAGACACATGTGGATGCAGTGTATATAATATAAACACATGTGGATATAGTGTGTATAAACACATGTGGATACAGTGTACAGTGTATATAATATAAACACATGTGGATGCAGTGTATATAATATAAACACATGTGGATACAGTGTATAAATACAAACACATGTGGATACAAGTGTACTATTGTGTAGATAGAAGAGTATAACATACCCTTTTGTCTTGGTCTAACTATTTCTCCAGATTTATCAACTATGTCTATATCAGCAGATGAAGACATGATAATTAATACTGTTTAATATACTAGTATGCTAATATTCTGGTGATTATAACACATGTACAAAACATATAGCAAAGATAGACTGCCTGTATCACTACTGCACTACACAGTATTATAGCAATCATATCTAAGATATGATACATGTGCTTACATACAGTAATTATACTATCACTATATACTGCTTTGGTGATAGACATGTTTGTATCATTACTAAGTACTCCAATATTTAATTTTACAAACATACCAATTTTATTACAAAACATGAGATAAAATCATATAATAATTATCATAATACATACCATATACATGTACATCAAGTATGTTACATGTAGATAACACAGTGCACCTGTTATAATAATATATGCTGTATTGTTACCAATTCATATACAAAGTCATTAGAGAGTAACTATGTGAGTATGCTATACATTTACATAGCATACTCCATGTTCTGTTGGGACATTCTTACGTTATACTAAAGTACAGAGAGAACTGAAACATTGCACATACACAGTAGTGTAGTGCGTACATGATTATACATTGCACATGCACAGTAGTGGACTCACTGACTGACAGTACAACATACATGTATACATTGTGTGTGAGTGTAATTGTGGAAATGGGTGACAGCAGATACTATATCACAGTAATAGCAGGTGAGAGTCAGTGTGACTGAGAAGTGACTAGTTCAAACCATTGCCTGAGTGCATCTCCCAGAGTGTTGGGCAATGAGTTGATGTCCCGTAGTATTACGTAGAAGGGGAAAGGGAAGCTATCCATGTAAGATTTGATCTGCGGTGGACCAGATCCAGTAAACACGGGCATCTTGATGTCTAGTATCGAGTCCTACAACACAACGTCACATATTGTCAGTATGATGTGAGAAATAGTCCCACACACACAGTGTAGTATATACAAGATAGCAGGTAGGCAGTATACGTGATATTATTCCAGTACATTACCACGGTAGAGAGGTAAGAGAAGTAGGGGGGGGGGGGAGAGTGGAAGGGTAGATTAGGGGAAGGATAGAAGAGTAAAAAGGTAGAAGAGAAGAGTATAGTAGCTGAAGGAGAGGGTAGAAGAGGGGAAGGACGGCATAGGAGAGGGGTAGAAGAGGGGAAGGATAGTATAGGGGAGGGGTGGAATAGGGGAAGGATAGCATAAGGGAGGGGTGGAATAGGGGAAGGATAGCATAGGGGAGGGGTAGAAGAGGGGAAGGATGGTATAGGAGAGGGGTAGAAGAAGGGAAGGATAGTATAGGGGAGGGGTGGAATAGGGGAAGGATAGCATAAGGGAGGGGTGGAATAGGGGAAGGATAGCATAGGGGAGGGGTAGAAGAGGGGAAGGATAGCATAGAGGAGGGGTAGAATAGGGGAAGGATAGCATAGGAGAGGGGTAGAATAGGTGAAGAGTAGATGGACCTTACCTTCCCATGTGGATTGTCAATGATAACGAAGACGAGGAATATTCCAGAGTTGATCGCCCGTCTCACAGCTTGTCTGACCACATCGACACCTTCTAGAAAGAGACCTCTTCCGTCAGAGACTACCATGAGAAGCTGAGCGAGCTGCTGATGCCTGCCACTCCCTCCGCTCCCACCTCTCCTTAGCCTCTCAAACTTACTGCACATCGTATTCAGCATCTATATCACAACAATATTATACTATGTCATCATATACAGTGCACACACAATTGCTACCTCATCATACACGGTGCACGCACAGTTGTTACCTCATCATATACAGTGCACACACAGTTGTTACCTCGTCATATACAGTGCACACACAGTACTGTTGTTAGCTCATCATATACAGTGCACACACAGTACTGTTGTTACCTCATCATATAGAGTGCACACACAGTACTGTTGTTACCTCATCATATAGAGTGCACACACAGTTAGTTGTTACCTCATCATTGACAGTACACACACAGTTGTTACTTCATCATAGACAGTGCACACACAATTGCTACCTCATCATACACGGTGTGCACACACAATTGCTACCTCATCATATACAGTGTACACACACATGTCACCTCATCATTACAGTGTACACAAACAATTGTGTGATGATGTCATGAGTAGACAAGTACATACAGTTCTAGTAAGACTAGAAAGCAAGCGACTGGTTGGAGAGTTACTCTAGCTAAACTCACATGCGCTATTCTTGTCTTCTTTTGTTTAAAAGAGAAGTTTCTTAAAACATTCCCTCCATCATCCCAAGAGAAACGAGAGCTGAAGTCGTGAACCATTTTAACGTCTTCGCCAAAACTGTTAACATCAAATAGTTTTGAATAAAGTGAAGCTACATAGTATGTGCTGTCCATTGACACATGTACGCATGTTTATTACATAATAAGCTATATGTATATCTACATATTATACTCTATATCTACATGTATATCTACTACATCATAAGCTATATGTATATCTACATATTATACTCTATATCTACATGTATATCTACTACATCATAAGCTATATGACTATTTACAATCTAATACTGGAATACTCTAAACAGGTGCACTGTGTACCAGTGATGGGAGGAGCCTAGTTTGCTGACCACCAATCAGTGGGGGGCTGATCTCACTGCAGTAGCAGTAGTACTCACTGAAAGCATACACTCTTACCTCACTATAGACATGTCCCCAGCCTGTAGATAGTTGAGAGCATTTGATATACAAGCTAATGCCTCGAATGCTAACTGTTTAGAATGGTTATCTATCATACTAGAAGAGTCATCCACTGCCATACATATCTGGTACTCTCTCTTGCTGGGTTCAGTTCTACGTAACCATATTGCATCCTTCCTAAACTGACTGGCAATATAGGCTATCACTTTACGCATGTTTAGCCTCTTTCCAGTGCGGTAGTCGCCTCTACAAACACAGCGTTATGTTACACCAGTGATCAGTCGGAGTAAATGTGGAAAGACAACTCTGAAATGTCTATGGAAATATCTGGTGATGACTTACCTTAACTTAGCAGCCTGAGTGGGCTCAAGTATGAGACGCAGCTGTTCACTCAGTTCATGGCTTAGAGATCGAGTAACAGCATCGTACTTCTCCCATGCTTTTCGAGCCTCACTTTCACTAATCTCATAATTTGATTGGCTGCCCCATTCTGATACCAATTCCTCTAAGTTTTCTTTGAGTATGCTCACCTCCTGCATAAGACATGCAGTCAATAATATTATAATATTTAACAATATATCTTATATAACACTATGGGATTATCTATTATCGTGACTTTGGAGTTGACTTTCCTTGCCTAAAAACATAATTCATTGAGAAGAAAACTTCAAAAGATTTCACAACAACCTGTTATGGCAAAATACATGTACCTCTCATTATACTTCCAATCAAGACAGATAGATAAGGACATTAAATGAATCTATGTACACGTAAATAACATTTTTATGAGGGTATTATTAAATGCACATACGTACAGCAATGTAGAGACCAACCACTAAGTACAAACATACATGATGAGAGAGATGTAGAAGTTGGACATCTGTGTGGATAGTGGATTCTCTGTTCAACATGTCATTATCCATTTCTTCTTCCTCAACCCCTTCTTCTTCTTCTGCAGGTGCCACTTCCTGTTGATCCTGTAACAATAGTCGACTTGATAACATAATAATAGCATAGTGAACTATTATATTGGTGAATAACTAACAACACAATAGTATGATGGATATATTTTAGTTCAAATACTTTATTCATACAGTCTAACTCTAACCTCTGCTACATCTTCATCAGTGCCTGACTTTTCCTTAGCCTTAGCCAGTCTCTCTGACACCTCCTTAGCCTTCAATTCTACAGCCTCCTTTATCTGTTTCTTCTGAGGCAGTTCTTCTGCTGCCCGTTTCTCCAACTGCTCAGTATCCATGCTATTTGTCTTCTGCTGCTCTTCTAGTTCCTTCTCATTGGCTGCATCCATAGCCTCGGCATCTGCTGACTACACAGAAAAGTAGAAGGGAGTACAATAATTACATCTCACATCACCCTCCAACTATTATGCAATACGTAATAATGTACAGCACTGACTATATATTATTATCCTTCAACTATTATCCAATACGTAATAATGTACAGCACTGACTATATATTATTATCCTTCAACTATTATCCAATATGTAATAATGTACAGCACTGACTATATATTATTACCCTCCAACTATTATCCAACACGTAATAATGTACAGCACTGACTATATATTATTAGTATGAGACGTCAAGACTGTGGGTACCTCCTGCTGGTCGGCCGTTATGTGCTCATATAGGCTGTTGGCAGGTGGCTGAGACTGACGCTGTTTAGCAGGTGCTTGTTTGTTATTGACCGTTTGGATTGTATCAAGTTGCATGGAGCTCTGAATGTCATCATCAGCAAGTGCCCTCTTCTCCTCTGCAGATTTTTGTTGACCATCTGCCTGTTGTGAGTTCTGCAAAGTATAACAATGAACATTGATATCTCACACATCTTATACACACTAATTAGTACAGAGTAGTGTTAGATATCGATAAGTAGAAAGGATGATATGTTTATAGAATATTCTACAACAGACCTGGTCATCTGCATCAGCTGACCCCGTCTGATAAGAATCACCAAGACCAGCCTCCTTCTGAGAAGAACTCTCTGACTGGCCAGTTCCCTGTTCCTCCTTCGATTCCGTTTCTCCTCCTAAAAGAAAATATTACCATATAAGGTACACCTACACAAAGTAATAAAACCTAAAAGATCATATAAGCCAGTATGACTATAGAATGACTTGAAAGTAATACCTACGATAAGAGAATAGCTTGGACGTGGCGATATATTTACCTCTATCCTGAGCATTCTCCTCTATCATCTGATTATCTACTTCCTGTGAACTTGCACCGTACGACTCCACATTCTGCTGGTTTTCATCAATTTCTTTCTCACTCTCTTCCTTCTGTTCAGGCTCCAGCTGAGCAACATCTGATGTTTCCTCTTCCTCCATTTCTCCACTCTCCTCTTCACCTTCCTCCATCTGACAAGAAGGATAGTCGTACCAGTACATACATAGGACATGGTATAAGTACATGGACAGTATACATAGGACATTGTATAAGTACATGGACAGTATATATAGGACATTGTATAAGTACATGGACAGTATACATAGGACATTGTATAAGTACATGGACAGTGTACATAGGACATTGTATAAGTACATGGACAGTGTACATAGGACATTGTATAAGTACATGGACAGTGTACATAGGACATTGTATAAGTACATGGACAGTGTACATAGGACATTGTATAAGTACATGGACAGTATATATAGGACATTGTATAAGTACATGGACAGTATACATAGGACATTGTATAAGTACATGGACAGTATATATAGGACATTGTATAAGTACATGGACAGTATATATAGGACATTGTATAAGTACATGGACAGTATATATAGGACATTGTATAAGTACATGGACAGTATACATAGGACATTGTATAAGTACATGGACAGTATATATAGGACATTGTATAAGTACATGGACAGTATATATAGGACATTGTATAAGTACATGGACAGTATACATAGGACATTGTATAAGTACATGGACAGTATATATAGGACATTGTATAAGTACATGGACAGTATATATAGGACATTGTATAAGTACATGGACAGTATACATAGGACATTGTATAAGTACATGGACAGTATATATAGGACATTGTATAAGTACATGGACAGTATATATAGGACATTGTATAAGTACATGGACAGTATATATAGGACATTGTATAAGTACATGGACAGTATATATAGGACATTGTATAAGTACATGGACAGTATACATAGGACATTGTATAAGTACATGGACAGTATATATAGGACATTGTATAAGTACATGGACAGTATATATAGGACATTGTATAAGTACATGGACAGTATATATAGGACATGGTATAAGTACATGGACAGTATACATAGGACATTGTATAAGTACATGGACAGTATATATAGGACATTGTATAAGTACATGGACAGTATATATAGGACATTGTATAAGTACATGGACAGTATATATAGGACATTGTATAAGTACATGGACAGTATATATAGGACATTGTATAAGTACATGGACAGTATATATAGGACATTGTATAAGTACATGGACAGTATATATAGGACATTGTATAAGTACATGGACAGTATACATAGGACATTGTATAAGTACATGGACAGTATATATAGGACATTGTATAAGTACATGGACAGTATATATAGGACATTGTATAAGTACATGGACAGTATATATAGGACATTGTATAAGTACATGGACAGTATATATAGGACATTGTATAAGTACATGGACAGTATACATAGGACATTGTATAAGTACATGGACAGTATATATAGGACATTGTATAAGTACATGGACAGTGTACTTAGGTAGATTACCCAAGTAATGAGACCTGTATCTTATAAAGTCATCATATTACTAGCCAAGAGCTTTTCAATGATGTCTTTAGTTGGGTGTAGTTTGAGGTGAACATCACTCTGTGCATCAGATTGAGGATAACAATTGACAGCCAATGGCAATGAGGATAACAATTGACTTAATGGATGTACATTACCAAAATATAGTGGACATACTTGTATAGTTTGTATTACCAGCTAGTGAACATACTTGCTCAGCGTTCATCTCTTGGCTTTCTTCTCCTTCACTACCTTCAGCTTCATCATCCACATCCATAGCCTCAGGTTCTTCATCACCCCCTTTCTCTTCCATCTCATCAAGGTCAAGGTTGTCTGGGAGGTCAAACTCACTTTCTTCTCCCTCTGCTGTTTTGTCATCTTGATCCCCATTGAAGTATGGGTCAGGCTAGATAGAGTTAGGGTACACATACATTGTATATTGTTAATTATTATGGGTAGTAATGCAGTGGGACAGGGTGACATACTGCTAGCACTAGAATACAGTTGCCTATGATATAACCAGAGCATGATGCTTTGTAAATAGAAACTAGTAATTATGATATAATAACAATATATATTAAGGAGAGAGTAAAATGGTACATGTATATTATTATACAGTTATTACTCTATATTGATTTACTGTGGACCATGAATGATATTACACATGAGTAATATAAGATCAGAGGGCGAGCAAGAATACAACATTCAACACAAATCTTTTATTTCTATATTCACCACGTAGGATATAGATTATAATGAGCTTCCTGCATGATAGGAAGACAGTGATGCACTTTAATTGAAACCTGTCTAGCTTCTTCAATCTCTTTATAACCGCACTAATAACAAAACGCTTTCACTATTCCTTATTCACTACCGTCAATTATACGTTTGAAGCTTAAAGTAAAGTGATATCTTAATAATCTTTAACAAATGACATTCAGTGATACATCTCCTTTCCTCTAGTAATCTATAATAATACGGCTGACAATAACACTTTGTGATTCTTATTGTTGGATCTGACACGATAAGTCACGGCGCTACGTCATTACCTAGTAGAAGACAAGTGGGAGAGATAGCAGTCAATAAACAGAAAGCAAGCATGCTGCTCCATTCAAACACCAACATGGGCAAAAGATTGCTCCGTAAAATTACTTCAGCAGAAAGAGGGTCTGATAGAGATTCTATTCTCTATGAACAGGAAGTAAAACGACTGAAGGAAGAAGAGCGACGAAGTCTAACCAAGCTACAAACAGAATACCATAAGGTGAAGCATCAGTGGAGTGTATTGGCTAACAGACCACTAGGGTTACGTAATGCTAGTCTTACCACAGATAGTATACTATGTGACACCACGGGGGGAGAAAAGGATCACACGTGCGAGGTGGAGGAAAGAGTGCGAACACCAGGTACAATATACAGAAACAACGGTAGTGTTAGACAACGCTCCTTCAACAAGTTGCGTACATTGAGTAACGCACATACCACTTTACTAAATGAGTTAAAAGTGTCCCAAAAGACATTTATAAGCAGCTCAAAGCCACATAAGTTTGAGGTGACTAAAGTTAAGGGGAGTATATCAAGCAACAGCCAATCACCTAGTAGGATTACACCCTCGGGAAGGACAGCACCTCTTACACAGTCAACTAGACCAACAACTGTACCAAGAGGTACACCAACAAACGCAACTGCTTTAGCTGTTGAGCACAAAGGAAACAGATCATTTGCACAGGTCCATGGAAAGAGGACGTGGTGTCACTGGACCGAGTCTCATGCCTGCAGGGGCATCGGTGCCAAGTATATATACCAGCAGGATTGCAGACTATGTACGAGACTGATGAACAGCAGAATCTTATCCTTAGTTAAGTCACAAGAGATGACCATTGCCAGCCGGCAAGCTGTGGGTGTTCGAGGAGAGGCCAGCTCAGGTCTCCCACTGCCGGCACCACCAACACCAGCAAGACAAGCCCACCACGGTCATCACAACTTCAGGAATAGTCGGTATCACAGTGCACCACTGTTTGCCTCACAGAAACAAAGCCATGACCCAGTGGAACCTGACCGAATGATGAACCCCAGAACAGACACTGCAGGTCCAAGAAGAATAAAACAGTTATCCTCAGTCTCAACCAGGTCACTGAGCAACGCAACAAGGATGGCATCTGCTAATTCACTGAGAACTCTGTCTGAGATGGGACGGAGGAGCTCTATAGGATATTTCAGCTCCGAAAAACAAAAAGAAAAGATACATATGTCTGGCATCAGAATGTTAAAGAATGGCCGGGAGTTTGTGCCAAGGAAAAATCTGGCAGAACAACATGACACAAAGAATAAAGTAAGTTTTGTGAATGATGAGCACACTGTGTTAGGTGGAGACAAATCTTTAAAAGGGCAGACACAGCATGTGAATGAGTGTTCTCAAGTCCACCCAAGTCAACAGAGAAGTACAGCGGCCATCTCCAAACTCAGTCCAAAAAAGGTGATGAAGCTAATGAAGGATGCAGCTAAAAAGGAGGAGCTACAAGTGAACAAAAAAGTTGGAAAATTTCTTGACGATCTTCAAAAATTTGTTAAATCTAACAAAGATGAAATGAGAAGGCGAGAGATTATATGATGCAAGCCTGCAATGTAACTTAATCTACTTTTACTGTGAACGGCTCAAGTCACACAAAATACTGATGTGGTTGGGATAGTTTAGATACTCTTTGGTCCACGTTACTATTTATATTGATTGTAGTAAATGTCGTTATTATAGGTTACAACATTGATCTTCAACTCCACACACTGATGAGGGGGGGGGGGGGGGGGTCATCATTGTCTGTTTTGTTTTTATTAAACATAAAATTAATGTTTTGTCCCTTCTTTGATCATAGGACAATAAAAATATGATATGATAAGTGTCGTCGGAGTAGAACATCTGTAAGCTGGTAGCACAAGGTTACTAAACACACGCACATGTAGACTATGTATCTGTAGAACAAGATTACTGCTATACATGCATACTAGTCTAGCAGGAAACTGGTATGAGGGGTTGTCTCACCTTCTCCTCCTTGTCGTACTGCTCACCAGACTTCTCCTCCAACTCATTCAGATCTCTCTCCTGCTCTTCTGTCTGCTTCTCCTCGTCTGCCTGGGACTCTTGCTTATCCTCTTCTCTACCAGACTCCTCAGGGTTGTCATCCTTGGCAACCATTTCTTGTTTACTCTCTCCACTACCTTTCCCTTCTTCCTCCTCTTTCTTCTCCTGCAGTAGATATTAACCAATAGTACCCTACTAATCCCACACGCACTATATCATACGTTATTATCTAAGGTGAATGTAGAACTACACACCCTATAAGCAGATACTTTTGGGAGTTTCAAATTTTGAAAATACAGCATTCTCTAATAATTTCCATCGCAATCAAAATTTTCCAAAATAGCCTACATGTACAATGAATGCATTGTAATTACTTGTTTATACAGGAAATACATGGTCCATAGCTTGGTGTTACAAAGGCCTGCGCACTTGTGGTAATATACATGTAACTGCCAAGTAGCATGGAGCAGGAGTTTATGCACAGATTGGTGAACAAGCTGCATGTAAATGTGGTTTAAATCTGAATAAACATAAAGTTTAGCTAAGCTTACTTCAAATAGGTGACTGCTTAAACATTGATTTTGGAACTTTAAAACATTGGCAATGGACAAATTCATTAAAATTTCCATCGAAGAATGCTTTGGTATGACCAGACTTATAGAACTTTACTTTTAGGGTATCCTATCATATGTAATGCAAGTACACACTATACAGCTTGTGAGCATATAGTAATAGTACAGCTACATGGCTGTATATGCTAGTGTAGTTAGATAGTCAACGAGAGGAGACAACTACAACTGTGACTGCTTACCTGATTCTCTGTTTCATCATCCTTATCATCATCTCCCCACAGCTTGTCATCAAGTTTATCCCTGAGATCAGAGTCACCGATATCTCCCATCTTATCATCCATTTCATCCTCATCTCCACTCGATGCATTCTCATCCTCTTCATCAACCTAGCAGGTAGATACCATCAACATTCATCTACTTACTATACATGTACATCTGCCTACTCTACATGTACATGTACTTACTATACAATTCTCACTGTCTCTGGCAGCTTGAGAACTTTGGTTCAGTGGGTTCCACACCTTTTAAATACGCTTTGCTGTATATATACAGTATTGCTAAGGTGCTCTCCCAGGCATATCTCTGAGCTGCACTCATGAGGTGTTAAACACCGAAACAGTACACTATATGCAGATTGAGTACTATACACATATAAGTACTTACTCTACTTGTACATGTACCTACTCTACACGTACATCTACTTACTCTACACGTACATGTACTTACTCTACACGTACATGTACTTACTCTACATGATATAGGATACACCGACACGTAACCAGTCTACTGAATCATACATACCTCAGTGGTAGGGGCATCTTCCATAGCCCCCTCAAAGTCCTCGGACATCTCAATGGCATTGTCTTCTTGAGGAGGAGCCGTCTCCGGGGTTGTTTCCTCTTTCTCCCGATCTTCTGGTCTCTTAGCATCATCGAGATCATCTTCATTCTCAATCTGTTCATTATACAATACAGAGTGTGAGGTGGAACACTGACGTATACAATACAGAGTGTGAGGTGGAACACTGACCTATACAATACAGAGTGTGAGGTGGAACACTGACCTATACAATATCACCAAAAATGTGATTAGTGTGATAGTAGAGAGGAGTACCTGATCACTGACGTCCTTAGCACCTTGACCATCAGCAAGCCCCGCCCCTTCTGAAGTATTGAAATCACCTTGACCTTCCCCGTCCATCTCATCACTGAGCTCTTCAGGCAGACAGAAGCCCTTACTGGCCAGGTGAGTGAATATATTGTAGAGGATAGAGAGTAGCTTGAGGCAGCTCTTCAGGGAGGCCCATGATTGGATGAGCAGACGCTGACTGCACATACTGAATAGATCTAGTATTGGTAGACAGTGAGATAGTATCTGTACCTTGTATTTCCTAGCCTCAAAGTCCACATCATCAGCTACGTCTGCGGAGAGGGTACGCAACCTCCCCACTACCTTATCCAGCGACACATCTCTAATGGCTCCACTAAACAGATGCAGCGAATCAGTGAGCTGACCATCTGCTAGAGCTTCTACATGTTCAGTTTCTATAGCTGGTACCTTCTCCAGAGTAGTGATGGAGTGCTGGCAGGCAAGCAGTACGTCCTTCACCAGGTCATCTGCTGCTGTGGTGAAGTTGCTGGTACTGAGGCTATGGTGTAGGCTCTGTGATGGTTGAGTGAGTGAAGACATGTGCTGTGTTAGTAGCTGGGAGAAGGTATGGAGAGCAGAGTAGTGTGCTGATACTAGAGTTAGCTCCCCTGTCTCAGCTATACACAATACAATAATGTGCAATATACATGTATATTATAATGTACATGGCTTGTTCCCTCTAAATATGCTAGTGCATACAATTTATGACAATCACACACAACAGTATATACATGAACATGTATCCTCTATAATTATACTCAGTCTATAAATGTAGTTTATATGTTACATAACATAATACATGTACATTAGTGCGACTCACTTAACTGACTCACTTACCTCTGAAATGAAGCAGCACAGAGTCAAGCTGCTGACTACATGCAGAAAGCTGAGCAATTTTCTCCACAACTAGACTGAGTTCAGAGAAGGTGTAGATGTGCACGGGTCGGGTGCACATTGAGCTCAGCCATTCACATGAATTGCGTAAGGTTGATAGAGCACAGTCTATGGATGACATAATTTCCTGCCATTTCTCACTAAAATACATGTATAACGATCTTGTGAAATGGGTTCGAACTTAAATTGCCTTCCCTTGACATGGTGCTGTGACATTGTTTTACCTCAGTAGAGTGAATCAGCTATTCCCCGACTAGTTGTACAAGCTTCTTACAAAGATATTCGTAAACCCTTATAACTATGGTGATGTTAGTTTACGCAAGGATTTTTCAATTTGTCTATAGAGTTTTAGGAAGTATTTAAATGTGCTTTTGAAAACCCACCCATCGTATGGTGAGAGCAATAAATGTGAAAATATGAGGAGTACTACTATTATGGAAACATGTGATTACACATATGTTAGTAAGGTCTGATAAACACTTACCTGTATATAGTGAGGCCTGATACACACTTACCTATATATAGTGAGGTCTGATACACACTTACCTGTATATAGTGAGGTCTGATACACACTTACCTGTATATAGTGAGGCCTGATACACACTCACCTGTATATAGTGAGGCCTGATACACACTTACCTGTATATAGTGAGGCCTGATACACACTTACCTGTATATAGTGAGGCCTGATACACACTTAACTGTACATAGTGAGGCCTGATAAGCACTTACCTGTATATAGTGAGGCCTGATACACACTTACCTGTATATAGTGAAGCCTGATACACACTCACCTGTATATGTTGAGGCCTGATACAGAAGTAGTCATGCTAGGTGGTGCAGAGGATGAAGAGGTCTCTGAAGCAGAAGGAGCTGAGAGAAGAAGCATCTTCAATTCTTCTACGTGCTCAGTAATACCTGAATAATGTGCAGAGAGATTAACCTTCTATGTGCTCAGTTATACCTGAATAATGTGCACAAAGATAAACATAGATCTTTCGTCATCAAACTATCATAGAAAGATCATCCGCTCCATCCAGTCACCCAACATTTAAGATGTGGAACAAGTAATGAGTGAATACCTGGAAGGGCAGAACTAATCTGTGCGGCAGCTGAATGTATGTTCATTGACAGGGGCACCTGCTCCGAGCTTTCACCAGCATCAGTACAGAATCTATGAAGAGCAAGCACCTGTTTGCGCAGTTGAAGCCAGTGTGAAGTATGGGTGGATATGAGATACTCATGACGTCTTGTTAAGTCAATCATGTGCTCTGAGTATCCCTTCAGCTTTTGTATTATGTCCACACCAAGTTCCTGTAGGGATAAAGTAGTACGGCATACTACGTGCAACAATCTATCTACTGACAGCATAACTACTGACAGCACAACTACTGACAGTATAACTACTGACAGTATAACTACTGACAGTATAACTACTGACAGTATAACTGCTGACAGTATAACTGCTGACGGTATAACTACTGACGGCATAACTACTGACGGCATAACTACTGACGGTATGACTACTGACAGTGTGACTACTGACAGTATAACTACTGAAAGTATAACTACTGACGGTATAACTACAGACGGTATGACTACTGACGGTATGACTACTGACAGTGTGACTACTGACAGTATAACTACTGAAAGTATAACTACTGACAGTATAACTACTGACAGTATGACTACTGACGGTATAACTACTGACGGTATAACTACTGACGGTATAACTACTGACAGTATGACTACTGACGGTATAACTACTGACAGTGTGACTACTGAAAGTATGACTACTGAAAGTATAACTACTGACAGTATAACCACTGATAGTATAACTACTGACAACACAACCGGTGTTTATGTGCAAGCATACATTCAAGACATACCTTGGAGGGTTTGGTAGATGCCTCCAGAAATACAGATCTTCTGGTGATACATCTGAGCATATAATTGGAACTGGAGGTCCATAGGTTTACCCAGGCTTTACTGGAACTGTGTAAATATACATAATTATAGGTAGGACACATTATATGTACACATGCATGTAGATATCAATTGGATATACACAGAGTAGATAGATGTACATGTGTATACATACTTGGAGGTGGGCGTAGACAGTGATACCTCCAGGTTGAGTGGTGGAGAAACAAGGCTACATAGAAGATCAGTTTTGTTTTCACATTTCTGTAACTTGAGGGAGCCCTTTCTGTATGACAGGCCTGCAACAGTATCACTGGTAAGTGGGAGTCATGACCAATGACTAGTTGTAAGTGGAGAGTAAGTACGAGTACTGAGTAGGTAATTAGTAAAGGGTAAGTATGAGTACTGAGTAGGTATTAGTGGTGAGTAGGTACTAGTGGTGAGTAGGTATTAGTGGTGAGTAGGTACTAGTGGCGAGTAGGTACTAGTGGCGAGTAGGTACTAGTGGCGAGTAGGTACTAGTGGTAAGTAGGTATTAGTGGTGAGTAGGTATGAGTGGTGGGTATGTATTAGTGGCGAGTAGGTACTAGTGGTGAGTAGGTATGAGTGGTGAGTAGGTACTAGTGGTGAGTAGGTATGAGTGGTGAGTAGGTACTAGTGGTGAGTAGGTACTAGTGGTGAGTATGTATTAGTGGTGAGTAGGTACTAGTGGTGAGTATGTATTAGTGGTGAGTAGGTACTAGTGGCGAGTAGGTACTAGTGGTGAGTAGGTACTAGTGGTGAGTAGGTATGAGTGGTGGGTATGTATTAGTGGTGAGTAGGTATGAGTGGTGAGTAGGTATTAGTGGTGAGTAGGTACTAGTGGCGAGTAGGTACTAGTGGCGAGTAGGTATGAGTGGTGAGTAGGTACTAGTGGTGAGTAGGTATTAGTGGTGGGTAGGTACTAGTGGTGAGTAGGTATTAGTGGTGGGTAGGTACTAGTGGTGAGTAGGTATTAGTGGTGAGTAGGTACTAGTGGTGAGTAGGTATTAGTGGTGAGTAGGTACTAGTGGTGAGTAGGTACTAGTGGTGAGTAGGTATTAGTGGTGAGTAGGTACTAGTGGTGAGTATGTACTAGTGGTACCAGCATTATAGTAGGTAATAGGTGTAGTACAATGTAATACCTATTCTGTGTAGAGTTTGCAACAGCATGGCCAGAGACTTTCTCTTCCTCATGTCAATATTTCTGGCTTGTTTCTTCTGCTTCTCCTTCTCATCTCCAGATATAATGTGTAGACTCTGGAGGTCAGTCACACTCTCGATTATCTCCCCTGTAACATGGTGGTGACACTGTATGTAGCGTAGTCAGACAATGTAAAACAAGGTGATATTACACATTAAAAACATCTTATAGTGGGCCATACCTTACATCTTTATCCAATCTACACTGTAGACATAGAAACTAGAGGCATAGAATGAACCGACATGTTCCGACAAATCATAATTCTAGTTGCATCTGTCTAGGAAACCGACCAATCATATGCTGACAGGGTATTTCACAAGGGTGTTCTGCAACTGTGTTAAAATTTTGCCTACATCCCTTCGAATGCGTGAGAGCAATTTTAGTCATTGATTGGACAGTAATGTATGGTTTGTCGCACAAACCCAACAGCGCTGGGTTGGTGTGACTGTCTAGGACTCAGCTTTTCTGTGCTCCAACACCAAGTAAAACTGGTGTCAGCCAAAAGTTTCCTAAACATACGCCAAAGAAGCACTGAGTCTAATAGTGCATCAAAATGGTGTTCATGTGTGAAAAATGGTGATGCTCACTAGTAAATAAGAAATGCCAAAAGAAAACTTACGGGTAAAAATCTCCACAGCTTGAGCTCTACCATCAAAATAGGTCAGTTTGGAGGATATGATGTCACATGCCGAGTGAAACCTTGTGGTGAGATGTGAAAGTCTGGGCAGACAGTGAAGTGACGATGTGTCAGTTAGAGAGAGCAAGTCTGAGATACTAGCACTAGTAGGAGTAGCAGTCAGAGTAGGAGTGAGAGTAGGAGTCATATCTGTCCTTTCCCCATCCTCTACCTCCGATACAGAGGGCAACTGAGAAACATCTTCTGTGAAGAGCTTACATGCAGACGTCACCAGAATATCCTGTGAATAGAGGAGATGCAACCAAGAGAGATATACAGGGTGGAGCTAGTTACATTACTCTACATGTAGTACTAGACTGATATGTAACTCAGCAAACCCCAACTTATCAAATGGTTGATGTCTTCATGCCAGTATAAAGGCAGTCAATATTGGTTACTCGTCATGTGCATATACTACTCTGATGTATAATGTAAGCAAGAGAAAACTATCAGTGTACATACACAACATACACTATACACTTACATGGTATGATTTCATATGCTTAGCCAGGGTTTTATGTGCCTTATCAACACTGGCCTTGACAGACCAGAAGTTCATGTCATTCCACCTCGAGATCTTCACAAAGTTCTTTAGCTCTTTCTCTATACCTGCCCTCTGCTTAGTGATGTGGGCCTCCACCCTCCCCTCAAACTGACAGTAGAATTTCCATATAGCATACATGCTATTCATGAGTTGTGCTGAAAGAGAAGTGTAAGATTCATTGGATAGTAATACAAGCACAACGTATGCAGATAATATCACACCATGGGTACAGTCAATGCTTCACATACTATTAGCTGAAGTACTGACAACTCCCACGTGTACAGTAAATGCCTTTAGCAGACGCAATCTGTAGATAAAGTCTCCAAGGGAAGACGACTCCATGAAGCTGATGAGTGAGGTCACTACGTCGGAGACTGGCGGCACCTCAATCTCTCCATCTCCATTTAAAATTGGTAGAAGGACTGAGCACAAGTGAAACCTGCAGAGAAATATTATACATGTGTATATATAACATATATATAATGTCTAGTGTATAGTATATAACATGTATAACATCTAGTGTATAGTATATAACATGTATAACATCTAGTGTATAGTATATAACATGTATAACATCTAGTGTATAGTATATAACATGTATAACATCTAGTGTATAGTATATAACATGTATAACATCTAGTGTATAGTATATAACATGTATAACATCTAGTGTATAGTATATAACATGTATAACATCTAGTGTATAGTATATAACATGTATAACATCTAGTGTATAGTATATAACATGTATAACATCTAGTGTATAGTATATAACATGTATAACATCTAGTGTATAGTATATAACATATATAACATCTAGTGTATAGTATATAACATATATATAATGTCTAGTGTATAGTATATAACATGTATAACATCTAGTGTATAGTGTATGATATATCTAGTGTATAATATATAACATGTATAACATCTAGTGTATAGTATATAACATATATATAATGTCTAGTGTATAGTATATAACATGTATAACATCTAGTGTATAGTATATAACATATATATAATGTCTAGTGTATAGTATATAACATGTATAACATTTAGTGTATAGTGTATGATATATCTAGTGTATAATATATGACATATCTAGTGTATAGTATATAACATATATATAATGTCTAGTGTATAGTATATAACATGTATAACATTTAGTGTATAGTATATGATATATCTAGTGTATAATATATGATATATCTAGTGTATAATATATGACATATCTAGTGTATAGTGTATAACATATATAACATCTAGTGTATAGTGTATGATATATCTAGTGTATAATATATAACATGTATAACATCTAGTGTATAGTATATAACATATATATAATGTCTAGTGTATAGTATATAACATGTATAACATCTAGTGTATAGTATATAACATATATATAATGTCTAGTGTATAGTATATAACATGTATAACATCTAGTGTATAGTGTATGATATATCTAGTGTATAATATATGACATATCTAATGTATAATATATGACATATCTAGTGTATAGTGTATAACATATATAACATCTAGTGTATAGTGTATGATATATCTAGTGTATAATATATAACATGTATAACATCTAGTGTATAGTATATAACATATATATAATGTCTAGTGTATAGTATATAACATGTATAACATCTAGTGTATAGTATATAACATATATATAATGTCTAGTGTATAGTATATAACATGTATAACATCTAGTGTATAGTGTATGATATATCTAGTGTATAATATATAACATGTATAACATCTAGTGTATAGTATATAACATATATATAATGTCTAGTGTATAGTATATAACATGTATAACATCTAGTGTATAGTGTATGATATATCTAGTGTATAATATATGACATATCTAGTGTATAATATGTGACATATCTAGTGTATGATATACACAACTAGTTAATGCATATCTGACCAACTCACCAGTATTTAGTAGACTTGTGTCTGATTTTGCTAGCCACATTCTCCAGTGACTGTTTCCAACCATCCAGCTCCAGTTTCCTCCACTCTATCACCAGCTGACTGACGCAGTTCATGGCTGACTGCACAGATACATGTCTGGCAGCATTTGTCTCCCACTCTTGCAGCTTCTCTAGGATCAGCTCCAGACCAGAAGTGAACTTCATCAGAGGGTCAGTCACCAGGAAAGACTTGACTCTCTCTGTGATACTTACAATCTATAAGATGACCCAACAATGTATCACATACTGCATATATGTACGTGTATATACACTGTAATACATGTCACACACTATGTACATCTAGCACATTTTTGTATATAATGCTGTATCACACGTTTGTATATAATAGTATATCAAATGTGTTTGTATATAATGCTCTAATTACCACCTGTGTTTGTTTATAATGTATCAAGTTACCTGAAGAAGTAGAGGGTGCTCAGGCCACTCACACAGAAGCTCCTCAATTCTAGATTTAACCGTGGTCAAAGGTTCCATACATCTGCAATATAAGCACAATGTCCCTAAATATTGTAGCAAGTCGACATACAGTAGACATGTAGACATGATACTAACCTACATGTAGACATGATACTAACCTATATGTAGACATGATACTAACCTACATGTAGACATGATACTAACCTACATGTAGACATGATACTAACCTATATGTAGACATGATACTAACCTATATGTAGACATGATACTAACCTATATGTAGACATGATACTAACCTATATACAGACATATAGATATGATAGACATAGATATCCCATAGACCAAGATACACCTTTGACTTAGATGTGACACTGCACACTAACCTGACAGCTTCAGCCACATTCTCATCCTTGTAGATATCATAGTTTGAAGAGGAGGTACGTGACGTGTCAGAGATGGAGATTGGTTTACCAAGACACTCCCCTCCCATTATTCCTGCTGATATGAGATGCAGATGTGCCAACTCTCCACTCGGTGATGTATCGAACCTGCACCCAACTATAAGCATATATAAAAGTCGGTTGCTGAGTACAGATTCAACTGTAGTGTATATTATGATTATGTACAAGCCTATTTACATGTAGGTGCCTTCAGACAATGCACTTTGGTCAAGAAATTCGATGACCCACTTCCATCATCACACACCACGTTCATATGAGAGTTTAAGTTTATCGACGTGAGAGGGATGGTTTGGTTGAACCAAGCAAAAACACACACAGCTAGCTCTTTCGAGCAACCATCTAGTCATTTTTATTTACAACTTAGGCGGGTGCAAGACGTCGTGGATACATCTACGGTGCACACAGTGAATCAAATGAATGACCTACATGTATATGTATATCTATATTTTGTATTCAGAGCTGATACTGTAACAAGCTCTAGGTGATACTTTCATAGCTAGTCTTAGCTCTTACACAACATCTGATTGCATCCATAGGTGTTTTTGCGACCTAAACTTCAGACCCAGGCTAATTTACGAAAATATTTTCCGGCACACATCCGTCACAGGGTCGCGAACACACCGGCCTGGGCCAAAAGCAAAATCCTCATTTTCGCGCGAAGAAATCAGGTGTGCCGATGAGCTAGGGATGGTTTTGTCCGACCAAGCAAAATCCCAGGCCAATAGCCCTTCTGACCTGGGTTGGACGGCCATCTTGTGACTTTTATTTGCGACCCAGGTCCGTCCAAGAGGTCGCGAAGACACTCCATTGCGCTATCTATGCTTGAACTGTAGGCTATGGCAGACAGACATATAAACATTCATTGCTGAGCAGACTAGTGAGCAATTATACACGGTGTGTACACATGCTGTTGATGTAAGACACACTCACCAGCACCACCAGCAGTTATCATCTCATGTAAAATGTTGAGTAGATTAGTGTGAGCCTTCTTCCTCTCTGTGTGCGTACAGAGGTGACCTTGACCCCTATACCAATCAGTGACAGCTAGAGACAAGAGCACATTGCAGTGTAGTCTGCTCACACACTCCATATCTTGCTCAGTAATAGAGGGAGTACAAGTATCCTCAGTGTCATGTAACTCCGCGGTTTCCTCTATGGAATCACCAAGAGTGTCTGCTTGTACAAGGTCAGAGAACTCCTGAAACAGTACACAGTGTACTTACAAGCCTGTCATGAAACAGTACACATTGTACTTATACTGTATCGATTTATTTCATATCAATTCTTTACTCCAAGTAATATAATACAATGTACATGTACATGTACATGTATATAATATACAATTCACATGTACATGTATATAACATACAATGTAGATGTTGCCTACTTGTACTTGTATATACATGTACATAGTGTATGAGATCAGCTAACCTTCTGATAGCTTGGAAAGTTGAGTCTAGTTAACTTCTCTATAAGCTCTTCATCTGTTTCTGGTTCCTCACCGTGTTGTTTAAAGGAATAGAGAGACGTAGCCTCAGCCTCCTTTTCAGCTCTCTTAGCATTGTCTGATTGCCACATGCTAACATAGTGACCCATCAAAATGGATAGTTTGGAGAGAAGGGTTTGGTCCAGATTTCTGCAGCTGTACGCCTCATTGGTCAGGCTGAGAGTGTGGAGTCGAAGGTATTGTGAGCTGAAACATATATATATATAGATATGAGAACTTTCTTTTTACAAGGAATTTATCACTGAACAATCAGGTATTATTATACCTGGTTGTTCAGTGATAAATTTCTAATATTATACCACTAGGGGAGGAGCGAGTTGGATATTATACCACTAGGGGAGGACTGAGTTGGATATTATACCACTAGGGGAGGAGTGAGTTGGATATTATACCACTAGGGGAGGAGTGAGTTGGATATTATACCACTAGGGGAGGAGTGAGTTGGATATTATACCACTAGGGGAGGAGTGAGTTGGATATTATACCACTAGGGGAGGAGTGAGTTGGATATTATACCACTAGGGGAGGAGTGAGTTGGATATTGTACCACTAGGGGAGGAGTGAGTTGGATATTATACCACTAGGGGAGGAGTGAGTTGGATATTATACCACTAGGGGAGGAGTGAGTTGGATATTATACCACTAGGGGAGGAGTGAGTTGGATATTATACCACTAGGGGAGGAGTGAGTTGGATATTATACCACTAGGGGAGGAGTGAGTTGAATATTGTACTGTATAGTACCAACCACAGAATGGTGATCCGAGAAGGATCCATCTGCAACAGCTCACAGGTCTCCTGAAGCAGATGCAGACCTTCGGTTGAGCTAAGACTGGTAAAGAGCTGTGTAGGGGTGGATAAAGTGCCCCCTAGTGAAAGAGAAACTGTCTTTGCACAGCAGTGAGATAGCCGCTTCAATCCATATACTACCTGTAGAATAAAGCAGAGGTGTGAGTTGCTGCTGCTTTTAGTATCTATTAGATAAAATATTTTATACCAAAATCCAAACTCTGTGAGTGTATGCACACTGAACAAAGACTCGTCCAGGATGTGTTAGTCACCACTATGACAGCAATGCATTACCAATATACTGTAGTTAGCGCTGCCCAGTCATTAATTAAACTTATATAGCAACAGCGGCGGAAGTACCCAGTAGCCTAATAAATGAATCTAATCAAACACTTACCAGTTTGATAGCATTCACATGACCTTGGTATATATCAACATACAGGGGGAAACAACTCTCGATGTTAGATATATAACTCTCTAGTGAAGCAGTGGTGAGAGTTTCTCGGGCTATAGCTCTATGGTTATCACTACGCTGCAGTCCAGTAACTATTTCCAGCAGGTTGGAATAGTTGAGAGTGTTAGAGACAAGTGCCTGCGCCTCTCCTACCAGTGCTGAGAACTACAAGTAGAATATAATGTAATCTATTCATGTAATGTTGACATACCCAACTGCTCACCCCTTAGTATAACCAATAGGCTTTGTGGAGCAGACGTTGTGGACATGCTAGTCACCTTTATAACACTGCATTGATTAGTAGACAGTGAGGTCCATTCAGGCATTTCAACCTATGTGTATATGAAGGCCAAGCGGCCATCTTGGGAATTCCAACAGTAACTGAAGTCAGTGTCAACAAGGCAACATCATATTATAATAGTTTGATTTCCATATCATACCTGCTCATTACGGTGACGGTGCACAGCTCCCTCCTCCAGCTCTTCGCATGTGGTAGTAAGGGAGCTCAGTCTAGACTGCAGATACACATAGTAGGGGTGTACAGCTATCGTTGGTGACATCTCCTGACTACACTCTGCTCTAACCATTGCTCTCCTTAGACTCAGTTCCTTCTCAATACGACTCATCTAGAGTTAGTAGATAACATGTGCTACTATATCAACTAGAGTGTCTGGGTACAACCATTACTGCACATCAAACATCTGTACATGTTACATCATGCTCTAGTGACCTCTTACATTAACTGATTGCACACTAGTAAACTTAGCGTGTCGACAGTTATTCTCTTACTGTAGTACTAAATGTAGGAGACACTGCACACTCAGTGGTAATTGACCATTAGGTTTGCCGAGCATACATTCAGCTGCCATGCCAATTCCAATTACTGCTCATGCGGGTTCAATAACAAGGCCCACGGTAAACCGGTAAACGAATAAATAGTGTCAGTGAGGTACATGCATACATATAATATATTATATCTATGAGTACCTGTACATGTATATATTATAGCACCTTTACTATCAGACTAGCAAACAGTGAAACCATAAATTCTGAACTAGATAGCGTGACTTACCTCTGCTTTGACAAAACTAAGTTCAGTCAGACGTTTAACTACAGGGTCAAGGACACCACGTGGTGATGTACTCAGCGCTTGCATAAGTCCTAGCCACACCCACTTCTCAGCAACTTTCACCTCTGATGTAGAATCTCCTGGCAAAGAAACGCACACGTACACTTATGTTGTGCATTGTTTAATGGAGGTCGGATAGCATGAGAAAATCTGGATTACTGACCTTGACAAAGCTTCAGTTCCTCCAATCTATTCGCTACTGAAGAAATATGAGGGTGGGCCCTCAACTCCCCAGGTATCCAGTCACTATCCAAAATAAGACCTTCATATAAGCACTGAAAGCCTTTCTCTTCAGAACTGGAAATATATGAATGAGAATAACATGAGCTGGTACTCTGTAGGCAAAGTCTAAGACAATATTGATAAGCATTGCAGAGATGCCATCTCACTTCTTCTTTGCATCTCCAGTTACACTGTAACACTAACCTTTACAACTCGCACTCTTGGTAAACATTAAATTGTGAAAAATCAAAAATGATTTGTATTTCTAACAGTTAAATGCCACAGTTTTACAGCATAGTAAAGTATTCCTCATTCTGCTGGCCAGTATAACTCGCAAGACAGTTTGCGGTTAATTAAAAGGTGGTTCAGGAAGCTGAATTCTCAAAAAATCACTTTAACTATGAACTACTGAGGAGCCTCTCTGTGGTAGGGAACCCATTGACAAGGGTAAGTAGAGCTGTATACTCACCTCACATTGCCACTGCTGAGTAAGGCAGTATAATCCCAGAGTTCTCTACTGATGTCATTCAACTGGTTCAACTTGAGTTTAAACTTCCCTACGCAGACAGGTGGATTGATGGAGTGGGATGAGCTAACAGAAGCCCCGCCTCCTTTAGTAGCAGAGCTCTTGTCTGAGAGAGGGTCAGAGAGAAGGCGAGATACAATGAGAAACATGGAACTGGAACTGAATGCTGGTACCACCTGAATAGTAAGAGAAATAGACATGAATAAACAGAGAGATTAACTACATGTAGTCTACCTCTAGTATTACACACATACTGGGTGGTGTTGACACCACGACTACAGCTCAAGGTCAACTAAATCATAACACATTGTTAGTCTCCTGAGTGTAGATATACAATGGCACAGTATAGTAGACTAAGATCTACCTTGGTCATCTGGTCTGCATGGAGAGAGTGGATAAACGGCTCTCCTTGTCTGAAAGCTGACGACTTCACCATACAGCTGAACCACTCGCTCATTACGCTCAGTAGTAGCGCCTTTGAGCTCTGTAACCAGTCAACTTGTATACTAGTGGACACACATACATACATGTATACATGTACAACCTATATGTATATCAGTCAACTTGTATACTAGTGGACACACACACATATACATGTACAACCTATATGTATATCAGTCAACTTGTATACTAGTGGACACACATACATACATACATGTATACATGTACAACCTATATGTATATCAGTCAACTTGTATACTAGTGGACACACATACTTATACATGTACAACCTATATGTATATCAGTCAACAGCTACACTGTAACACGTACTGGACACACATACTGGACATATAGCAGTATCACCACACCAGTAAGCAGACCCACCTGGTGGTTAGAGAGGAGCTGCAGGTGTACACACATCTGGAACAGACCCGGACTCGGGCAGTATGAACTCAAAGCAGTCAGCTGGTCAAACAGTCTCAAATTCTCTCCTCCATCTGTTGAGAGAGAGTGCAGGAGAGCTCTCAATAACCACAGCTCTCTAACTGGCCACAGAGTGCAGACGTAAGGCTGTGGTTGACAGCGACTATACTTATCACTACCAGCCTGTAGAGCTGATAGTTCTAACATGCCTTCAGCTAGTCGATCACCTGTGTCACCAAACAGTAATACAAACTGTACAGGTATACATGTAGGCTATATATGAAACTCTATCAACTTCATCACCTTACAATAAAATATGCCAAGTTTTGGGTAGTTTTCCTCTCTTGCCATTGCATGTACATGTTTATATAAATATATATATATGTATACATACAATGTAACTAGGTAATACCAACACGTACATCTAAATGTAACTAAGAAATACCAACACTGAGCCATATTACAGAGTATACATACCATGTGTGCCATAGTGCACCGTGGCAGTAGCTGTAGCTAGAGTTGACACAATTCTATTCACATCCATGTGAGAGAGACGTGAGATGAGCTCCTCCCTCTCTACTCCGCCCTAGTATATACATTGTATAATACATGTACAGTAATTACCATCACATAAGCCCCGCCCTAATATATGCATGTATAATACAGTAGTTACTATCACATAAGCCCCGCCCTAATACATGCATGTATAATACACTAGTTACCATCACATAAGCCCCGCCCTAATACATGCATGTATAATACAGTTGTAGTTACCATCACATAAGCCCTGCCCTAATATATGCATGTATAATACAGTAGTTACAATCACATAAGCCCCGCCCTAATATATGCATGTATAATACAGTAGTTACAATCACATAAGCCCCACCCTCATACAGTAGACTAGAAATATCATTATTCTATAATAGTAAGTCACCAATATTGATACTCCACGGTATAACAAGTGTACAGTGTGCTTCACTGTAACAGTTGTATAGATAGGATAACTAACAATTTACCACTCTTACTACTATTAACAGCTACTCCCTTTTCCTGGTCATCCATGTCTTTTTGTTCGCAACATAAAATCATACATACGATTTCACCTTAGATTTGGAGTTGTGCTCTCTTTGTTACCAATGATAAAGAGTGGATAATTCCTAATGATCTAGCTTATCATGTGTACATGCAACTGTAGGGTATTACAAGATGCCGCAATATGATAAGACTAACTATGGACCACTTCCTACTCGGACTACTTCCTACTCGGACCACTTCCTACTCGGACTACTTCCTACTCGAACTATTTCCTACTCGGACCACTTCCTACTCGGACTACTTCCTACTCGGACTACTTCCTACTCGGACCACTTCCTACTCGAACCACTTCCTACTCGAACTATTTCCTACTCTAACCACTACCTACTCGGGCCATCTTACTGGTTATTACCAATAAACCAATAGCAGATAGATGTAAAACGCAGGTCTCTTGTACAATGGCGGAGTGAATACCTTCTTATAGACACACAGGCTATCCAGTGTCTTCTTCAACAGTATAACCATTTGACTCTTATCTATCTGAGAGCTGATTGACTGCTCGACTTGCATCTGATTGGTGATTGGCAGCGGAGGAGGGCAGTCTATTGGAGGAAGGTGAGGAAAGCTTTTCCAGACGAGGTTGAACAGGCGTGACTCGGAGTTATGCTCACTGAGCAGTGTGTTGATATGACTAATGGTGGTAGACAACTTCCCCTCCCTATAACAGAGAACACTGGGTCAGTATATGTATAGTCAACATACGATGTATCTACATTATATGTATATATATTATACACATATTAATAGTGTATAGCATACAGTGTATAGTGTATAGCATACAGTGTATAGTGTATAGCATACAGTGTATAGTGTATAGCATACAGTGTATAGTGTATAGCATACAGTGTATAGTGTATAGCATACAGTGTATGGTGTATAGCATACAGTGTATGGTGCATAGCACACAGTGTATAGTGTATAGCACACAGTGTATAGTGTATAGCACACAGTGTATAGTGATGTACCTGTGTGAAGCTGGTAGGAGAGAAAAAGCAGGTCTGAGCCAGGACCAGCTGAGAGTAGAGCTGATGATACAACTGGAACTGAGGAATCGCCTTAGTAGTTCCAGTACAGTCAACATCTATATAACAGCATATACAGTACAGTCAACATCTATATAACAGCATATACAGTACAGTCAACATCTATATAACAGCATATACAGTACAGTCAACATCTATATAACAGCATATACAGTACAGTCAACATCTATATAACAGCATATACAGTGCAGTCAACACTTAACAGCAGAATAATCATACAGTGCAGTCAACACCTATATAGTATATAGTAAACATAGTAGTTAACATTTACATAATAAAATCATCATGTAGATATGATACATGTATACAGTACAGTCAGTATATACACACTACACATAACATGTAGCCTGTGTATATGTTACAGCATTGTCAGCATATTACAAAACAATATAACCAGTACATTTATACAGGGAGTTATTTTACCTGCGGGAATATGTACATGTATATTTTACCTGCTGTAGTTGCTGTTCTGTAAACTGCTGACACGCCTCCTCTGACTCTGTGATGCTGTAGACCAGCTGAGAGAAATCTTCTGCTAATCTGGGATAGTAGAAGGAGACATTGTGGGGCAGGTGCTTCTTGTCTTTCTCACCTGTGGTGAATACCAGAACATGCCATGCCAATATTATACAGGCACATAGACGTGATGCCGAACAGGTGCTCAAGGTTATATGCTATTTACAATATATAGGAAGTAACAGGTGCCCAACCCCTACGTACAATATAGGAAGTAACAGGTGCCCTACCCCCATGTACAACATAGGAAGTAACAGGTGCCCTACCTCTATGTACTAGGCTCGAGATATTGAACCAGCTGTTGACAGGCAAGGACTTGAGGTCATTCAGCATCTGTGAGGAGAGTATCAGAGTATTCCATACATTGAGAAGACAACTGAGCAACTGACGGGTGTCTCCTGATACTTTACACCACACTTCCTGCAGCCATCTTAGGTCAATAGGCAGCTCAGAGAGTTGATCACATGAGCTGACTGCAAAAAATTCCCATATTTATCATGGCTGTGAAACTGGTTTATTGAGAGCATGAGGAAATGCAATATAGAAGAGCTAGCCAATAATAATGGAGATAAGAATAGGAAGAGCTGACCAATAGTAATGGAGATAAGAATAGGAAGAGCTGGCCAATAGCAATGGAGATAGGAATATAAACAACATGATCTGGTGGTTATTACAAACCTGAATGTACTTGTTTAATTAGAGCAAGTAGAGGACGAGCAGCTTCCACTATATCAATTATCTGTGCTTGATGTCTAGAGGTGAAGATATGACTGAGCCTGTCTGTATATTGGGGTATGAAGTGCAGCAGATGATGCAGACTAGCACTCTCTAGAAGAATTCTCACACCAGTGGAGATTACATGAGACTCTGTGTGTTCAACCGTAGACCTGTCGGGAGAATAGCTGGTAAATATGCATAACTACATACAACTACATAATAGCACAGGCTGTTATTATACAGTGTATACACTAGGGCAATGTGGGACGCTTTAGACTAAGTACTAACAAAACATGAATTGCATAGTAGAGTGACCATCACTGTGGCACATGTATAATAGGAGCAGAGGCTACTCACTGGTTCAGAGTCATGTGGATGCGAGAGACGAGGTGCTCTAGCATGGCTAATGAAGGCATCCTGCATATAGAGTCTACACTCCACACCTCGCCTCTCTTTCCTTCCTCTCCGCTAGTAGTGCCTGTGGAGAGTGATGAGGTCACATCCTGTATAGCGAGAGCAGCACATGAAAATGTAGATATTGTACTATGTAACTCATTCCAAAATGATTACTACAATAAGCCTGTACACTGTACTGTGCACTGTACTGTGCACTGTACTGTGCACTGTATTGCGTACTGTACTGTGCACTGTATTGCATACTGCACTGTGTACTGTGCTGTGTACCGATATACTTTATTCCTAGTATTCCAAGTGGATATACATACCTGACGCTCACAGTGGTAGAGGTATATACGCCTGGAGGTGTGCAGTGATTGCTCCCTACTGAAGCCCTTCTCATGGTATATGGCACACAGTCTACCTCTCTCGTACAACACTTGCTCACCCAGCTGTTTCCTGCCACTCCATAGCTCTGTGTGCTCCCTTCTTAGCACAGCCTTCAGTTCTTGTGATACACCAATCAGATCACAGAGTTTACTATTATCTACTGATGACATCACCTAAAACAGACCAATCATATCACAAAGTTTACTATTATCTACTGATGACATCACTTATAACAGACCAATCATATCACAGAGTTTATCATCATTCACTGATGATATCACCAGAATACACCAATCAAATAACACAGCACAGCCTACCTCATCGAGGGACGGAGACATCATGGATATGATAACTCCTCTGTTCTTCATAGCTCTGGAGAGATCACTGTTCTGCATGTTTGTGGTAAGTATTAGCCTACAGATCAATGGAAACTGTGATTAGCATATCACACATATGACTACTGTTATGTACCAAAATTATACGTTATACCACATGCACACCTCACTAATAAAACCACGTCGTCAGACAGAGCCGGACATGCAGACAGACACGCATACCTGAAGTTAGCATGAGGTTTTATTACCACAGGCTCCCCATCTACCACCCCTCTCTCTGTTATAGTCAAGCTACCATTTGGTTCCAGTAGGCTGTTTAGACGGTCCAGTACAGATGCACTAAAGAGACGAGTCAGATATAAAGCAATGCTAGAACAATGTACATACAGTGCATACACATTTAAACACGGTGCATACACATTTAAACACAGTGCATACACATGTACACACAGTGCATACACATTTAAACACGGTGCAGGCACATGTACACAAGGTGCATACATGTGTACACACAGTGCATACGCGTGTACACACGGGTGCATACACGTGTCCACACGGTGCATACACATTTAAACACAGTGCATACACATGTACACACGGTGCATACACGTGTACACACAGTGCATACACGTGTACACACAGTGCATACACGTGTACACACGGTGCATACACATGTACAAACAGTGCATACACGTGCGGATGCAGGACATGTATACAATAAGTATAATAGCCCAACACTTTACTATTAACAGTACTTAGCACCCATCTAGGTGGTGCCTGTGTCGGGCGTGAAGTCATGGGCTACTGACCAATATAAGTTGCAGGCCAATAGTGACTCCAGCATGGGCCTGCATGTACACGTACATTTATATTGGTTACATGGTGGGGCACCTGCCTGCATATGTGAGCGTTCTCTATAAGTAACCAATGACCTTTAGTGACGGATTCGACCAACACACTGTCAATCCACTCAAAACTACCGCTGGTGGATAAACCAGATGTGGAGACTTTCTCCTTCAAACTCCTCAACTCTGCTTTCCAGCTGTGCACTGCTAGAATAACAAGACAGGAGCTTTCATGTGATTCCATACCTACACCTACACACACCACTATAAACTACACCTATACACACCACTATAAACTACACCTATACACACCACTATACACTACACCTATACACCACTATACACTACACCTACACACACCACTATACACTACACCTATACACACCACTATACACTACACCTACACACACCACTATAAACTACACCTACACACACCACTATACACTACACCTATACACACCACCATACACTACACCTATACACCACTATACACTACACCACTACACACCCCTATACACTACACCTACACACACCCCTATACACTACACCTATACACCACTATAAACTACACCTACACACACCACTATACACTACACCTACACACACCACTATACACCACACCTACACACACCATTATACACTACACCTACACACACCACTATACACTACACCTACACACACCACTATACACTACACCTACACACACCACTATACACTACACCTACACACACCACTATACACTACACCTACACATATACACCACTATACACTACACATATACACACCACTATACACTACACCTACACACACCACTATACACTACACCTGCACACACCATTATACACTACACCTATACACCACTATACATTACACCTACACACACCACTATACACCACACCTACACACACCATTATACACTACACCTACACACACCACTATACACTACACCTACACACACCACTATACACTACACCTACACACACCACTATACACTACACCTACACACACCACTATACACTACACCTGCACACACCATTATACACTACACCTATACACCACTATACATTACACCTACACACACCACTATACACCACACCTACACACACCATTATACACTACACCTACACACACCACTATACACTACACCTATACACACCACTATACACTACACCTACACACCACTATACACTACACCTACACACACCACTATACACTACACCTACACACACCACTATACACTACACCTACACACACCACTATATACTACACCTACACACACCACTATACACTACACCTACACACACCACTATACACTACACCTACACACACCACTATACACTAAACCTACACACACCACTATACACTACACCTACACACACCACTATATACTACACCTACACACACCACTATACACTACACCTACACACACCACTATACACTACACCTACACACACCACTATACACTACACCTACACACACCACTATACACTACACCTACACACACCACTATAAACTACACCTACACAGTGATACTCACCATGCTCAGGAGCAGAATCAGAGGACTGAGCTAACGACACTAGAGATTCTGCCACATCTAGTTTCTGGTAAAAGGAACTTTGGTTGTGCAGCTGATAGAGATGAGCGATGAGTTTGTAGCATCGCGCTGTGGCGGTTGGTAGGAGATGGGTGACACAAGCAGACAGGTGGCTGGTGATGGTATCACATAGTCTGTCAAGGGACCTGTTGACGTCAGCCTACAGAAATGTATTGTAGGTAAGTTATGGTGTCTACAATAGACCTCGTGAGCTGGCCTAGCCAATCAATAAATGTGGCAAAATGGCCACAGGGCGGCAGCCCAAGGAAGCCAACAGCCTGAGATATTGGTCAGCCGAAGCAAACCATCATTAGGGTTTCATATCGGACTTTGACATAATATGGGAGTGGGAGTGGGACAGAGATTTCAAATTGAACTCTGCCTGAAACCAGCCTCACGAAGACACTTTATGGCTACATCCCACCTGCATATCATGTTATATATGCAAACCTACAATTTGTATAATACGCCGCACCACATACATGTAGCAGCACAGCACTGTAACACCATCAATAACAAGAAAATAATAGACTGAATCTTATATTAACATTGTACGACTAACAAGTCTTTAGCATACACATACTACTCTGGTCTGTATAGTACTTTATTATGTTGTATAGGTGTGAAATGCTAGCAGGACACCAATAATTATCCTATAGCATGCTAGTATTATATAATTGATATATTATAATTATACATACCTAGGCATTTATATAGTATATTATGTATAAGATACAAGTTTAAAATCAACTCATTATAAAGTACAATGACCTTGTAGATGTACACTACACCATCTACTTAATTCCATATCATATGTACTTGAACTTGCAACTTCAAACCATATATCTAAAGCAATTAGCATATAATATACATTTATACAATGGTGGAAGGATATATCCTGCTGCATACATCCAAATAAAATATGGCTGTCATATTATTATTGTTCCCATTAGCCCGATGCACCAAGTTATGCTGAGAGATGTGGAGCCATGTGCACATTTTGTAAATATTACACGTAGGTTAAATTGTCTAACTACATGTAGTTCACAAACCATGGTTAAAATAACAGGAAATATGATATTTTTGTTGATGCTCAAAACATTTTAGTGGAGAGATGGACAGAAATTTAATTTGAATTAATGTAATGGTTAGGAGTTGGGCAGTCATAATTCAAAATCAATAGCATTAAGCATTTGGTAAGGAATCTTAATAAAGTCTTCAATGACCTTAATCAATCAATTACCAAGGGTGCCTACTCCGAACCACAAACTAACACAGCTATCATGACAGTCTTCAACATTCAAATCCTCCTATCTGACCCAGGTCAAGGCATACAGCACTGGTTTTGTTGTGTATGAGGTACTATTAGGGGTGTATACGAGGTGCTATTAGGGGTGTGTTTGAGGTGCTATTAGGTATGTATCTGAGGTGCTATTAGGTGTGTATATGAGGTGCTATTAGGGGTGCATCTGAGGTGCTATTAGGGGTGTATATGAGGTGCTATTAGGGGTGTATATGAGGTGCTATTAGGTGTGTATCTGAGGTGCTATTAGGGGTGTATATGAGGGTGTCAACTAACATTAATATACATGCACTAAGAGTAGAGCATATTATCATCAACATGCATGGCTTCTAATACATGCTACAAAATTGATTTTCTATCCAAGATTTAGTTCTTAGTGGTTGGAGCAGCAGCACCAAGTATTATACATAATCATAGTAATAGATTATGAAGAGAGTGTATGAATACATATCCACTAACTGCACACATCTAGTACACACTTAGCATTGATTCAACTCTTGCTGATCACACGCCATGTGACTGGCTAATGTTTATTTATATTATTTGAGTGAAACATAACATTATAGATATTAATGTCGATGAATGTATACCATACAACAGTATGCTAATGACCAGACTAGAGGCAGCAGCTAATTTCCTCCCATACACAGGAGGTAAGACAACAGCATATATTCATGGGTAACTATATTATTTCAAGTACCATATGTCACGTACGTATATATAATGTACCATCTACATGTAAGTATACAAGGTAAGTGCCATCTACATGTAAGTATACAAGGTAAGTGCCATCTTCATGTAAGTATACAATGTAGATGGTACATTATATACTTACATGACATAATATATACATACACACATTGTATAAATTGTACATTTTCATAAGAGTATGGGTGCTTGAATTTGTGAACAGATTTTTCATTTGTTAGAATACAGGTAGCATGGGTGTCTACAATGTAATTCCATGACGGAGGAGTGCCCCTCCGCCAAGTTGGAGTAAAATGAAACATAATTCTTTTACTGTTCACCACTTTGAACAAATTGTGACCAACACGCTTGTTACACTAGATAATTATTACACTATACATATAACAGGATAGAATACGACACCCATGTACTTTGTTTCACTGCTCATTATTCATTGGATTGTTTCGGCTTTAGAGTGAATAGACGAGGTGTAAAAGAGAGAATAATATGATATTGGAGAGTCTACAGCAATGAGTCAGATAGGCATGATAGCAGAGGCAGCAGCAGAGGCAGCAGCAGATGCAGTAGCAGATGCCAATGCGAGTGCACTCTCTGTCCACCCTGATAACCCAGTCTCTGTGTACAAGAGTGAGAGCGTGTGGAGAACGGACACCATTGGGGAAGAGCTCCAGAGTACAGAGAGAGCAACAGCACTACTAGTGTTCTCTATACTCGGTCTCCTTGGAAACTCTACAGTTCTGGTGTTTATAGTCTCCCTACGCAGACTGCAGAAACCTAACAACTCGTTCTTTGCACACCAATGCCTGCTGGATGCCATCAAGTCAGGCTACTGTATTGCATTCAGCAGAGTAAGTCCACCATGCCTATGAACAACTCGGTGCTGTTGAAACCGATGGCGCTTAGAGTAGCATATTGTATGCATACGTTATATTATCAGTTCCTTCGAATGCAAAATGTAACTAGATTGTTCAACCGATTGTTTTACCGATTAAAATGTTAAAATAATTATTGTTCCATGTAAGTGTGATGTGGTGCTGGTACACATTTAGTTACTTTGGGTCCAGGTGTTATCAGCGTAGTGATTATGTAACACGTAACATGTATACATGTAACATGATTGCATACATATATGTTTTACATGTTACATGTATACATATAGATGTGTTACGTGTTACTTTACATACCAGGGTAAGCAAGGCATTATCACTAAACATGTGTTTCACAAGGTGGATACCAGTAAGGTAGGCAAGTAACGGAATCTATGACTTGACCTGACTAAAGATAATTAATGTATTAGATAATATTATAATCTAGACTATTATTACTGGGACTTATGTTATAATATAGACTATTATACTGGGACTTATGTTATAATACAGACTATTATTATACTGGGACTTATGTTATAATACAGACTATTATACTGGGACTTATGTTATAATACAGACTATTATTATACTGGGACTTATGTCGACAGCGACTTATTTATTTGATCATTGATTGCAGGGAAGTCAATTACTATAAATTGAACTGGTGTTGCTGCTGCACACTGTATTATGATCCTGCTGGAGTATCAGCTGTGCAGAGTAATATTACTATTACTGCAACAGGAAATTGTGAAAAAATTTTCAAATAGCCATTGCCTGAAGCTGTTTGCCTTGCAGATTTCAATGCATGAAATGTGATTATTGGTTGACTGAATGTAGCTTATCACAGCAGCCTTTTCAGTATTTATAGATAATGTAGAATGAGTTTTTTAGATTTTATTATACAAAATGAACTTTCTTCTTTCCTTTGAACATATATTAATCAAGCTCTATGCATACATGTATCTGTAACTCGAGGAGAGAATGTGCACAAGTGTCCAAAGCTGACACTACAATGTATATATTATGCTTTCATGGTCGATAATGAAAGCTGTTATTTTGCAGAGCTTGTTCCACCTGGAGGCACCTAGAAACTGTGCAGTGCTCGGTGCCTCCTACCTGGTGTTTGTGACCACTTCTGCGTTCAACATCATGGCGATAACCGTGAACGAGATGTACCACTTCACAAACGAAGTCATCGGTATACAGCCGAGTAACAGATGCTGCGTGGCTTTCGGGGTCGCTATCATTTGGTTCTCCAGCATCGTAATAAACCTTGGAGTAGCTTTTCTACCAACAAATCCTACATTTGACAGAGCGGTGAGAGATCAACTAATATAACTCATATTACTCTACGTCAATGTAGCAGTTTATTGATTAACACAAAGCTGTGGAGTAAAGTCACTCAACACTAATCGATCATGACATAACGTCAGCGGAAGCACTCCCTGATTGAAATGAAAAATATTGGATTTTCAGTAACAATATAATATTTAGGCATGATATTGAAATCGATATGAAAAACTGGAAGCTTTGCAACAACTTTAAAACAGGATAACAGAAACCTTTCAACATTGGAAGATATAATATTGTAGTGTCCAACTTCTGATGCCTGTGGCATAATTTCGTAAAAATAGTTTGCATGCTAGCTAAGAATGTAGATAGATGCTTGGGACCTCTAGGCTATTTAGCAAAGTCAAAGAAGCTTTTCAACCAAACACTTTAAAGACTATTAGATCATTTTCTCAGTGAATCAACACTTTGTTGTTTGATACTGCAATAATACCATATAGGCTTCATGCCTGTGCAAGACCTAGCAGTGTACATGAAGTGTCCAATGTGTGTCTAATGTCATGTCAACTCGGGAAGTCAGCGTAACAACTAGCATGTCAGTCATCCACCGTTTATATTGAGCTTCATTACTCATACCATACTATTAGTCTAATGTATAATAATGTACAATGTATGTTTTAGGTGGACTACTGCACAATCATGTACGGTGTGACAGGAAACTACCTGCTGCACATCCTGTGGGTAGTTATGATTACCGTGGCTCTCCTTCTAACTGCAATATACCTTCGAAAATTCTGGATTGAAATTAGAGACAGGTAGGCAACCAAAAACTACCGACATGAGCATCCTTATGACGGCATACTTACATGTACATGTATACTTACACTTACATGTATACTTACACGTACATGTATACTTACACGTACATGTATACTGCTGACACTAGAATATGGTACATCCAATCTATTGATTGGTTTCCGAAAAACAAGTTATTTAATAGCAATACTGTAACAACTTTCTGCTAAATGCTGATTTAGTCCATCAAATACTTCTGTCAGCATATGCCTTCAAAATGCTGGCAACATAGTAGCATTCTAAGGATGTATCCAGTCTCCGACTTGACCAGTGAACGCCTGTGATAGACAGGTGAACTAATTGCTGAATATTGGCACACTATTGCAGGAAATACTACCGAGTGGCTACACTCTTCCACCAGATGGTACAACTTAACCTAACAGGTCACAGCAGTGTGCAGGGAGAACACATAAACTATGTCGACAAAACAATAATCGTGGCAAAGAGAAATCTATATATACTGGTTGGTATGGTGACGACCTTCGTACTCTTCTGGTACCCACTCTTCATTCTCACACTCTCAGATCCACACTTCAAGGCAAACGTAAGAAATATATCATATTATACGCAGGCCAGCTATTAGCCTGAATATCTCTGCTATATCAACCTCTCTAAGTGATGTCTCCTACACTTTCCTCCCGATGACTAAGTGTTACATCTTCCTTTCAGCCGCAGTACTACAAGACGCTGACGATAGTGTCCTGGTGCCACCCTGCTTTCACTCCCATCTTCTTCATAGCTTATAACTTGGCAGCCTTCCAGGTAGGCAACTATGCACACTAACTGCAGCTGACCCAACTTCAATGCAATCAAATATGGAAAATCTATTTCAAAATCTGCACAATCAGTGTTGCCCTAGAAGCAATTGAACTAAGTTACCTTATTTTGTACATTTTAGAAACTACATGTAAAGAAAGGAAGTGCTACTTCAGATGCAGAGAATATAATACAGCAATCTTGTAGCAGCACTCCAAGGCAAGTTGTCACCGAGTCAGACAACACATCAAGGAGTTCCCACAGACCAAATAGTCTCAACGTTACGCCTGCCTATCACTGTCACCACCATCTTTCTTCAGGTACAGCGAATCCATGTCTACTCGAAAGACATTGCATGTAGACAGGTAGCAACCAACCTTCACTAGTCCACATCACTTTTTAGACATAAATTAATGTTTAAAAATAATAATAAGTTGAAACCACATAGCCGACCAATTCAAGCTTTGCTCAATAGCATCATTGTTAGATTGCCAGGTTCAATGTTTTTAGAAGGCGTCAAATAATGCAAAGTGTGAATAACAGCATTCAACAGTGTTTAGTTCCCCATAGAACTAAGTAATAATATCCACTTCGGCTTCTTCCATCAGGCAGAAAGAAAACCCACAACATTTATCTTAAATTACAATTTAGGGCCGTGTGCATCAGACGGGTTTAGCAGCAGTGCAGTCAGCAAGGCAGCATCCCTTAGCACAAGTATACCACCGAATGCCACCAATGAGGGGGAGATAAGTCTGAAGTATCATGACCACAAACAAGCAACAGAAAAGCGTGCACGCGAGAGCTCAGTTACGTCTATGAGACTCTCTGTTGATTTCGACCTCCAGGAAGAGGGTAATGGTGCTACTAGAGACAATGGAAAACAGGAGGGCCTTAAACATGACAATGAAAACACACATAAAAGGTGAAGCTACTGTATGAATTCAAATTCAAGTTATGTGACCCTGATTAGCAATTTAAGTACAAATGGATCGAGATTATAAGACTAAAACCAAAAGGAAGTTAGGGAGTGATTGATGATGCATGTTGGGACATGAACGTATATGCATGTGAAGACTTCTATAATGGATGAATTTACACACGAATAGTAGAGCCCAGTGGAATTTGTTCACTTGTAACTACATGTAGGTACATGCTACTTGTCCACAGGGATACAAACTTGTATATTTATGGATTTCCACATCAAAGTGCAACTCAACCGTAACTGTAATTTCATTATGTGGTGTGGGAAACATGGGTTTTCATAACCTTCTGGAAAATGGCAATAAACAACTAGAATTCCCATCTATTAATTTACCTTGTGAGAGCGTCACCGACCTTACTAATTACGTTACCTGGTAACAATTTAACACGTCAGTCACATTAGTAACAATGCCAAATGTAGATTTGGTAGAACACAATACTGCACCAGCATATTATTATTGTATGTAATTTGTTTACAGACTAGAGAAGCTCAAGAACACTGGCTCCATGATGACATCAGCGACGGAAGACACAACGTCAACCTCTAATAACTATTGCAGACTTGCTCAATTCAACACATTGACTCCGCTAATCAGCTCATCAAGTAGGTCACGCCCTAACTACGGTGCGAACCAGCATGCTCACGCCACATCTGGTGAGCACGTTGCGACTACCTGTCAATCACTGGTAGTGAGAAGCGTTACGTTGCCAAATGATTTGTGCACACAGTACAATGGTTTACTAGAGTGTGAGCAGATAGCCCCGTCCCCTTGCATAACAGTACATGACAGCAGTGTGGGCACTGTCACACTACCAGTGCAGATCTACACAAAGAAGACTGAGTACCATGACAGTGAAAGGAACCATGACTGGTGGGTTTAATCCTCCTCCATATCTTCTTCCATCTACCCAATCATCACTTTAATTTTCAACTATTCTCAATACAATATCTAGTCATAGGGATAATTTTTATGATAGAATAAAATGTATTAATATTTGTCTACTTTTGATATTAATTTCCAAGGTTTTCGAGTCATACATGTATAAAAACCTACATTTAATATGGGCAATCAACCCTCTACAAACGCACCTGTTCAAAGCCGCCAAGTAAGTCAGTTGTGTCCATTGCATTGTTCATAGAGAATACCTTCAGACTCTCTCCTACAAGACTGCTGAGTATGTGAGCGACGGTGGACTTCCCACTGCACTCAGGCCCATCCTACAAAGAGATAGGTACTACAGTGTAGCTGTACACTATGTATAATATAGTACACAGTTGAAAAGTAGGTGTATACCATGTATAATATAGTACACAGTTGAACAGCAGGTGTACACTTACTAGTATAGCCATCCAACCCACATCCATACAGGTAGCTAAGGCCTCCAAAGCTGGCAGCTGTTTGTGTAGAATACAATACTTGTTTCTGTAAAACGGTTGGGAGTCGCGTCTCTCCATCATCATGTTCCCAATCTGTATCATGTATTATAATGTGTACATCAACATAACATAAATGTACAACAATACATAGGCATAACGTAGTTGAAAGTACACGATGAACCAACGCAATAATATTTGTAACTACACAATAGCAAAGCTAGGAGTGAATTCTCACCACCAGGTGGCTGTCAGTCAAGTAGAACCGTCTGTCCGTCTGTTGATCATGTCTAGCCTGAGCACCAGTCACTTCCTCAAATATAGAGTAGGCTCTATCACAGTGGAGAGGCGAGGGTCGCAGGTTGTGTATAAACAAGAGGCTAAAGTGCTCTTGTAAATTGTAGGAGTTCACATCCTGTGAATGTTCATTACAACACACATAATATGTAGGTGAACCCTTATATACAGCAAATACATACAGGTGCAGTTACACAGTTAAGACGGGTAACCCTTCCAAAGTGATCCACTAATTTAAGCAGCGTAGCTGGAGTTGTCATTCCCTCACCCTGATAGTAACACAACTCCAAATAAAAGTGACTATACATTGTAACTCCTAACTGGTGACAGCACAGGTCCTTAGTTTAATCAACTCACCTGATACCTTGTAATAAGGTCACACCATCTGAATATATCTCTTAGATTGTACTCTCCAGGGAGACCAGCATCCACCATCTACATGTAATACAATATAATAAATATAACATGCCGACTACAAGGTGAGCAGTGAGTACAGCATACTGGAAGAAAACTCAAAGTATGTACAAGTGCTCCCATGATTTTAGAATGGCAAAAGATAAAAAACGCAGGTTCAGCTCTGTAAAGTGTTGTGGTATAACAGAGGTAGATCTACTAGTGATAATCACATAACATAGGTTAAGCAGGCAGCAGATCATATGACTGACCGAGTGTATAACTGGACTAACCGACTCACCTGTCTGACTAACTGACTCGCCTGTCTGGCTAACTGGCTCGCCTGTCTAACTGACTGACTCGCCTGTCTAACCGACTGACTCACCTGTCTGACTAACTGACTCACCTGTCTGACTATGAGCACCATTTGAGAGACGAGCACAGGGGGGATGTGCGGGTACATGGAGGTGCTTATGAATTCCTGGTCAGCACTCTCCATCTCGTTCATGTAGACCTGGGTGAACCTGTTGAGGAACGACTGAGGGAGGCCTTGCCTACCCCCGCCTTGCTTCAGAGGGTTCTGACACGCGAATATCTTCACCTTCTCATGCTGGATATGAAAAGTTTTACCCAACTCTGGAACAAAAACCTCTGCTCTATGATCAAAGCAGGCGTTGAGGCCCTCCAACACAGACTGTGATGCCAAGTTCAACTGAAACAACAAATACATGTAGGTACTTGTGTCTAAATGCATTGCATACAAGAGTATTATAGATATAATATATTCTTGTAGTGCGTATGTAATATGCATGTAGTGTGCATGTTGTGTGTATACATATATATAGTGTATATGGAATGTAGTGTGTATGTAGTGTATATTACGTAGTGTGTACATAGTGTATATGGAATATATTATATAGAACTAGTCTAGACCTCACCTCATCCAGCACCACCCAGTGACCAGACTTGAGTGCCTGGAGGAAGAGTCCATCCCTCCATGAGAACTGTCCAGCAGCCCCACCTTCCACAGGCAGATCAGCTCCAAACAGGTCAGCAATATCCTGTAACAGTGAACACTTTATGTAGCATAACAGTGCCACATGTTACATTGTAGTGCATTATATACTAATAGGGTCAGTAGGGTAGTGCAATGTATGCTGTAATGTGAATACATAGGGCCAGTAGGGCAGTGTATTATCGGCTGTGATGCAAATACATAGGGTCAGTAGGGTGTTATATTATCTACTATTAACATACCGTCTGCTGAGAGAGGTTGATCCTGACAATATGGTGCCCACTGGCCCTGGCAAGAGCTGTTACTAGCGACGTCTTACCAACTCCAGGGGAGCCTTCCAGTAGCATAGGCTTATGTAGTTGTAGTCCTCTCAGTAGCCTAAGACAGTTAGAAGTTGTGGAGGGGGCGTGTAGTGTGTACGTAGTGAGAGCCCGGTCTTCATTACCTACATGTACATACATACAGAAGCTGGGTTGTGATATATAGATATGCACACAAGTAGAAAGTCAGGTAAAGTAGTTGTAAGAGCTTAATACCTACCTAGGGGTATTGAGAATGGTCCAATACAAAAATGATTTTCTCCGACATCAATGATGTGATTGGCTGATCCTTCAGAGGGAGCAGATGGCAAGCCAACTTGCTGGTGTAGGAATGACATACAACTGTATTCTGCGGCCTGGCTATCAGATATGTTAGCTGTAATTAAATAGATATACATTGCACATGCAGATGTAAGTACATGTTTGCCAGTAAATAAACTTGTAGCAAGATTCATGATTCAATAGTGACATTATATACACTTGACAACAGCAACAGGAAGGTTTGGGTGCTATCTCCTACACCCTGCTGTTCATCTGCTCACCAATACTGAATTGTAAGTATCATGATCACATATAAATATTATATACAGCATGTCAAGGGGACCGACTGTTACCAGAATGAGGCTAACCTGATCCTAGTGCATCAAGGAAGACGAGGCACGCTCCGTGTATATAAATGTCAGAAGGAGTTATCTTTCCACTGGAGGACACAACTCCTGAGTGACACTTGTTAATGAAGTCTACCCAGGCAAGTATATCTCTGATGCTGATAGTGAACCTGTGACCACGGTAAGTACACGAATATTGTATACGGTAGATTATAATAGTATATTATACTTTACCGTAGTGCAGCGTAGTACATGTATATCATGATAATTAGAGTGAAGTAATACTATTCCATACTATGAGTACACATTATGTACAAGTACATACCACAATACTATACAAATAGACAGCATCAATGTCACTAACCTTCTACCAAAGTCTTGATTCTGAAACCATTCAACAAAATCCACTATGAGCTCATCATAAGCCAACCAGTCTTCTGATGGTGTAGTGTGGGTAAGATTCTGAGCTAAGTTATGTCTAATTATCAACTTGTAGTCGTTCAAGTTTTTGGTCTGAGGACACCAGATTTCTGTAAACCGGTTTCTGAGGGCAGGAGAGAGCTGAAAACAAAACAACATACCTACATGTACGTACGGTATTACCTGAGTACGGTATTACCTGAGTACGATATTACCTGAGTATGGTATTACCTGTGCACAATTATATTCCATGTACATATTATGACTACATCGTATGGTTGAGGTGAGAAATGGAATTGATGAAGTAGACAAAGATACTTGTTAGTTCTACTCAGTGGTGTTCTACTCAGTGATATCCACAAGTCTCACCTCCTTTTTCCCATAATCCCCAGAAGGGTTCATTGTGGCTACTATTCTGAAACTTGGATCAGCTTTTATAATCTCCAGTTCACCTCCTTTTTCTGCCAGCACCAGAGTTCTGAGAGATAATATGTACACAGTTAATATTAGATCGTACAGTAACTATAGACCAGTTATAGAGAGATGTATATTAGATCACACAGTAACTATAGATTAGTAGAGAGATGTACAATGTATATTGGATTATACATCTGTTATACACTGTCTTGTAGAGTGATGGGTATTAGAAAAGAAATGAATAGAGTAAACCAGAATCTCACCTGGAAGGTTCCAAAACTGAATTGAGTCTCTCCAATACAGAGTCATCAGCCAATGAGATTTCATCTACTAGTAGAACTGATCCAGTCCTCATACTAATAACCAGGGGACCATCCTGCCACTCAAACAACTTACCACCCGCCCCGTCCTCATCTGTCTGCATCTGTTACAGGAACACATGGTATCAACTGCATGTTACTACACACTATATACATGTACATGAATGTTAGGTAGATAGCTGGCAGTTTTGGATCTTTCACATTCACATCAATACTCAGCTTCAACTGCGAGAATTTAGGTAATTACTGAAAGTAGAAAATTTATTAAAATTGCGGCTTTTTAGGAACTATTGGAGTTCGTTCTCAGTCATTTTCATTAGCTCTGAAGGATTTCTGCAGCATAGTGGCTTATTACAACATTCACTAACAACAATAGGATCCATGAACCCTTTTACGACTTGCTATTATTTGCTAATGAATAGAAGTTTTATAAATACTTTAAATTCACATTTACCTGTTTTGTGCTTATAATGACAGACAATCCATTCAATGACTGGAAACAATCAGATTAAAGCTTAAATGTTGAAATTTAGTAGTTTACCTCTTGATGGATGGCTTTCAACTATTCTAGTACTATTGTTAATGATTGTTAACATTGTCACAGAGAACATAACTCCTAATAAATAGATGACCATTGAGTTGTCAATCCATATTATTAATATCTCATTGCTGTACATGTATGGGATCTTTTGGATGTAAGGAATTACAAGAATCGAGTGTGCTTCATGAAAACAGATTATATTACTGTTATTGAATACAATGATGTATTACAGACTACCTCACCTGAGAGTGTCGTACAGGCCTCAGTCCACCCAGGAAGTGGCTGCCCTCCGTGTGCATGTGACAGTTTACAGTATGGAGCTCTCTCTGGTGGACATGTGCAAAGTATTGGCATATCGTAGTCTTACCGCATCTACAAATGCAGTGTTAGGTATGGATAATAGTAGAGGTACCAGCTACTGGTAGCAGTTGCAAGCAGAGAGTTCTGATGCAGTAGAACATAACTCCTAGTTGTATATAAGAACAGAGAATACATTTCACTCTACTGTCTATATGTTACAGAGTAGTATAGTATTAACATTATAACATAGAATATACCCGGTATCTCCTATCATAAGAACCGGTTCATTAAACTTGATGGCTTGTCCTACTAGAACAGAGAGTCTGGTTAAACTGTACGTCCATACAATGTGCTGGAACAAGCTACTGGTATCCTCCCTGGCAATCTGTAGGTATTATACAGTAGAATACAGTACACAGTTATACGTGGGTATTATACAGTAGAATACAGTACCCAGCTATACAAGTACGTAGGTATTATACAGTAGAATACAGTACACAGTTATACATAGGTATTATACAGTAGAATACAGTACACAGTTATACGTAGGTATTATACAGTAGAATACAGTACACAGCTATACAAGTACGTAGGTATTATACAGTAGAATACAGTACACAGCTATACAAGTACGTAGGTATTATACAGTAGAATACAGTACACAGTTATACATAGGTATTATACAGTAGAATACAGTAGAATACAGTACACAGCTATATGTAGGCATTATACAGTAGAATACAGTACACAGTTATATGTAGGTATTATACAGTAGAATACAGTACACAGTTATATGTAGGTATTATACAGTAGAATACAGTACACAGTTATACAAGTACGTAGGTATACACTCAGTCTGCTGTATGTGTCTATCATATGAATACATACTGAACTACATCAGTGAACGATAGATAGTACATGTAGTATTAGCTGTACCAACCTGAGCCTGAGACTCTTTAGCGTAGGTGGAAGTAGATGAAAATATAGCCAGAGGGTCAACGGCACATTTAAAGTGTTTTTGTAGAACCTCAGCTATTACTTGTTCTTCCTCTGCCTTCCTAACTCTCCCAGCCAGTAGCATGAAACCTTATAGACATAAGTACATGTAACATATTATACAGTATGTGTAATACCTAGCGTTTCATACATTGTAGTATGTTGTAGCTTGTACGTTATGCATGAACATGTATATGTCCGGTCATACAACGAGATTGAATGCTAACCATCTATTAGAATATCTACCTTGATCAGCCAGTAGTTGGTCCCAGTTGTAGAAAGTGTCTGTAATCTCAGCAGCAGACAGCCTGTATCTCTCACCCCACCTGAACACATCTCTCAACGTTATGTAGCCTTGCTTCCCGGCAAACAGCCCCGAGTCTCTTCGTCTCACCTTCATATGCAATTGACATCAAAATGCAACACACAGCAGTCTCTTATCAAGGTGCAACACACAGTAATATATGATATCAAAATATAATACACGGTATTAAAGTATGATGCACGGTGCCAATGCATAGTTTTAGCTGTGGCCACCTCAGTGCATAATGACAATAGCATACTAGATGACACTGCCACACTAACTATGGAATCACAACATCAAAGGAGTACATATATGACATCACAACAATATTTACCTGTAGCTCCGACATGACCTTAATCATCTTCTTACTACTAGACTTGGGTAGAGCACATCTCTTGTGTAGAATATACTCCAGTTCCTCATGGGGTATCTCGTCAAAGTGCAGCTCCACAAACCTATTCCGGAATGCTCTAGACAGCATCTGTAGGGAGAGTAAAATCATTACCAGTACGTAACTACACACGTATAGGCTAAGCTAGGACACTGTTCTACTCTACAGTATACCACAACTGCAAACACTACTCTAACACACTACCTTTCTACCTCCGTACAGCCCGGGTGGGTTCTGAGTGGCAAACAGTATAAAACCCGGATGGGCTTTAACAGTTTGCTGTGTTTCAGCTATGAAGAGCTCTCTGTTGTCATCTAGTAGTCTATTCAGAGCCTCTAAGACATCAGTGGGAGCCAAGTTCAACTCGTCCAGAATTATCCAGTAGCCATGCCTCATGGCGTCAACCAGAATACCTGGTGGACAGAGAAACAAACTATAGTTTAGACTGACCAATCAGATAACACATATACGATATAACAGACCAATCATATAACACATAGACGATGTTATAGCTGATCACCTCCATATTACATCACACATACTGTATATACGATGACATAGCTGATCACCTGACACTAACAACTGACAGAGAGATAACAAAGAGTAGGCAGGTCAAGGTCAAGCAGTAGATACAGACCTTCCTTGAAGACAAGATGGCCGTGCTCGTCTGCTACGTAAGACCCTGTGTACTCCTGCACATCCGTATGTTCATGGTTATTAATCCTCACACACCTGTTACCACTTGCCTTGGCTATGTACTCTATCATACTTGTTTTACCAACAGATGTCTCTCCTTGCAGTAGAACCGGGTGACGTCTGCAAATATTTACACATCACACTCTAATACCATACAATGACATCACCCTGTGACATCATACTGTGACATCACCCTGTGACATCATACTGTGACATCATACTATGACATCACCCTGTGACATCACCCTGTGACATCATACTGTGACATCACACCGTGACATCATACTATGACATCACACTGTGACATCATACAGCCATATGAATGTATCAAACTCACCCACATGCTACCACTCTAGCTACATCTCTCATGTTAGCTTTGACTGTCTCAGTAAGAACATAATTCTCATCCTTGATTGGCTCATGCTGTCCCTTCTTTAGCCAATAGCCTTCAAACTTTTCACAAGGGACATCTGGTGGAGGAAGCAATGGTTTGGAGAGAAGAGCCTTCACCTTTGCTACAAGAGAGGTGATGGAAAGTCAGATAATCAGTCACGGTGACCACACTCTGCACATCAGTGTATTAGGTAACAACTAAATGTGTGTAGTTAGCCTTAGGGACCTACCTTTACCGATGATGTGCTGTACAATCAGTTTAGTGACTGCAGGGTGAGAAGAGCGGTCGACTTGAGTGAGGAAACTCATGCTAAATGCCTCATACAGACTCCTCTGAACAGCATGGTAGGGGTTAGAGGCTGCATAACGTAGAGCTCGACACAATGTCCTCAAACTAATTAACATGGTATAGTAAAGTATAATACTACATGTACATAATAACATGGAATATACCACCCAATAACATAGCCAGCATCTCGAACACGCACTTGGAACAGAGTATCTATGAATATTAGATTTATAGACGGCCCATCACTATTCAGAGCAACCTTCAAACAGTACTTGCTTGACCAATTACCAAGTTTCTAGATTACATCAGCCTAAGTATTGATAATTCAATTCATCACCAAGATTACCATTGCAATATAGTGTTACACACAAGACCCTCAACTCCTACCAACATTTACCATTTTTATACAGGGTATGCTATGTGGTCAAATAAATACGAATACACACAGCTATACATGTATTATTACACAAAATGAAAAGTACCCCCTATTATATAATCACATGCGCATGACAATTATTGCAAGATTATTTGGAGTTGTCCCCTCAAAGGATATGAGATTTATAGAGCAAGAGGACAACTCCCAAATCAAAAATTATTATTTCATTTAGAAATGGTGTAGGAGACGGTGACACTTGCATACCTGTATGTCGGACGCTTGCCAGTACCATCGGTGAGTTTAGCTGATGCTTCCTGTTTGATAGCGAGGTAGAAGGAGACAATTCCGTCAATTTGCTTAGGTTCTAGAGAGAGTCCACTGAGGTAGGCACTCACCATTACTCTGTAACATTACCACCACCATTAAACAACTAGTACAGCCAACGGGTGACCACTAATACATCATACAGGACACACGTAATGTAAGATAGGGGTAGTCATATTACATAGGAGATCAGAAGCGATCAAATTCTCACCACAAACCTCAAGTTGCTGCATACACCACCAAGTATCACAAATAAATCTTTGAGTACAAACCTCAAGTCTGGTTTGCTCTCCAGTTCATCAACAAAAAACTCTGTAAATCGACTGCGTACACCAGCAGTGAGGTCCCTCTTCCCCACATCTGTAGCTGGGTTCATACAGGCGAACAAACGAAACTCAGGGTGCCTGGCAACAGGCGATGTATCTCTGTAAAATATACACATTGTATTAATATTGTACATAAACGTGTATGCGAGTACATATAATGTATCATAATGCATAATATATTAGTATTGTACACAGGCGTGTATACATATAATGTAGGTCAGCTGTATCTTTTATTGATACAACATTTCATAATATTAAACTGGAATAATGAGTTCCCGTCCCCATTATCGCAGAGACCTAAGGCTATGAAATAAGAGCTTACCCACGATCTACGAGAGTGACAGATCCTTGGCAGGTGTCCAACAGGCCACACAGGCAGTCTAGAGTCTCTGCTGTCGCAAGGTTAATCTCATCTAACAACACCCAGTCTCCATTCTTGAGGGCTTTAACTAGCGCCCCCTATATCATAGTGACGGTAAATCTGATACACTGTAGTTCAGGTACTGAATCAATATGAGATACCTGTACAGTCTAAATAAACAAATTACATGACGTAAACGAAGGTATGAGATAGTTGAGGGTGACAACAACTGACCTCTACGAATGAGAAAGCCAGTGCACTTTCTGCATACTTGACTTGTAGTTTCACAGTTTCTAGCTGCTTCTGTAGCTGTTTCCACTTTTCAAGGTTACTTGATTTGCTTAGCGCTGCCTTGACTGTGTGCTCTATCAACCTGAGTAAGTCCGTCCAGCTTTTAGTGGAGAAACAGTGTTGTATATGACCTGTAAATAAGTCATGTTACATCATCAGGAGTATATAGGTCATGTTATATTACTAGATACTCATGTGTAGATCATGTGGCATCATCGTGTAGTACATTGTATATTGGTCACTTACTTAGAAATTTCTGGTTCTGTTTCCTAGAGAAGGTCTGACAGAAGATGAGTTCAAACTCATCTCGAAGAGGGGAAATAATTCTTGATATCATGACAGGTTTGTATCCTCCCAACAGATCAGTCGTGTCGCTCTGTTGGTTCATATTTATAACTCTTAGCTTTCTACCTGCAGGCCATACCAATGCACTATTTACTATACATGTACATATATGACTACATATACACTAGTCATAATATATTACACAGTATATTGGTATCAGTATATAATACACCGTATATATCAGTATATACACCGTATATATCAGTCTATACACTGTATATATCAGTCTATACACCGTATACATCAGTCTATACACCGTATATATCAGTCTATACACTGTATATATCAGTATAATACACCGTATGGAATGGTATGACTCACCTGTCTGCTGGGCCAGGTATTGTACTACTGAAGTCTTGCCTGTACCCGTCTCACCCACCAGCAGCACAGGCTCCCCATGACTAATACACACACCAATCTTCTCTAGTAGTGCACTTGATTGCCTGGTAAAGGCAAACTTACTCCCAGTCTCTCTGCAACCATGTTATGATTTATATATTAGATATCGTGTGCTGTTACAGTGGTAGCCTGTTACATATGCGTAAATGTACAGTATATACTAATATATTAATGAAGTAAGTTTACCTGGAGAGGGAGTCGACTGCACTGACACTTTTTCTGGCCAGAGAAGCTCTTCCTACCTTCATCATATCTTTACTCATCTCTATGGTTGGTTTATATACAGTAGAGTAGTATTGGGCCTTTTCTGCTGATACATTTATCTGTGTGTATATATAGTAGACAGTATACAGTTCAGTATAACAAAATACAGTACCATATAACATATATTATATACAATGTATAAGAGTGCATACAGTGTACCATACCCATACCTTGGTACCGATAGCTTCAGTACCATATAACATATATTATATACAATGTATAAGAGTGTATACAGTGTACCATACCCATACCTTGGTACCGATAGCTTCAGTACCATATAACATATATTATATACAATGTATAAGAGTGTATACAGTGCACCATACCCATACCTTGGTACCGATAGCTTCAGCCAACCTCAGTCTCTGTGAAGGTTTGGTCAGACTGTCACAGAAACAGTCCAAAGCCTCCTACAACAAAGAGATTAGCAGAGTGTAAGTACATGCTATATACAACATAACATACATGCATACATACATACAGTGTAAGTACATGCTATATACAACATAACATACATACATACATACAGTGTAAGTACATACTATATACACTATAATACCATACTGTAAACTAACATACAGTGTAAGTACATACTATATACACTATAATACCATACTGTAAACTAACATACAGTGTAAGTACATACTATATACAACATAATACCATACTGTAAACTAACATACAGTGTAAGTACATACTATATACACTATAATACCATACTGTAACCTAACATACAGTGTAAGTACATGCTATATACAATATAATACCATACTGTAAACTAACATACAATGTAAGTACATACTATATACAATATAATACCATACTGTAACCTAACATACAGTGACCACCGGTTCACTGACCAGTGGTTCACTGACCTGGAATACGGATATTTCATTGTGGGATGACTCGAGCTGGAAGTCACCGGATATTCTGGCACACCACCTCAGCAGATCTCTGGTGGAGAGTTTCCTGCTGCCAAAGTATGAGTTGAGTTTCATAAGTTCAGTGTCTGTAACATCTATTCTGTCATCCGAGTGCTGACCAGAGCTGAGAGTGAAGTACATGTCCAGCAGGCGGTCAGTTACCTATAAACGGCAATACTGTATGTAAACATATAGCAAATATGCTATAATAACGTATATAATACATTAGATTTGTGTAGATAGATATGCTATAGTAATGTATATAATACCGTAGATATGTGTAGATAGATATGCTATAGTAATGTATATAATACCATAGATAGGTTTGGATGGAGGGCATTCACTATAGTAGTCAGTTCAGTTCTAGAAAGAGGCTGAATGTTAACCGTGGTGACGGCTTTCTCTAGCAGTGAGCAGTTGTACTGACTGGATACTCCTATAAAAACAACAGCATGTATTTACTATACAATAATACATAACATGTGTATACATTGTAGACAATAGTACATAACATGTACACGTACATGTATATACAGTGTAGACAATAGTACACAACCAGTGTATACAGTGTAGACAATAGTACATAACATGTATATACAGTGTAGACAATAGTACATAACATGTATATACAGTGTAGACAATAATACATAACATGTGTATACATTGTAGACAATAGCACATAACATGTACACGTACATGTATATACAGTGTAGACAATAGTACATAACATGTACACGTACATGTATATACAGTGTAGACAATAGTACACAACCAGTGTATACAGTGTAGACAATAGTACATAACATGTATATACAGTGTAGACAATAGTACATAACATGTATATACAGTGTAGACAATAGTACATAACATGTATATACAGTGTAGACAATAATACATAACATGTGTATACATTGTAGACAATAGTACATAACATGTACACGTACATGTATATACAGTGTAGACAATAGTACATAACATGTACACGTACATGTATATACAGTGTAGACAATAGTACACAACCAGTGTATACAGTGTAGACAATAGTACATAACATGTATATACAGTGTAGACAATAGTACATAACATGTATATACAGTGTAGACAATAGTACATAACATGTATATACAGTGTAGACAATAATACATAACATGTGTATACATTGTAGACAATAGCACATAACATGTATATACAGTGTAGACAACAGTACACAACCAGTGTAGAAAGCAGCACACCACACCTATTCACACTAGACATCACATAACACTAAAACTAACTTACCGGCATTCTGCAGACGTTTAGTCATAAATAGCTGAAAACCTGGTTTAGCCTTATTATCTGAGCAGTTATTTGAAGATTGCAGTTTGCCCGTCTCCACCAGAGAGAGGAGAGATGAGACAACATCCATGGGAGCTATGTCTATATCCTCCAAGAGTAGCCACTAGAATATTTATAGTAGAGAGTAGAGTGTGTGCTATTAACAGTATGTAACCAATAGACAATAGAACTCATACACTACATGACTGTGTCTAGATAGAGTGTAAATTATATTGGTAGTAGCACTACTACAGTACCTTTCCTTGCTGTACAGCTGTTGTAAGTGGTCCAGCTCTCCATACAAACTGTCCAGGTGTTTCAGTACAACAATATGTACCTATCAGAGCTCTACTGTCTATTTGCTCACCAAGTTGCACCTGCGATAGTAATATACAGAGCATACATGTAAAATTCTATAATAATGTATACATATAATGTAGGTGGGTTAGAAATGGGATAAAAACTTAATGGTAGCAGGCTCTTGTAAAAATCTTTGGGCTTCTCAATGAGTTAGAGAATGTTAGTAGGGCGAGGAATGAAACTCCAGAACCATCAGTTTAGAAGTCCAATGCAAATCTATAATAGCACAAACTGCTTTTCCAACTATGACTAATTAACTATTACCATTACTACTAAAGTGTGGATGAACTACTGTCTACAACAACCCTCCCCCTCTCTGCTTACTTTGATGAGCTCATCGTATCGGCCTGTAAGCCTAGCTAAATACTCGATCAGTGAGGTCTTGCCGGCCCCAATGTGACCGGAGAGTATGATTGGTTGCTCACACGACACAGCCATAGCGACATGCTGTAGGGCTGCAGATGTTGAACTAACCACCACCATAGAGTTACCACCATCTACTGCCACTGGCGACTGAAGGCTAGCCTGTGCACCAGTTGTGGACTTGGCTAGGACTATACCACATACAGCTGTCAGACTAGGGTGAAGGTCAGCAGTAGTTAATACACAGGCTGAGTTAGCCTCTCCCCCTGACTGCAGTACAAGTGCACACTCATCATCAGTGACTGACTGGGCAGTGTCCTTCAGTTCTCTCTCCAACTCTAACTGCCTGTGAAACAAATTATTACCCTGTGATACGACACATTCTATGCACAGCTTTGTAACTAGCGTAACTATTAGCAACGAATAACTGTACGTGTGTAACCGATGGACAGACAGACAGACATAGGAATACACAGAGCAGGGCCATTATGTGTAACACTTACTCAATATAAAGTTGTGACTGCCGGGTCTGAGTAAAGTGAGTGTCCAACAGCTTCTTTTTATTCAGTGCACTTGTACTTGTAGCAATACAGGAGGCTTGTATGGAGTACCTGCATCAATACATTGGTAATCAACACATGCATAGCCTAGTCAGTACAATCACCATGGTGACAATAGGCTGAGCAGTAGACGATAGGTATAGAGTTTAGCAGGCAGATTATTATACATAGCCTACCAGTGCAGATAATATTATAGTTTACAACACACTGCTAGTTACACAATGATGAGTAAGTACTATATAACACACTGCTAGTTACACAATGATGAGTAAGTACAATGTGCAGATCACAGCTATGACTCACCATTTAGTAGTCTCACAGTCAGAGTTGAAGTACTTGAGGAGGACTGACCAATCATAGAGAGAGCAGAACCTCTCAGGATCTGAGAGCAGAAGAAGGTAGCACGCTTTACAGATCTCCAAATTTGATATCTTTGCTTCATCCTTCACCTGAGACATGATAGCAATACATTACCTCAAAGTGACATTCAAGCAGCAGTGAACATACCATGAACAGCCTATGATACACTACAAAAGTTACGAGTGGCTATGTATGTATATATTCTTACCTTCTTACACTTCTTCCTTGCTGGGGGCTCACATGAGCTGGAGCTGTGTCCAACAAATGGGGAGTGTGAGTTCAAATAACCCACAGCAAAGGTAATACATTGTGGATATACATACACTATCTTAGACAGTGCCACACAGAATCTCTGATGAGAGAAGCCATTTCCACTGGCAACATCAGCAGCTCTAAACACATACAAAATAGTCATAATTAATTTACAGGAATAGAGAATATGAGCCTACTATGCTATGTGGGCCTGTATTTATAAAAGTATACAATATAACCGCAACACAATATTACCTATGTCTAGCCTAGCCTACAAAAATAATAAATTTTGATTTGTAAAATTTCGGGAGTATGAAGATGACATTCATGTACGTTGTATATAATGGTCATATAGATACTAAACAGGTTATGGGTCAAGTCTAACCATCACTGCAATGTGTAGGCCTAAGGCTACATACTAGCTTATAAGCCTACTAGTCTAACCATCACTGCAATGTATAAGGCTACATACTAGCTTATAAGCCTACTAGTCTAACCATCACTGCAATGTATAAGGCTACATACTAGCTTATAAGCCTACTAGTCTAACCATCACTGCAATGCGTAAGGCTACATACTAGCCTATAAACCTATTGTTTTAACTACCCTACAAGCCAATGTTCAATCTTACTTCTCCTACTAGTTCTATTAACCCTGCATGAAAACATTTATCTACTAGCCTATAGACTTCTACATTCAAATCCACATAGCCTGAAGACTAACACGCAGTTATACATAGCCTGAAGACCAACTAATGGGCTTTATCTCTACTCAGTCATACTTACCCATAGAGCAACTGAAGGAGAATGGGTCTAAACCTCACACATATCTGTAATGTGAGCTGAGGTTCCAACAAACCACATGAAAGCGATTCTAATAGATATTTACAATCGCTGGCAGTCCACTTGTCCTGTAAGGTAACAATTATCCAACGATAAAGAGAGATTTCACAAATTCAAGTAGAGGCATAAGTGATTTAGACCTAGCGTTTGAGAGAATTAGCATTCGGGCTTAAGGAAGAGTGATTGCAAATTCACCAATCCAAATTTAAAACTGACACAAGAAGCCAGATAAGCAGAGTAATGAATCATTTAAATATTCGCAGACTTATATGGATGTTATTATCATACTAGACCACCTAGGGGGCAGAAGAGGTATGCCTCATATGGGGCAGGAGTGGCGCATGGTTTGATGGGATCAAGGAGTTATTACATAGTTTGGCAGTGCAGGTTGTTATGACCTGTCATTTGGAGAAATTAAGAATAGTTTGTCATGTGATGTGTCATAGTTGTCTAATCTTTAAATATTTAATAATCCTATGTAGGTACATTTAATATTTTGCCTTTAGTGAGAATAAGGTAACTTACTAAACTAAATTGACTCGATATTTCTCACTGTGACTTAGCAAGTCATCAAAGACTATATTAGTTATAATTATTATCATTATATTGTTTTTTAAATCTCAATGTCAATCTCTCATCTGACAACTAAAATACTTCTTCCACTTTTTACTATCATGTCATCAACCTCTAAGGATCAGGGTTCATGGCTATTGCCAAGACTCAACTAAATGACGGTGCTCATACAGGCAACAGACTACTTGCATCTATATTATCTGTCAGTGTATGATGACGTTGTTTACTTACATCACATTGCTGCTGCCTCTTGCAAACTGTATTAAGAGCAACTCGAAGATCATGGTGAGAGCCCTTCAGCGCCGATATACCGACTACTTTACTTAAAGACAATATACCTTTACTTAGACCAAAGCAAATTTCAACTGCCATTAAGAGAAAACCAAAAACATGCGTGTTTTACTGTTTATCTGAGTTATAAGACCAAAATTGCAACACATTCAAATGTAAATTTGGAAAATTGGACCCATAAACTTTACATGTGATAAATTGACCTTGGAAGAGTGACATAGCAAACACTTTGTAACCATTTGATCCCGCGACCCCGCACACCGATAACTCTTTTAAACTGAATGTTATTAATCGCAAAACTGTGGACGCAAGGCTAATTACATCGCTTTTCCGGTTGATTACAAAAAAGAGGGAGCAACTCTCAGCTTGATATAAAATGCTGGGACTTGCGACTTCTTGTTTTAAGGTTTGTCTTACCTTAGAATTAGTCTACGATCCTTCATCACAGTGTATATTGGGCGGTATTGATAAGCTTTCGCACTGGTTACGGAATCACGTGACTCTCTCCAAATTATAAAATGTACCCAGTTTGCATTCATTGACAAATATTGAACGCTTAAATGTCAATGTAGGGTTCCTTATCTATGTCTATGCAAGTGCTTTGGCGATTGCGAACCGGTGTTGCTCTTTCCTGTCTACAGAAATCAATTGACAAGGAAACTCCAAAAGCTGTTTGATTTGCAGCAGCTAAATAAATTCCAAGTTTGTGTGTTTAATTTTCACACACCGACTATCAATTAGATGATAAAATGTCAGGCCAAAGTGTCGTAGATCGTTTAAATGCAGCAAAACACAGTATATCAGGTCAAGGATTAGCCAAAGGGGTTTGTAAAGCAACAACAGAAGAAGTGACTGGACCCAAAAGAAAGCATTTGGACTGTGAGTACTCCAAGTCTAGCCTTTACATCCTCAACACTAACTCTCACTCTAGTCTACTCATGTTTTTTACTGTAATGTTTGCATTGTGATTGTACAATATAGGCCTACTGATCTTTGTAAAATTTATAGCATAGATTAAGATTGATGAACACGCTGATGCTCATGCTGACCTACCAGAATTTTTATTTATAGATAGTATCAGTATGAGCACAGAAAAGTGTATCATACTATGTAGGTTGATCTATGAAATGAGTAGCATATACATATAAAATGGTAGCAGAACATTGGCCTAAGCTGCACTACACTAACACATTACAAATTACTTCATTTTATCTTTCTTTTGGGACACAATACAATACTGGCGTCAATTAGATTACGTAGGCTGCTATAGACTACTTCATTTGATTTGTATTATAAGGCTAATGCATGAAATTAACATGAATTTAAGCTTTGAGTTTGCAAAGTGTAACCAATCTAGAACTAGATGAAAGTGCACTAGAAAAGTTATATACATGTATGTAGGCTATATTGAATTTTGATAAATATATAATAAATAATATATGCCAGGAAGATGTTCAAATTAAATTCCAATCAATCATTGTAATAGAATAACATAAAATAGGGAACTTTATCTTTTCAGTGATTTTGCTCAATCGGAAACCTAGTTTCTGATACATTTTATTCTCTGGTTTGTACATTCACACTCATACAAACACAGCTGTATTGATGTTAAATCTAAAGTCACAGCTACACGGCAGACAGTTCGCTCCATTTCAGCCGGGGAGCCTCATTCTATTGCCAAACGGAGTGTCGTTTGTTCACTTGCACAAAGACCAACATGCCGGTCCTTTCAACCCTAGTGTCACGTAGCCCTGTTGTAGTTGGCTACTATCAAATACAATGACTCCTATTATAGAATTGGTTTGATTTGTTATATACACTTGGATATCACTTTCATGCTGATTTTTGTTGGAATATCACATTATCTGCCTAATCTCATCAAACGGACGTTTCTGTATCTGTGAATATTCAAAGTTTTTATTACTGTCCTATGGGCCAGGGAGTAAACTGTAGTTTAATAATCTAGTAGTAAGCTTGTTGACTTCCTATATTATTATTATTGTTGTTGTTGTTTTTATAGCTATCATATTTAAATATGCCTATGTACATGTACATGTACATGTATACACATACACTAGTGTTGATGGTAGATCGAACTGTATCTGGTATCTGGTGTTGATTTTAGCTGGACTCTGGGCATAAAATCCAGTTAACTGTGCTGTGCTGTAGACTAGGGTGCCATGCTTGTTATAAGTGAATGACTTGACTGTTCATTAGATGTTGGTTTAAGTGCTCTATATAACTACTTACTGTGAATAGCGACATTGAGTCAAAGCTATAGATATTAGATTAATAGTAGTACCATAAATGATCAATAGTCATTTGTAGCATGTATTGATTTCATTACGTTTCTGTGTCATGCAGCTCTCCTTCGTTAGACAATTATAAGCAGGCTACATGAACATAAGCTGTAATGTGTACTGTGTACTGTGTCAGGCCTGTTGTAGTTCTCTCTCTGCCCTGTTTGCAATATACATGTATGTTTTAATTTGACCTTCTTAGATTATATATTTGCCTACATGTATGGTGCATGTATGTATGCCTACATGTATGATGCATGTATGTATGTCTACATGTATGATGCATGTATTTATATGCCTACATGTATGATGCATGTACAATGTATGTATATGATTTGCAGTGCTTGTGGGTGAGATGGTTTGTTAGTTGATTTACCTGGTTGGATAGACAGTTCCGTATGTTTGGTAATGTTTTGATTACATGTCAAAATCTACCGACTAAATAGCACTGGAAAATACAAATAGCCTGTTATGTGTGCAGCTACAGTATGTACGTGTGCAGCTACAGTATGTCCATGTGCAGCTACAGTATGTACATGTGCAGCTACAGTATGTCCATGTGCAGCTACAGTATGTACATGTGCAGCTACAGTATGTCCATGTGCAGCTACAGTATGTACATGTGCAGCTACAGTATGTCCATGTGCAGCTACAGTATGTACATGTGCAGCTACAGTATGTCCATGTGCAGCTACAGTATGTACATGTGCAGCTACAGTATGTACATGTGCAGCTACAGTATGTACAGGTGCAGCTACAGTATGTACAGGTGCAGCTACAGTATGTACATGTGCAACTACAGTATGTACATGTGCAGCTACAGTATGTACAGGTGCAGCTACAGTATGTACATGTGCAGCTACAGTATGTACATGTGCAGCTACAGTATGTACATGTACCATACGCTGTTGTAGTTGATTGTACACCTTGTATATATGTTTACTTGGTAGACCTGTTACAGTGTACACACGAAGCTAATGTATCGGTACCACAGCTAGCTGATCTTCTCATACAGAGGACTCAGGGTACCAACTGGGTAGTCGTGTTTAAATCTCTCATTACAGTACATAATGTCATGAACTATGGTAATGAGGTAAGTCTATCTACACGTACATACACTCTATGGTATGCCATGTACTGTAATACTGTGAGAACTGGGAATATAATTGATGAGATAAGGTTATCTGCAGCGAGTGTGTTGAGATAGAGTTATCTGCAGATTAACTTTTGGTAAATGGCGAGGTATGTGACTATTAGCTCAGATAAGTTTTCGCCGTCCACTCCTCTGTTTCAGCCATGTGCATCAGTTGGTCCACATGCTACTGTATACTGTATAATATGATTATATTGACTATGTGAGTCGGTTGGTCCACATGCTACTGTATACTTTGTAATATGATTATATTGACTATGTACGTCGGTTGGTCCACATGCTACTGTATACTGTATAATATGATTATATTGACTATGTGAGTCGGTTGGTCCACATGCTACTGTATACTGTATAATATGATTATATTGACTATGTGAGTCGGTTGGTCCACATGCTACTGTATACTGTGTAATATGATTATATTGACTATGTGAGTCGGTTGGTCCACATGCTACTGTATACTGTATAATATGATTATATTGACTATGTGAGTCGGTTGGTCCACATGCTACTGTATACTGTGTAATATGATTATATTGACTATGTACGTCGGTTGGTCCACATGCTACTGTATACTGTATAATATGATTATGTTGACTATGTGAGTCGGTGGGTTACAGCGATACCAACAGTACATGGCATCTAATACTGTCTGCTACAATTTGGATACATTTGTGGATAAATCAAGTCCTCAGGGTAACTATTACACAGCTGATCTTACTGCTGTCTCTTGCTCTAGTCTATTTCTGCTGCTCTCTCACTCAATCTAACATAACACGGTGAAGGGTCGCTTTAACCACCCCCATTTTAACCAACCTTCCTGTCTAAACTTAGGCTATGTAGCTGGGCTCCACACTAGGTGTAGGGAGTTGTCTTCACCCGATCACTATGCATGCACCTAGGGAGGAGGGTCCTATAACCATGGGAAGTTGCTATAATAATAATATAGGAGTCATCTGACAGTCTCATAGGAGTATGATGGGCACCATCTACTCAGCCCCCCCTCCCCCACATTGTGTGTAAGTACATATTTATCTTCAATTTTGGACACATAGACACACCGCTGTGCTAGAGAATGTAGGCTAGAGCATAGATCTCAAGCTTCTGTCAGATATAGCGTGGGCTCTGGGGGCATATCATGTTACATTTGGTGGTACACAGTCTACCAATGAAGTGTTGGTCTTTCATTCTATACTATAGTAGCTGTAGGCTGCTGTCGGCAGTGCTGTGTACTGTACAACATGCTCTCTATCTGTCTCTTTCCTCTAGCGTTTCTACTCCTACCTAGCCTCAAATAACTGCTCCTTCCACCTCGATAATTTTATTGACAAGACCCACCCCCAGGGTAAGGTAACTATATGTTGTGTACATATACAAATACATACGTATATACTGTACATGGACGCTAACAGTACATATATCTATGTGTACTATATGTTGTATACATGTACATATATACCTGTACGCTAACAAATATATCTATCTATGTGTACTATATCTATGTGTACTATTAATAGGTGCTGTTGTCGCTTGCCTATACTTTTACTTGCATAAATTTGTTTTGTAATGAGGTATACATGTATGATATAAACTGCAGAAATAATCAACTAATCTCTCCCTTCATTCGCTTTATTCACTGCTGACCATAATGTACATTTAGCATGTTGCACTGCACTACACTGCACTACATGTACATGTACATACTAACGCAATGTATTGATTTTATCATCAGTTGATCCATATTACCTCTCATTTTCATAGTGCCAGAAATATGTAATATACAGTTGTACCAACTAGTTGATCCTTTACTACTACATGTATACTACTAATACTACCCTACCATACTCTTATACATGTGTATATACATATGTACCTGCTATTACAGGGTATGATATGTCCACATACATTAGGAAATATGCTAAATATATAAATGAGAAGGCAGTGGCTTACAGGCTCATGGCTTACGACTTCTGTAAAGTAAAGAGAGGTAAAGAGGATGGTATGCTTCGTACGATGGTACCAGAGAAGGTAGGCCCCTCCCACTAACGTCAACACCAATTATTATAACCTGGTCTCCCCGTATTCATTACTTACATGTTCTACTGTACCACCGACATGCCGTATATACACTACACACACATGAACGTAGTTACATTGTGTGTAGTTATCTACTCTCTGTAATATATATTAAATAATACCATTACTAACATAGATGTAGTAGCACTAATACTGCTTATATATACAAGTACCAGTCATCTCATATCCTTCATATTACAGCTACTCAAGGCTCTGCCTGTCCTTCAAGCACAAATAGACTCTCTGCTAGACTTTGATGTAAGTTGTCCCCCTCTCCTTCTACATGCATATTAAATGCTGGTATACGTAATGTAAAGTTGGCACTGTAACAGTGTAAGCCTAAATACACATATAGTAAACGTAGCATATAATTCCATGTAATCACAGAGCTAACTAGTTACATACATGTATGTACGAGTACTTGGAGTATTACAGTGTAGTGTGTGTTTACATGTATAGATATCTTGTATTATAATTACATGTATTATAGATATCTTGTATTATAATTACATGTATATATATCTCTTGTATTATAATTACATGTATATATATCTCTTGTATTATAATTACATGTATATATATCTCTTGTATTATAATTACATGTATATATATCTCTTGTATTATAATTACATGTACTATTATGCATATTTAAGATGTTGATTATTTATACTTACCCGTCAGACCTACTCATTACCTTCAACTCTATGAACACATGTAGTTGCTGTCAGTTATGTAATACATACATGTGTAATGTTATATAATCTCTCCCTCTCTCAGCCTTCCCTTAATGAACTCAACAATGGAGTAATCAATGCAGCCTTCCTCCTCCTCTTTAAAGACCTCATTCGACTGTTTGCTTGTTATAATGATGGAATTATAAACCTTCTAGGTAAGTATCATATACAGCTATCATATACCTGTGCATGTACATCTGTCCCTTATCAACATAATCTCCAAGGATACCAACCTGAAACGAAACGAAATATCGGTCACACTACAACAGTTGTTGGCAACAATTTTGTGCGCTTTGTTGACAATCATGCCAAGTTCAGTGGCTGTCTAACTCTCTCCTCATTGGTTAATACGTGGTAGACTCCTTTGGTAGTAGCGTGTAACTCTCTCCTCATTGGTTAATACGTGGTAGACTCCTTTGGTAGTAGCGTGTAACTCTCTCCTCATTGGTTAATACGTGGTAGACTCCTTTGGTAGTAGCGTGTAACTCTCTCCTCATTGGTTAATACGTGGTAGACTCCTTTGGTAGTAGCGTGTAACTCTCTCCTCATTGGTTAATACGTGGTAGACTCCTTTGGTAGTAGCGTGTAACTCTCTCCTCATTGGTTAATACGTGGTAGACTCCTTTGGTAGTAGCGTGTAACTCTCTCCTCATTGGTTAATACGTGGTAGACTCCTTTGGTAGTAGCGTGTAACTCTCTCCTCATTGGTTAATACGTGGTAGACTCCTTTGGTAGTAGCGTGTAACTCTCTCCTCATTGGTTAATACTTGGTAGACTACTTTGGTAGTAGCGTGTAACTCTCTCCTCATTGGTTGTAGAGAAGTTCTTTGACATGAATAGGAAGCAGTGCAAGGAAGCTCTAGACATCTACAAGAAGTTTCTGGTGAGAATGGACCTAACGGCAGATTTCCTCAAAGTAGCAGAGGTAGGTGACGTGTCTACACTCTATATAATATAGTGTCTATACTCTATATAATACAGTGTCTATACTCTATATAATACAGTGTCTATACTCTATATAATACAGTGTCTATACTCTATATAATGCTGTGTCTATACTCTATATAATACAGTGTCTATACTCTATATAATACAGTGTCTATACTCTATATAATACAGTGTCTATAGTCTATATAATACAGTGTCTATAGTCTATATAATACAGTGTCTATAGTCTATATAATACAGTGTCTATAGTCTATATAATACAGTGTCTATACTCTATACAACACTGTGTCTATAGGCTGTACAATACAGTGTCTATAGTCTATATAATACAGTGTCTATAGTCTGTACAATACAGTGTCTACACTCTATAATACAGTAATACAGTGTCTATAATAGTACTCTATATACTGCAGTGTCTATGCCCTATATAATACAGTGTCTACACTCTATATATTACAGTGTCTATACCCTATATAATACAGTGTCTATAATAGTACTCTATATGATGCAGTGTCTATGCCCTATATAATACAGTGTCTGTACTCTAGATAATGTATGTACAGTGTCTACTCTACTATATGATTGTGTACATGATTCTTGTGTAACATTTATTATATTTACACATGCCAGTACCCTATAATATTTATATAATCAAACAACTCATGTATACTGTGTTCCTATCTTTGTAGCCTTGGGCCAAGAAACAGGTTGGGTAACTCTATGCTGTACTATACAGTGTATTTATGTACTTGATACTAGTGATACATTGTATATACATATCTACTATACATGTATGTATCAAAGTACATGTATGTATATACAATGTATGTACATTCATATTATTATGATTGTTACTTTAGTTACAACTTGAGTACTTGTTTTGTGTTCATATATCTAACTGTGTGTCTGTATATGTTATAGAACGTGGGTATAGACAAGGGAGATATCCCAGACCTCACCAAGGTAGGCATGTCTATATGGAATACACTATATATATATACACCATTTATGCACTATAATATGCGTATATGCATATATCATTATAGTATACTGTATATTACTACATGTATGCCCTACAATACTAAGTGTATATGTATATGTATATGTATATGCATATGCATATGTATATGTATATGTATATGTATATGTATATGTATATGTATATGTATATGTATATGCATATGTATATGCATATGTATATGCATATGTATATGTATATGTATATGTATATGTATATGTATATGTATATGTATATGTATATGCATATGTATATGCATATGTATATGCATATGTATATGTATATGTATATGTATATCTATATAGTTAACTGGCTAGCCTCTCTTCTCTATACTGTAGATGATACAGGCTAACTCTACTGGTGTGAGTGTAGGCTCTTCCTCTACTACTCCTGGCTCTGCTCCACTCTATCTTTCTCTCTCCTTCTTATAGTAACCACTTGGCTGTGCGCAACATATACTACATGCTAACAGATGGTAGTAGATGGTAGTAACCTATTGCCCCATCCAGCATTTTAGCTAAGAAAATCTAATCCAATCATTCTACACCTTACAATTCAGCCAACCAATAAGCACGTTGCATGGAAAGAGTGCTATGAATGATTGCACACAGTTAACCAACCCTTTAGTGTGCTTGATGATTGTAGTGTGCTCAACTCACCCCCTCTACTGGGCATGTGCAGATATTCATCTCATTTCCTTCTTACAGTACCAAAAACACATACAGTTGACTATGTGTGCATAGTCAACTCTAGTCCCACTGTTCACACCGTCCACTGCTCACACTGTCCACTGGTCACACCATCCACTGGTCACACCATCCACTGGTCACACCATCCACTGGTCACACCATCCACTGGTCACTATTCATGATTCTTAGAATTATAGTCTATAGAAGTCCAGGTGTGGCTTTCCTTACAATCTACTGTATATACATGTTTATTCACAGGCCCCAGCTAGTCTACTGTATAATATGTTTATTCACAGGCCCCAGCTAGTCTACTGTATATATATGTTTATTCACAGGCCACAGCTAGTCTACTGTATGCACATGTTTATTCACAGGCCCCAGCTAGTCTACTGTATGCACATGTTTATTCACAGCCCTCAGCTAGTCTACTGTATGTATATGTTTATTCACAGGCCTCAGCTAGTCTACTGTATATATATGTTTATTCACAGGCCCCAGCTAGTCTACTCGAAGCACTGGAAGCACACTTAGCTACTCTAGAAGGAAAGAAAGCATCTAAACTGTAAGTTTACTTTGCTGTTCCGTAGGTCAATACCCATCCACCTCGCTAGCTGAACTCATTAATGCACTGCATACATTGTATCTAGTGCAAAAAGTTCAGATATGGGAATTGTCTTCCCTTTCTAAGCTGTCTAGTTTTATACTTCTATATCATCATTTCTTGTGGAGAATCATTTTAGTCGTATATTCAGTCTATGGATATAATTGAATTAGGCGAATGCTAAGTATCACAAGTGTGAGGAGTTATACATGAATTATATGCTGTGTTTGTTATAACTTATCATGTACTGGTGTATGCAGACAATCCAAAGTATCGAGTAAAACAGGAGCTGTAGCTCTGAGTGAGGAAGAGAAGAAGAAAATACTCATGGATGAGGAGAAGGAATTGCAGAAGATGAAGGTAGACCAACCTATTCTACTGTATATTACACCTTATATTCACATTATATACCTATTCTACTGTATATTACATCTTATATTCACATTATATACCTATTCTACTGTATATTACATCTTATATTCACATTGTATACCTATTCTACTGTATATTACATCGTTCTTATATTCACATTATATACCTATTCTACTGTATATTGCACCTTATATCCATGAGATATATTTAATAAAGTGTGCTTATTTTATTCATACATGTGGTAACTTGACTATATGAATGACACAATATACAGGTATGTATATCTCAGAATGATTATATCACATTGATGTAAATGATAGTGTTTATATATATACACAGTGTATATGTATTTGACTATTCTATTAGAGTACAGGGGACACCCCTAAAAAGGCTAAGAAGAAAAAGAAGGTATTGTATAACTCTCACTGGTTCAATTCTGGGCCACAACCAACAACAGACATCTTACATCATGCTAAGATTTCTGTTGTCAGTTTTGTTTGTATTTGTTAATCGTATTTTTATTATTATTAGTATTACCTTGGCCTATGTCATAATGATATTTTTATGTTCATACTTTCTTACATCCTCGATCTTGGAGTGTGGCACATTTATTACCTACTCAGCAGACCCATTTCCTTCTCTAGGAAAAGAAGGAGAAAGCTCAGAGAGAGGCTCAGGCTGCTGCAGCTAGTATGGAATCGGCCTCTCATGTTCCTACACAGCAGACTACTCAGGTAATTCCACCCCAGGCAGCAGCTGTGTCCACAGCAGCTCCCCCAGCCAGCCAGGATCTACTAGCTCTAGACGCTAATCCATTCCAAATGAAAGCAGACAATGTGCTTTCTGTAGCAGCCAGTGTTCCCTCAAATAATCAGCCTTGGATGAATCAAAATGTCTTGGATCCTATGTGTAAGTCACTACTATATGTACATGTGGTACTTACTTGCTGATACTGTATCATAGTAGAATGATGCAGTACCCACCATGTGCAATGTGTACATGTAGTTTATACATTATTTTATCTGTACACAGCTCTCTCTCCTGCTCCAGTTTCTCAACCTCCTCTTGGAGGATTCACCACTGAAACAGGATTTGCCTCTGCATTCGGTACAAACCAGCCAAGCTCTGCTACAGGTATGTCAGCCAGCTGTTGTGACTAGCACCATATTTATCTACTTGTACTAACTCTTAATTACTACCATTCCTACTACTACCACTAGTACTGCTACCACTACTATTGTTACTACTATTACTACTACTACTACTACTACTACCACTACTAATGTATGTTGTCCATGTGTGGACTCTCCAAGCAGAGGTGTACCGGGTACAGTAGTGTAAGAGGTCGTTGATAAAGCACCGGAGAGCCAGAAGTATCTTGTCAATTAGCTTTGATTACTCTCTCCCCATAGTGACTCTATATTCAACGTTATAATTATGTACTCTAGTGCTGATAGGCTAATGGCTATCCGGCATAGTCTATTTTATATGTTGTGTGATATTTCTAAGGTGGTCTACTTCAACCCATGCCAGCCGCTACCCACCAATTCAAAGGTTTGATGTTTTAGATTTGCTTAAGCATTATATTAGCACTTCTACCTGCAGTTGGATTTTACCTGCACCAATAATATCTCTTCTTTCATCTGATTGGTTGTGATTTACCTAATAGTAAGCTCTTTCTCTTCCTCTCAGAATCAGCTGCTTTCAGATGATTTACTGTGTCAGTGCTAATTACTCATCTACTCCTGCATTCGCCAAGCCAATGTATACTCTACTAGTACTAGTAATACTGTGTTATACCTGCAGTATATATATGTGTATATCTATTAAATTCTCAGCACTATATGAATAACCATGAAGTTAACTTTGCAGCCGACCTACTTGACCTAGATATTGGTACAGCTCCGGGTGAGGGTGACGTACCAGTCCCTGCCCCTACTGCTGCCCCTACTGCTGCCCCTAATGCTGTCCCTACTGCTGCCAATGGCAGTAGTGAAACAGCTGAGGAGACGAAGAAGGCTGAGAACAGTGCTGAGAACACAGGTGCACCTTTACATCTACACTAAGTGCTGTAACTTACATCTACCACGTAAACCCTGTCTTTGGTTTTTGATTAACTGCCCTCCCCTTCTATTGATGGCATCTACTCCTGTATTCTACAGAGAAGACAACTGCTGTAGAGCAGGAGCCAACTGTTTCAACCAATGAAAAAGCAGCAGTAGTCAATGGAGTGGGTGGGGCTAGTGAGTGTGGGGAGGATCTGCTGATGGGCGAGGAGACTAACATCATGCACGTCACCATTGGAGGTCACAGTGTGGCCATTAAAACTAAGGGTTCTGCTGCTATGTCTGCCACTAGCCCCACTGACAGTGGGGACAGCGGAGAGGGTAGCCCAGAGACTGCACAGCGTAGCCCCCACCCCACTGAGCCTTGTAATACTGGAGCTGAGACTAAGCCCTCTGAGACAACAGAGTCTAGTGTGGCTGCTGAACCAGAAGTGTCTAAGGGGGAGGAAGTGGTGGTAGATCTGCTGGCAGACTTCTCTGTCACCTCCACCCCTCCATTGGCTACTGCTACCACCGCTACCACCAACTCTGATATCATGGACCTCCTGGGAGGTCTCGACGACTGTGGTGAGCCGATGGCAGTATCCCTTGCTCTCCCCGACATCACTGCTGAGCTGCCTACTGATACCAGTACTGATACCAGTACTGGTGGAATTGGTAAATTGATAGGAGGGTTTGGTATAGAGCGTTGTGGGTTTATTTATTGTCTGTTGTGCTGTTTATATGTTCACTAATATGACGTGGTGTAGTTGTGTTCATGTCAGTACTGGTGTTAGTACTTTTCATAGATTTGGTTTGCCTATTAGCTTAGAGATGATGGATTCTCACTCGGGCACGTTTCTCTCCTATACCGTGATTGGTTCATTGCCTACTGGTCCGTCGTACCAGCCACTCTGTTTAAGATGCGTTCAAAACCCGAGTTGCCTGGAGTCGTTTTGTTCCATCATCCAGATTTTATTTGCTTTGCAATATATGCGTTGTACACCATGTTGTAGCTTGCACTTTCTCCAACTTTCCACTATGCACTATGTTGATGTATACCACCATGTTGGGTGTTATATGGAATGTCGTCGGAGGTGTGGTGAGTAAATATTCTTTATATAATCTTATAAACTTGTTCTGTTGGAGATGAGAGATGTTACTGTTCAATATCACACCTCGTACTACCTGTGACTACCTGGGTATACCCCACTATTGTCCATAGACTGGTATAAGGTACTTGTATGTTTATACTTTACTGCTATAGATGTAGTCACTATGGAACGCAGCTCTCCCCAGCCAGGCACAATGCTTCTTCCAACCACAGGTTGGTCTATTTTCTACACTTTGTTGCTATAGGCGTACTATGTATAGCTTTGCTCTCCCAAGCCCTGGTTGGGTTTTGGGTTACTAGTACTACTTCTAAGTGTATAATATGATGAGTAGGTTAGAATGGGCAGCTCACACACACTCTGAATAGAGTGGACCTAACTGGGCATTGATTGACATATTACAGAGCGTAGTATTACTCCTTCTCCAAGCATTGTGAATCCTAATCACGCAGGTAAACTTCTCCCACTCACCTATCAGTGTTGTACTTACCTGCCTGCCTAATCGTTCTCATTTACCTATAAGTTGTAGTCTGAGTGGTGAGTTGAACACTATGAGCTGCAGGTGAACAGAGTAAGCATTACCTGTACTGCACTTACTCACAGCATTACTTAGATGTGGAGAGTGTTTCACTAGCCCCCCAGCCTTGTGTTGGTGTTAGCCACTCTATTTGTTCTACTAGATGTTGGATGTTGTTTGTTGTCTCTCTGCTTCCTGTTCCAACACCTCTCAAGTCAGTCTAACTGATCTCTATGCTCTCTCAAGTAGTGCAAGATCAAACCAGCAGTCTTCTGGCTGAAGAAGTTGAGGAAGACCTCGATTCCAGAGACATTCAGCCATCTCCGGTTCTGCTCGCTGCTGCAGCTCCCGTAGCTGCCGAGGTTCTGGTTATCCAGCCAGCTGCTAACAAATCCTGCGCTCCGCAGCTCGTCAAACCTGCCACTCCTGCCAACCCGCTGGAAGCCGCCATGTTTAAGCAGCTCTTCCCGGAGGCACCCAAGGCCGTGGTTAAAAAATCTCTGGCTGAGATGCAAGCCGAGAGTGGCTCTAAGTCGGCAGCAGTAGCTGTTGTGTCTCCCGTGATGCCGAGGAGGGAGAGTCAGCAGTCTGATGACCCAGCTCAAGGTTTGTCTCACCTCGTACACACCTGAGTATACACCTGCGTATACACCTGAGTATACACCTGCGTATACACAGTACTTAGTAGTACAAATATTAGTAGTAGTGTAGCTTTTACATTGGCTTGGCGATTGTATTCTCTTTATTTCCTCTTATATTCTTTCACCACCTCTACATATATTACAACTAAACCACCCTTATGTTACAACTAAACCACCTGTATGTTACAACCAAACCACCTCTATGTTGCAGGAACTCTGTAGTTAGTCACTGGGTATGGAGAGGGGATGTACACCTCATCCACACTGGTAGTAGGTTCTAGGGCTGATATAGTGGAAGAGTGAATGAGAACTTGCTGTGAGGTGGTTCTACATTTACAGCTAGAAATTATCTTGTTATACTGTACAGTGCACTACACTAATTATATCAGACAGCATAGTCTGAGTAAAACCTAGTTTAAATCCCCCCTCCCCTCCCCCCCCCCCCCCCCCCCCCCCATAGTATAAAACTTTTACTGTCAATCACTAGTGGTCAGTCCGATTCACTAAAAAGTTAACATTCACCTCTCTACCTTTATACATGATGGAAACAGTTAAGTAACTGTCTACATGTATGTATCACCATGGTGACGTCTCTCTATCACCATGGTGACGTCTCTCTATCACCATGGTGACGTCTCTCTATCACCATGGTGACGTCTCTCTATCACCATGGTGATGTTTAAGTTAGTGACCATGGATATACAATCGCAATGTACTGTGAAGGCATTTAGTCTATGTCTGCTACAGTGTTAAACACTTGCTCATTAAGTTGTGTAGTGGTATTTCCAGTTGTGCTTGTAGTAGAGCCTGCAGTCTGGGTTGCCCAACACCTTTTAGTTTGAAACATGTTGATTTTTAGGGAAATCAATACCTGCACTATATACAGTTGAAGTTTCCAAAACCACAATCTAAGCAATAGCGGCATGTACAGTATATCCCACTATATTACGTCACTGTGTTTTACGCTACATTGTGCAGCACATTGACATAATTATTTAGTAACACTTTAGTATAACATACACATCACATTCTTCCATTTATTATCAGCACACTTCACTCCTACTTTCAGCTACTATTAGCGCGATCATCTGTATCTGTCTGTATGTCTACTTCCTGTCGCAGGTGACACGCATGGCCAGCTCCTCCAACCACAGAATACTTCCACCCAATCAACTGCTGCCAACTCCAAGCTACTCAACCAAGACCTTGACACTAGCCTCGCCTCTCTAGCCGGCAACCTGACTGTAGGTTCAGCAGCGGTCAACAGATCAAACCTTCAGTGGACAGCGCCCACTGAGAAGAAATTGACAGGTGGGAATAACTTTGGTGGAATAAGACCAGCAAACAGTACATGGAGTCAGCCGCAGCAGCAGCCAATGGGAATGGTGAGTATTGAGTGTATACTGTATTATACAACAACACAGTTGTGTAGCATTCATTGCCTGTTAGATGTGGTAATATTTTAACTGTTGTCTCTCTTTATTTCATCTGTTTGCACATAACTTACCTTTAGCCAACTACCACTGTTTACATTACCTATATGTTATATTATATGTTGTACACAGTACTTGTGTTGTACACTAGACACTCGATGTAGTAACGCTATGATTTCTAGACCCAACCAACATACATGGCACCACCAGGGGCACCCTACAGTGGTGGCTACAATGTGAACCCACAGGCACCCTATACTATGTATCCACAGCCACCTACAGCACAGCCATTTAATACAGGTTATAACAATGTAAGTGTGTATTAGTTAGTAGCACCCTGCTGTTAGAGTACATATTGTCTCTTGCCATCATCTATGCTGTATGCTACATGTATAAAGGTGCAAACACACGAGAGCGTTTTGGGGCGAATTTGACGCTCGCGAATCGCCAGAGTGCCAACGCTCTCAAAACGCTCGAGCTCAGCCTGCCGAGGTAGTGAGACGATTCGCCCGACACTGATTGGCTGGTAAACGCAGTTAGTAAACATAAACACGTGGATTATCGCGGAGTGAATACATGCCGGCATGTCATTGGCTAATGGTAAAATCGCCGCGCTCTTCGTTCGCCCCGTGTGTTTATCAAGGGCATAGCGTTCGACGCTTGACCAGAAAACGCTCGCCCCAAAACGCTCCCGTGTGTTTGCACCTTTACTATCATATAAGACTACATGTATGTTGTGTATTACAAGTATTGTCATCATACGAGTATGTGTTGTTTATTACAAGTATAATTGTAATCATAGATAATTATGGTGTGTATTACACATTTTGGTTGTATATTTATGATTCCTCACCCATTCCATACCTTTTGTTATTCAGAACCCTGCAATGATGGGTATGGCTCCGCCTACTTATCAACCAATGGGAATGCAGCAACCGATGATGCAACAGCCAATGGGAATGCAACAACCGATGATGCAACAACCAATGGGAATGCAGCAACCAATGCGAATGCAACAACCAATGACAATGCAGCAACAGTCTACGAACACTAATCACCAACAAGATCCATTTGGAAATCTCTGATAGTTACTTTGTTTAAACATGTTACCGGAGTATATCATCATTATCATTTGGTTTATATTTTACTGTAACCACGGTAACCAGGTATCTGTTATAATGTGATGTCATAGAGGTGTAGCTGGTCAATCTTCATAGCCTCAGAGCAAGTGCAATGTGCAATGTTTGTAGGTTACATTAGCCACATTCAATATTACTCACAACCTGTTTCTATATTGAAGTGTCTGCAGTAGTTATAAACTGTTAATAGGATTTCTTTATTGTTGTATTATTTCTACTATGTATTTTCTTGTTTTAATTAAAAATTAATGTAATTCTGTTAGCTATCCAACCTTGATGATCTAGTAGATTTTATATTGTCATTATAATAATATTATGTAACATATGACTATAAACAGTGAACTTAGATTCCAATCTTATTATTTATATATTATATTATTATCAATTATTTCATAATAAATTAACTGGATATCATTCTCAGCCCAGTAGCTTATACAATATCTGTATAAGATGGGAGTTCTGTCTCTCACCTGTAAGCACTCCTACCAAAACTCATCTCCACTGTATTAAAATCTGGTTGGGTGGCTCTCCGTTTGTGTCTGTCTGTAAACAGTAAACAATAATCTAAAAATATCAGCAGACTAGCACCATATCTTTAGCTTGCCAAATTCTACTGGTGATTTGGACAGTAGGGGTAGGGGTGTCTGGTTAGGGTAAGGTACCAGAATCAAAAGATTGAGTTGAATCTAGGAGGGGAGTTGCTTGAACAATTTCCTCTGATTATGATGATACTCTGACTACTATTAAAATGTGAGGAATACAAGAGATGTGACTAGTAGGGCTACTACTCTATATTGGAAAACTCATTCTAGGTGTCTTCAAGACCTAAATTTCAGACCCAGGCCAATTTGCAAAAATATGTTCTGGCACACATCCACATTCGTCACAGAGTTGTGAACACACCGGCCTGGACCAAAAGCAAAATCCTCATTTTCACGTGAAAAAGTCAGGTGTGCCGATGAGCTAGGGATGATTTTGTCCAGCCAAGCAAAATTCCAGGTCAATAGCTCTTTTAGCCTAGGCCGGACGGCCATCTTGGGATTTTTATTTGCGACCCAGGTCCATCCAAGAGGTTGCAAAGACACCTTCTAACCCTAAAGTTTAAAACTTATCATCATGGTAACAGTTGGCAATGGCAACACATTAAAGGGAAAGGGTACACTACTAAGTTCGAGCAACTACCTTTACTGCCTTGTGTGCTGGTACTTGTCCTTCTACTTCCAGTAGGTAGATACGCAGGTGCACTAGTCTTTCTATTGGCTGAACTATCAACTCTCTCATTGGTTGAGACCACTGCAGCGCCAGCTGGTGGTGCTTTTCTTTCAACATCTACACAAATGGTTAATGATAACATTTACACACACGCTTTGTATAAATCCATCTTCATAATGCATCAGTGAGAGGTACATGTGCTAATAGTCCTGTCTAAAGGCACAGGCTCATACCTACAAACCCACCCCTTCTTCTAGTAGGTGAATGCTAAGTGCTGACACTATCTATCTCGTATCTGCATATATTTATACCTGATAGTGGTTATAAATAGAGTGTTATTAGACTTACTTGGAACACAGGCTGCCCTTCTGCCACGCTCAATGTGTTCAGCTATAGCCTGCTGTCGACGTGTTCTCGCACGCCGCTTGTGTCTCCAGTAGAGGTAACAGAGTACTGCAACTACCACCAGGCTGATGGAAGATATTACAGTCAGTATGAGGCGTCTCTTATCATAGTCGCATCTGAAATAGCAAGTACAGAATCTCTTCATTTATAACTATATTAATACATGTATCTACATTATACTAAGAGTACATTATACAATTATGTACATGTATATAATGTACATGTAGATGGTAAGTACTTACATGTAAGTAAAGTATACATGTATGTACATGTAGATTAAGCACATGTATATATCTATCATATACATGTAATGTAGACTGTAGAGTAAGTATATATATACAGTGTATATGCAATGTATATATATGAAGTAAGTAATTTACAACTGAAGTGACCTCAACTCACCCAATCTCATCAGATTTATCTAATAGCCCACAGTTTAGCTTGTAGTCACACTTTAGTGATCTACTAATACAGAAAGGAGGCTGATGGGAGCAGATATGGCCATCAGAATCGAGGCAGTACTTACTTCCCTTGCACTGGAACAGCTTCCTACTACGGCACACACCAGTACCTGTCAAAGGAAAGACAACTCTCCACTTCTTGTATACTCTACTACACTTTATATGCATGCTACATGTTACACGTATATATTATTTTACTAACTATAAGATGTGACTATTCCAGGTGTAGTAAACTGACTAAAGCCTGTGTCTATGCATGCAATGTGCCACCCAGGTGGTCACTGAGAGATCCAAGTCCTGAACCGATACCCACCAAGAAAATAAGTTGAAGTATTTCATTGGTTCACTAGTTTTACATGTAGATCTCATGCTGATTAGATTACTTTAACTGCACGTAGTCTACTTGTAGAAGTTTTATTAAAACATATTTTACATTTCACATGCAATTTTATTAGTTACAAGTAACCTTAATGTGTGGTCATCCCCTTTGGATTCCCAATGACATAATTGTTTACAATATTTGTTTAACTAAATGGGGGATGGTAATAGGCATGAATACACATACAGTACAAGATTACAGTGTACATGCTCACCTTCTGATAGGAAAACTTCATTCCACTCAACTCTAAATGAAGTGCTTTCATTTTCTGCTTTGCTAAAACTAAACACAATTTAATTAATATGTTAATATAATATCATATAATAATATATGGTACACTGTTCTGCCGTACATGTATGTCCATAACTCAGGTATGAGGAGGCAACCCTTAAAAGCTGCACACCTACATGTACGCAACCCATGTACATATTACTCATGGAAGCTTGTGTTCTGTGTATGGGCCATTTAGATGTATAACTGTGGTAGGCCAGCAAATAAACTAGTGTACATGTCTGGTAAATTACTGACCTAACTCCTGCAACATGCCCAGACGAGAGAAGTTGTCTACTCCATGGTGAGTGATGGCCTATTTGTCCACAGTACTGCTTGTATGGGAGACTAGTTAGATCAGCTAAACCATCATATAGCCCCACATGGTCTGATGTCATACATGTGTCTGCAGTATAAACAATTAGTATACATACTCTAGTAGGACATAGCAAGGTATGTAGTATAAACAACTTGTATACATACTCTAGTAGGACATAGCAAGGTCTGTAGTATAAACAACTAGTATACATACTCTAGTAGGACATAGCAAGGTCTGTAGTATAAACATCTAGCATACATACTCTAGTAGGACGTACCATAGAGAATTAAACACCAAGCAAAGCAAGCCAGCGAAAAGTTGTATAATCACACACAAGGTAAGAACAATAAGATCCAACCTTGTGAGCCAAGGTCAAGGTTGATGAGGCGAAGTAGTATTATATAGCCAGGTTGAGCTCTGATGACCCAGCTACAAGTAGTCACTGATTGGTCAGTTCGCACAATGATATCTCCAGATATCCCAGTTAATGTTTGAGGCCCACACCGGGGGTCATGTCTGTAGACGTCGACTACGTCTGCAAAATAAATAAATTCATAGATGTATAAGTTGAATGGAAACTATGCATAGAAGAATCTCAAGAGCCCTATCATATGACAACTGCTCTATATATGACTGATGGGTGTTTACTGTACTGATGTGACTCTAAAGTGTTAACTGTACTAATATGACCGCAGGGTATTGACTGTAATGATATAACTGTACTGATATTGTATCATTTACAGTTTTACCATATTGTATCATTTAGAGCTTTACCACATTCTACTGACATACCTGTAAGCATTAGTAAGTACTGTAGAAGACAGTGGTACGTTGCGTAGCTTACCATGTTCTGTGTACCGGAATGTCCCAGTAACAGTGTGAAGTGATGTCTGTAGCCTTTGTACCAGTATTATGATGAGAACAGGAAGTTGGGTTAGAAATGGTCTCTTAGGTTTAGCACAGTATTTGTGTATCAAGCGTGGGAACTCTTCTCTTGTAGCTGTAGGTCTTGTGTAGAGGGACATGTGACCTTCTGAACAACTGCAACATAGGACAACACAGTATATAATACTTGTATGTACAATATACATGCACTATGACACACGTCACACTGTAGGTATACACATGTACATGTATGTAATAACACATTGCATGTGTCACCATTTTGGGTTATACTTTTGAAGTATTATTTCAATCATACACATTAGAAAGACATAGTTAACAGGTTTCTTGAATGTCAGATATAGAGCAGATAATAGAGGTTAGGTTATTTGGTTATTACAATATTAGACATGTATATACATGAGTATGCATACTTGAAGAGGGTAGATATAAAGTCAAACTCATGGATGGATATATTGAGAGATAGCTTGTGAGGGTTAAGGAAAGTAAGAGCACAGAAACCGTCTGCAGAAGATTGAGATAGAGTAAACTCTCCGTTTGTCTCCTCTTCGGCTGAGATGGTGTGGCCACAGGAGGGGTGTCGTGGTATATCTGTCGACAAACCTGTTATAGGTAGTAGATAAGGTAAGTATGTAAAATGTATAGCCTATACTATTCTACACTACACTGTACATGCAAAGACTCCTAAAATGTTCCTCATATTTAACTAATGATTATGATTATTATATAATATTATAATATCGTGTACATATACAATGGTACATTCATGTATGTGTCCATATGCATGTACAATGGTATATATAATTATGTGTGTGTGCATATCATAATATTGGCATGTATAACTGATACTACAGAATGAAAGAGAACAAATGGCTAATCATAAAGAACCGTGCACTCAGTCTCGGCGGACAGGAAGTAGATTCCATTTAGTTAGCAGACAGAGGCTGACTAAATGACTGCATACAATATCTAACTTGATTTGAGGTTATAAACACATCCGTTGGGAATAATCTCAGTGCAATCTTACTGTATGTTTATTCATTATTAAAACCAAGTATTCCTGGACGGACCCGCAAATGGACTTAATGATCCTTATTGCATGTTATCTTACTGAATGATAGTAATTATTTCTATTACAATGTTATAATTTCTAATAATAACTATAAATAAGTACAGTTCAGTATGCTGTCCTGCTACCCATTATACCCATGCAGAGATAAACAACACAATAATATATGAACTAACCAAGAGAAACACCAAGCAGAGGGGGAACTTATACTGTATGATATTACACTATCTATGCTATATACAAAATAGGCATGTAAACATATTATGTGTAACCCTCATATCAATAGTAATATGCATAACGTACACGCATACACTGTATAGAATTAATATTTAATAGTCTGAATTAAATGCCATGAGACCCTCTGAAGATTTTCTCATACATGTAGATATGAAACTGGGCAGTAGCAGTAGTTATATATATCTTAACTTTTATTATGCAAAGCCGGTCGTAATGTATGCAGTAATGTACACGTAATGTATGTACATCTCCTTCTCCACATACTCTATGTACATGTATATATGGATAAACGATGGACAAAGTTGAAGGTCGTGGATGTAATTTAGCCTATAAATTGTAAAGACAGGGTGCGTCATTTACTTGTATTATATGTACTGTATATAATTATGTACATGTATATTATGTATTACATGATACCTGAGATTTAGTAGCAAAATATACTGTACATGTATAATGTACGATATTATAATACTACGATGTAATACTAGTATATTACCATCACATGTACAGCATACAATGTATTATAATACCTTTTTATAATGATATAATACTATGGTGTAATATTAGTATATTACCATCACATATACAGCATACAATGTATTATAATACTATGATGTAATATTAGTATATTACCATCACATATACAGCATACAATGTATTACAATACTATGATGTAATATTAGTATATTGCCATCACATATAAAGCATACAATGTATTACAATACTATGATGTAATATTAGTATATTACCATCACATATACAGCATACAATGTATTATAATACTATGATGTAATATTAGTATATTACCATCACATATACAGCATACAATGTATTATAATACTATGATGTAATATTAGTATATTACCATCACATATACAGCATACAATGTATTATAATACTATGATGTAATATTAGTATATTACCATCACATATACAGCATACAATGTATTATAATACTATGATGTAATATTAGTATATTACCATCACATATACAGCATACAATGTATTATAATACTATGATGTAATATTAGTATATTACCATCACATATACAGCATACAATGTATTATAATACTATGATGTAATATTAGTATATTACCATCACATATACAGCATACAATGTATTATAATACTATGATGTAATATTAGTATATTACCATCACATATACAGCATACAATGTATTATAATACTATGATGTAATATTAGTATATTACCATCACATATACAGCATACAATGTATTATAATACTATGATGTAATATTAGTATATTACCATCACATATACAGCATACAACGTATTATAATACTATGATGTAATATTAGTATATTACCATCACATATACAGCATACAATGTATTATAATACTATGATGTAATATTAGTATATTACCATCACATATACAGCATACAATGCATTATAATACTATGATGTAATATTAGTATATTACCATCACATATACAGCATACAATGTATTATAATACTATGATGTAATATTAGTATATTACCATCACATATACAGCATACAATGTATTATAATACTATGATGTAATATTAGTATATTACCATCACATATACAGCATACAATGTATTATAATACTATGATGTAATATTAGTATATTACCATCACATATACAGCATACAATGTATTATAATACTATGATGTAATATTAGTATATTACCGTCACATATACAGCATACAATGTATTATAATACCTTTTTATAATGATGTAGATACTTACACTGTACTGTTAGACTGAGCTGGTACCATATAAGCAGGGTAACTTTACCAGTATATTTACTGTTATACATCTTCCAGCTTTTACTATAAATACAGATGTAGGCCTAGTACACTGTACAATGTCCAATAAATAACTAAATTGTACAGCAACTGATTCTATTAGATATATTCTATAAAAATTGAAGAATAAATATCAAATATTAGAGCTATAAAAATAACTTTATGAAGATTTAGCATAATAAGACCGAAACTGTCCAATGTTAAAAATAGCTCTAAATATAAAATGCAGCGGAAATGGACTTGTGTAAAATGATATAGTAGCCTCATTTTATACGATGAAGAGTGTTTGTACATTTTATACATGTACAGTAATGTACATGTACATGTACATGTAGGTAATAAACACTCATCATATAAAATGAGGCTACTACATGTATATCGTATTATGTTCATGTATTGAACATGTTACTTTACGAGTGTGCATATATCTTTTATATAAATGTTCTACATATTTTAATATACATGTATTAACACTTACATGTAAATATTATACTAAACAACAGTGAAGAGCACATGTACATATCCATAATAATTACTTACATGTATAACTGTAAATTCCTCACCTTGCAATACTGAGCATAATGCTGTGGCTAATGTAATGCTGCCGTGTCCTCTCCCCCTCTACACATAAATACTCACTATTGATCCTGGCAATGTGATGTAAGCAAACATGTCCACTGTCAGCTATTCTTACCACCATGTCTATTTATAGAACACAACTAGGGAGGCCCTATTTGAGGGGTATATACTGTTGTATGTATACATGTACATGTATGTACACACCGGTGGGAGCAGTGGTAAAGTTCAACTCAGTCCCTTCCTCTGGGAATAGCGCTGAGTGTATAACTATAATGTGGAACAATACTTAGTATGTAATTTCATGTATGCAAATTGACTTAGTTATGTAATTTAGGTATTATTATGTTAGTTCATTCATGTAGCATTAATACACTCTGCACTGGTTTAGTACATTGTGTGGGAACACACTCATGGCACACAAACACATGCACAGTCATTATACAATATTACATGCGCATGCATAACATACTGCAGTGACTCCCCCTCCATTCTCCACTATTCAAAATTTTCCAACTTTACCATTATTCTATATTGGACACTAATATATTTATTTCTTTTGGAATGAAACAACTCCAACTACCTTCAGCCAAGAAGAGCTGACAATAGAATATTTGCTTGCAGGTAAACATGGCATATACTGATCAATTCTAGCAGTGCCCTGGGGCCATGAGACTATAACACAATGTGTGTCATACTCAAGTTTGTCAAAGGCACCAGCATTGAGGCAAACAAGAATACACTTCTGCATTCACACAATGTATTAATATAGCTTTACATGGGTGTATTATCTAACTTATTCATTATTTATATGGTAGATCTAACTAGAGTATATTTGACCAAACCCAAGTCTGCCAGTAGCACAGGATTAAAGTCCATTATTGCTTTGATTTGAGTAACCCTAAACCTTCCAATGGCACAGCAACATAAATAATAAATGTTAATAACATAAATACACATTAAATGGAGGATAGACAGTCAAGGTAAGAAAGTAGGGCATGCATGGGGTGATGATGCTATGCTGTATTCTAATATAAAACATGACTTTCCCATCTTACATATCACTGGTTGATTGAATTATTTACCACAATATCTTATAGATGTACAGTATTTATATTACAAGCATATTACATTAATATATCTCCTGTAGGCTCACAACCTATAAGTATACAGTCATACTCATAACTATCAAGAAATAGTCCTATTGATTAGATAGGGCAAACTACTATGTATAGTGTTATTTCACTGGCATATGATATTGTAAAGAAAGGGTTTGACACTGCCTCTCAACATCATGACATAATAGAATAAAAGCTAAAACTTTGCTGGTACATACCTCAACTAGAGTCAAACAACTCCTTGACTAACTAATGTGGACTGAACATAGAATAATAAAGTTGTGATGTCAGTCTTCATTGATGTAATGTAATTACGTGTGTACATACATACTACATACCCCAGACAGGTCAAATAGTGTATCACAGAATATTGACTTGGTGTCAGTCAACCTAGAGTACAGATATGTCAGTTTCTATATACATTACTTACTGTACATGCATGCTTATATGATATGTGTAGAGTAGTATCAATACCACATCTACCAGCTTAGTGTATAGTTATAATACCATAATACCACATCTACCAGTTTAGTGTATAGTTATAATACCATAATACCACATCTACCAGTTTAGTGTATAGTTATAATACCATAATACCACATCTACCAGTTTAGTGTATAGTTATGATACCATAATACCACATCTACCAGTTTAGTGTATAGTTATGATACCATAATACCACATCTACCAGTTTAGTGTATAGTTATAATACCATAATACCACATCTACCAGTTTAGTGTATAGTTATGACACCATTCTACTCTGTATATACTGTAGACCCTGATCAACTATGCAAATGATAATAGAGTCATAAGGTAGGTTTATTGACAGTGCTGTAGTATTTACACATGTGTACAAGTTATGTAAGAATTTGGTTAGCCCAAGTGCAAGAGAGAATATAGTCCTAGAGCAAGTCCTGCCTCTTAAGATCTTCATACACCTTCTTATTAATAACATTACCTGCCGAGTCTTCATATTCCTCCTACAAACACAACAACAAGTCGAAATAGTCGAGTAGATATATACCAGTAGATACATACCAGTAGATAAATACCAGTAGATATATACCAGTAGATATATACCAGTAGATACATACCAGTAGATATATACCAGTAGATACATACCAGTAGATATATACCAGTAGATACATACCAGTTGATATATACCAGTAGATATATACCAGTAGATATATACCAGTAGATACATACCAGTAGATATATACCAGTAGATACATACCAGTAGATAAATACCAGTAGATATATACCAGTAGATATATACCAGTAGATATATACCAGTAGATATATACCAGTAGATAAATACCAGTAGATACACACCAGTAGATATACCAGTAGATATATACCAGCGGATATGTACCAGTAGATATATATTGTAGATACATACCAGTAGATACATACCAGTAGATACATACCAGTAGATATATACCAGTAGGTATATACCAGTAGATATATACCAGTAGATATATACCAGTAGATATATACCAGTTGATATGTACCAGTAGATATATTATACCAGTTGATATATACTAGTAGATATATACCAGTAGATATATACCAGTAGATACACACCAGTAGATATACCAGTAGATATATACCATTTCGGTCAAGGGGTTGAAATAATTAGTTATATTCTAATATCTACACATTGTGTGCAATAAATACTTACCTCAGCATCTGGTCTCCATCTTTCACTTTCTTTGCCAGATTTAATTCTCTCCCATACTGCAAGTAGCACGTAATAAAACAGAGTATAGCATGTGATAGCACAGAGTATAGCATGTGATAGCACAGAGTATAGCATGTGATAGCACAGAGTATAGCATGTGATAGCACAGAGTATAGCATGTGATAGCACAGAGTATAGCATGTGATAGCACAGAGTATAGCATGTGATAGCACAGAGTATAGCATGTGATAGCACAGAGTATAGCATGTGATAGCACAGAGTATAGCATGTGATAGCACAGAGTATAGCATGTGATAGCACAAAGTATCGCATGTGACAAGATAATGGATAGCATATTGTAATGCAAAATATAGCATATTGCAGTATAAAATAGCACAAAACAGATGTAAAATATGTACGTACATGTCTGTGCATCCTTGATGCTGGTTACGTTAGCAAAGTGAGCGGTGTTTGGTATTCCCAGGCATCTCATACCATGAGCATGTCTCCACTCCTACAATCATAGTGACAGTAGCATACGATTATAGTGATAGTAGCATACAATTATAGTGATAGTAGCATACCATTACAGTGGTAGTAGCCTCTGTTTTGATTATAGTGATAGGAGCATACAATTATAGTGATAGTAGCATGTGATTTATGAGGGTAGTTGCGAGGACTACAACAGCTGTATGCACAACCCCATACAATGTATATCCTGCCCACTAGAAGAGTAAATATAACTCACTGCAAAGTGACGTTGGAAAGCCTTTGGCCCTCGATATGTTTGGTTGCCACATATCTCACACGAGTAGTAGAGATTCAGGCCGTGCAGCTTGTACAGCCAGTAGGGTATGGGTTTGCCGTCCCAACCCAGTGGCAGGTTCTTAGGGTTATACGGAACGTCATCGTCCTCCTCATCACTGTTATCAGATGCAGCATTATCATCATCTGAATCCTCCCTTTCATCCCCTGTAAGAGTGAACTAATACCTGCATCCACCCCTGTTAGAGTTAACTAATATCTGCATCCACCCCTGTAAGAGCAAACTAGTCCCGGCAGCCTGTTGTTATTGGGTAAATGTCATTAAAATTGTACATGTAATGCGGCTGCATTACAGGGGAGGGGGGGGAGAGCATTTCGTAAAAAAATGGTAAAATTGTGAACACAATGAAAACATTGCTCCATATAAAATGTAATCAAGCTTATTAGTTAAATTAGTAGGAAGGTAGGTATTGACGCAGGTTAAGTATTCTTGGTGCATACCGATATTTTAGTTTTGACTAGATACAGTCAACTCATTGCTCTCCGGGATGTCAGTGGAGCTGGTTGTATAGAAATGGTTTTACATTTTAAATGATCAGTCGGGAATACAGTGCTAGCTGTAACTCTACCGGAGTAACTAGACAGTATTTTATAGACAGAAATTATCTTCCCAATAGAAAGGACAACTCCAAGGACTAGGCTACTATATGAACCTACACTTGGTACAATAATAATGAATACATAGTACTATGTATGGTACAATAATAATGAATACATATTACTATCATGCATGGTATAATGCATGGAGTAGCTCGCACCTGTTCTGGCCTGTTTACGTTGTATATTGTCCCTAGTGGAGGCCCTTTGCTCACTCAGCATATCTATCAGTTTATAAGTCCAGGCTTCTAGCTTGGCAACCTCTCTCTGCTTCTCTACTTCCCTGAAACAATATAATATTACATGTATATTAGGTAAACCATTACATAATACACTCCTTACATTACATATAATACAATAATATGGTAGCAAATATAATACTATTATTTACTGACTACACACTCACTTGGATTTACTGGTCTTATCTGCTCTCTGTTTAGTGAACATACTGGGGTCCAGTTCTTCTATTGGTTTACCTTTGGTGTTATACAGTCTGGCTGCTCTTTGCTCTAATGTCCTACAATAACAGGTACACCCATTAGCTACTTAATATACAACCTCTCCTCTCATTGGTTAATGACAATAGCACTGTACCTGGTGAATATAGTAACACAGGGCTAGCTTTACTTACCCCCCACACTTAAGTTCCAGGGCCATAAGTGCAGATTTGAGTCTATCTAGTCCAAGAGAAGCCAACTCCTCGGCAGAACTGAAGGCGGAGAGGTCAAGGTATGCTCCAGTGTGCGCCAGAGCACCAGATGTCTCCTTTGGCCAGCCAGGGAAACTACCTGCCTCCCACTGCTTGCTGAATTCATCCAGTACCTGTTCATCACGTGTAGAGGGAATATGTACATGTACAATGTACATGTACACAATTCATATCAAATAATAAACTAATAACAACTAGTAAAATTAGAGAGATATAATATAGTACCCATGTACTACAACAACTACCTACCTTAGTCATGTCTTCCTCTAGATTAAGTAGAGGTTTCACTCTTGATATATAACCCTCCATGTAGTCTACTAGACTGTGTAGATACCTACAGGAACACAGGCTATGTGGTAAACAGCACATATAGTATGTTGTATAGTATGTTCTGCTGTATTGTATGTAAAATATACAAATATGTATGTGTATACGCAGGTAGAAGTATGTAATACAAGTATGTACGCAGGTAGAGATACGTAATACAAGTATGTACGCAGATAGAGATATGTAATACAAGTATGTACACAGGTAGAGATATGTAATACAAATATGTACGCAGGTAGAGATATGTAATACAAGTATGTACGCAGGTAGAGATATGTAATACAAGTATGTACGCAGGCAGAGGTATGTAATACAAGTGTGTACACAGGTAGAGGTATGTAATACAAGTATGTACACAGGTAGAGATATGTAATACAAGTATGTACGCAGGTAGAGATATGTAATACAAGTATGTACGCAGGTAGAGGTATGTAATACAAGTGTGTACGCAGGTAGAGGTACGTAATACAAGTATGTACGCAGGTAGAAGTATGTAATACAAGTGTGTACGCAGGTAGAGGTATGTAATACAAGTATGTACGCAGGTAGAGGCATGTACTCACTCCTTATACTTAATGTTCTTCCTCTCCTTGGGTACATCAAACATTCTATCAAAGGTATTGAGGTATGTGATGTAATCCATCTTAGGGATACCTTTCAAGTTGATGAAATTCTCATAACATTTGTGTAGATCCAGGTATTTACCATAGCCTTCCTCATCAGTGAAGTCTACCAGTGCTATAATACATGTACTACATTATACCAGTACTATAATACATGTACTACATTATACCAGTGCTATAATACATATACTACATTATACCAGTGCTATAATACATGTACTACGTTATACCAGTGCTATAATACATGTATTACATTATACCAGTGCTATAATACATGTACTACGTTATACCAGTGCTATAATACATGTACTACGTTATACCAGTGCTATAATACATGTATTACATTATACCAGTGCTATAACACATGTACTACGTTATACCAGTGCTATAATACATGTACTACGTTATACCAGTGCTATAATACATGTATTACGTTATACCAGTGCTATAATACATGTATTACATTATACCAGTGCTATAATACATGTACTACGTTATACCAGTGCTATAATACATGTACTATGTTATACCAGTGCCATAATACATGTACTACGTTATACCAGTGCCATAATACATGTACTACGTTATACCAGTGCTATAATACATGTACTACGTTATACCAGTGCTATAATACATGTACTACGTTATACCAGTGCTATAACACATGTACTACGTTATACCAGTACTATAATACATGTACTACGTTATACCAGTATATACCTAGTAACACACTAGTATCTATCAACTAGATGATGTATACACACACCCAACACACACAATCAACTACACACCTGTTTTGTCATCGACTGCTTCTCTTGCCTTATCCAATTCTTCAAACTCCATAGACATGGGTACAGTTATCTATATATAGGTATTAATAGTAATATCATATTATGTCAGGTAATACAAGGTGTACATGGACACTAATACATATACATTGCATGTATACATAGTATATATATTATACATTATACTATGCATACACAGACAGTAATTAAACTATTTCACCTCATTGGGATGCTTTCTGTGGAAATCTCGAACTGTCTTTAGCCTATAGTAGAACTCATTGAACGCATTGGGGCCGTGCAGAGCTTGCATTTCATCAAGTCGCTGTCCATCTCGGTCTTCATATAGCTCCAGCAGTTCAGCAGCTCCCTGTGTAGATCTCTACAAGGACAGGGGAGTAAGCTAGGTTCAATAAATAAACACACATACTCAAATACATTATTGTAATTATGTAGGGGATTAGCATCAGCAGTGTACAGGCCTATATATGTGTGTGTAACAACATCAGCTATGTGTATATAGGCCTATATCTATGTGTAACAACATCAGCTATGTGTATATAACATGTGATTGATATGTACTTACATCCAGTAGTAGTTTTAGTCGTGTGTCTTTGTTAATCTGATCCCTTTGCTAAAATTATGTAGAAGTGAATATAAAACAGTGTTAGACAGCTTGAATAAGTATAACATATGTAAAAGTATAAAGTGGCGGAGTTTTCTCCTTCTATTTCTGAGGGGTTTGAGTCCATAGCTTTCGATTTGTATCACTTCACTGCACAATTAACAAGGAGGAACAAGACACCATAAACCATGCCGATGAAATCTGGGTAAAATGAAACGACAGGGGCCTATGAACCTGTAGAAATCGGACCAGATGAAAAGAAAGAATAGCTCCGACTCTGTGAATTATAAATGAGCCAGACCAAAGAGTCATTATTCTGTGACCTAAAAATAACAAAAAAGTATTAAACTTTTGGATATCCCATTTAATCTAAACAACAGCGCTCAATACATCACAACCACTAAAAAGAAAACTTCTATAGGAATAACTGAGACTAGACTAAACGAATTATCACTTATCAGAATACAGGGGCGGCTATAGGCACCCGCGCCACCATCCTAGGCATGTGTTCAATCAAGCATGCAATACTAACTGTGCTCTGTAAACTGTTAATACTATGCGTGTCCAGGCTTTAATTCATTTTCTATTTACTTGCTCAGGCAGTACAGTCATTGTATAGTGCTGTAATAGTCATGTTATCTGTGTAGACTGTACCCATACATATTCATGTTTCACACTTATCTCAGACACGTGAAATCCATGACTTCTTGACAATAGGCTGGTGTTGAAATTTTTCCTATATCCGCCCCTGTCAGAATAGGTACTAGTGTTTTTTTGCACTACGTTTGAGTTTCAGATAATAATTTTTCCTTTTTCATATTTTGGAGACTAGGTTGATACAATTACAGACATCTATTCAATGTATTATAAACTTTATAAATTGACTATAGGCTAATTATAATTTAAATTTAATATATAAAAGCATTATAATTACATGTATAAATATAGCCCTACATTAATCACTTAATAAAGTACAAATATAACATTATTATTAGCCTATAAACTATAAGTATATAAGTGTAGGCCTATAGACTTTATTATATAGGCCTAATAAACAATATAATTAAATAATTATAATCAAAATCAAGTACTGTATATTTACAATGTATATACAATACTAATACTAAATTTATATTAAATAAACAACCCAATGCATCGAATTCGATGATGAATGAACTCGTGAAACATAAATATTCATACATTGGTGCATGCATTGCCACTACAAAAACTAAAAATTCCCAAACTCATCAGTTATTTCGTATCATTAGATTGATTGAAATGAATGATTGATTGGTTGGTATGATTTGATCGAATCGTAAAATGGTAAAAATCAAAAGAAAATCATTTTCATATTGAAAATGAATGAAACCCTATGCCTATAGGCACATACAGATTTGGCAGTGTGGAGAGTTTCTTTCACCATTGAATCCACTATACGCTCTCTTTCTTCGTGTATCCTGCGTTGTTGCTCCAGAATAGTTTCCATTTTGTACTGTATATAGAGAAATAGAGAAGGAACAAGTTGAATTTGCTGAAAAATCAACTAAAAGTCGAAACCAGACGTCCTTGAAGGTTGACCTCACGGCGATCGACAGAAATTTCTATTTCTGTAGAATTATCTTCTCCTAGCTCTACGATTATCCGCCCAGGTGATCAATACATAGAATTCTATGGATCAATAATCGTTCTTTCCACGCATAGAGTTATCTTCTCTTTGTGCTACAACTAATCCGTACATTGGTGTCTTCGTGGCCTAGTTTTCAGGTACGGCCAACTTGTGCAACAATCTTCCGACTTTCAGAACAAGTGCCAGGAATAACGTAGACTATGTCGAGCGCACAATCCTTATTTTCGAAGCGTGAAGGAATGGCTTGCTCCGGCCAAGTGAAATTCCAGGCCGCAAGGATTTTTGCGATCTAGGCTGGGCCAAGAGATCGTGAAAACACTATCGGCTCAGTTTTATTTCCGGTTTTGTTATGTGCACTGCATTTGATAGCAGCTGCTGCGGTATGCAATGGCACTAACAGGAATGTGTTAGCTGCAGAAGTTGCAGGACCAACAATTACGATGTCTCAGTCACCAATCAAGGCCCTTTAAAGGTATAATACCTTATTTTGGTATAACTGTATTAAAATAATGGCTGTCCATTATCATATATCCAATAAAGTCAACACTGCGAATAAGACATTGGGATGTATTAAGTATACACTTCACGATGCTCCCAAACACGCAAAACTACTAGCATACACAAGCCTCTGCCGTCCCATTCCCATTCTTGAGTATGCTGATGTCCTGTAGGACCCAGCAGAAGCTGGTACAAGCAATGAGGTGGAGCATGTACAAAACAAAGCCATTAGATTTGTAAAAAAACATCAAAGGACGGCATGGCGTCTCAAAAGGACGTACTGATCTTGGACTACAAACATTGAAAGACAGGAGAAAGAATCACAGACTCTCTCTTTTAATGAGAATTCTCTCACAAGAAGACAGACATGAAGCCCTATTCTCTGCATGCGGTGATATCATAAACAACAAATGTCAACTCCCTGTACTAACAACAAGAGCTGCGAAAAGAGAAGAACCTACCTCAATCTATGCTGCATCACATATCTATCATAACGGTTTCCTACCAAGAACCATACGAGATCTAAGGATAGCGCCTCAATAATCCTAATCTAAAAATTGAAAGCGGCAAAATGCTGGAAAACTGCAAAACCACTGTCTTAAACATAGGAGGCCCTCTATTTTTGTACCATTTTGGTAGAGTTATAGTGTCCTAAATTCATTGAGGTAAGAATATGTCATCCTTAAATTTAAATAGAATATTTACATTTATATTAATATTAATTAATATAAATATAAATATATTTTTATAATAATTAATATTTATAAATATAATATATGTATATATTAATTAATATTTATAAATATAATATATATTATATATATATATATATATATATATTACTGTTATTATTATTTATAAGTAATGATAATAACTATAATACTTATATTAAGTAATTAATAATATAATAATTAATATTATTGTATTGTCTTGTCATTATGATTATGTTATAGTTAATGTTCATAAATCTAGAGGATAATAAACTGATGGTTGTTTTGTGACTCCATTAAAAATTTCACTTTTTGATGGATTATCCAGGTGATGAACTCTCAAAATGGTAAAATTGAAATATGATTTGAATGGAAGACCAGTTTCCCTATCAATCTCTCAGATGGTTTGAAGTTATGCAGAATAATTATTTATCATAAATATTATGTATAATAATATGATATTTCAATAGATCTTCTCAGCTGGAGTTTCCACTAAATGTAGTTAATGGGGTCGGCAGTTTGTAGACAATAGTCCTACCGAATCGAGTAACAAATCGTCTGTATTAACTGAACAGGGCTGTCTCGCCTGTCTGTGTGGAGGTTGCGGTTGTGGACCAATTTGTGCGTACTCCTTGATTGAGTCCAATTCTCGTATCTCTCTAGTAGGAAGCTATTGAAATATTTTTTGTTTGACGCCTCTACTGACCTGAGGAGTCTCATTGCCTGTATAGTTTTTACGGTTGGCTGACTCACAATATCATCAGCTGAACTGAGAGCGTTTTTTCTCCTCAGTTTGACTGATTGCAAACAAGCCTCTCCGTGGCTCTCTCTACATCTCCTCAGCCCTTAATCTTGGGATTAATTGTACGGCATGCATCTGTACCTTCTCGATATTGGCAAGATTCTTTGCTTGTTAGATCTCATGTATTGCCGGCAAACACAGGGTCTTGGAAGCAATCAGCCATGCCAGTTTAGTGGCCCAGTAGAGGGCTTGCTTGATCATACCTAATTGTGTTCTGGCATCCAGCACCTTCGATTTGTGCCTACCAAACCTGCAGTCTGACTGTAGTGTTACACTTAAGATATTTTGCTGAATGAACATGGTGTAGTACTGACCCGTATCCTCGGGGGTTTGTAATATATCCGAGGCATGGCCTTGCAATAGCCTACCACTCTGTGTGCCATTTGTTAGAAAATCATGGACCCAGTGTAGCAGGTAGTCTTCTACATTGGCAATATCTGATGGCTTTCTTGGTGAAACCCAGTACAGCTGCATGAACAGCTTTGCTGTTAACTATAGCTTGGAGAAGATCCCGCATAGTCACACAGATTTGCATCTTACTAGAGAAGCCTCTGCTGAACCCATGCTGCCTCTTGCTTAGCTTACTGTCGACTTTTTCTAATAGGTTGCTCAACACCAGGTGCCCTAGTATCTTGTACGGGGTACCAGTCAGTGAAATTGGCCAGTAGTTGTTGACACTGTCCGTCACCCCTGACTAATAAAAAGGTGAAACATTGGCGGTCTTCCAATCGGAGGGAAGCTTTCCAGTCTGAAGGGACACTTGGAAAATATGACCCAGGCAGGCTGCAGTCTGCTCAATGTCCTTGCTCTGATCAAATTTTCGTAAGCCCTAGTGCTTTTTCAGGGTTTAAATAGTGGTACCCACTAATGTGTTGTAATTTTAAAAATACTCCTAGTGGTAATGTCAAATCTAGAGCATATGCTCTGTTCCTTTAAAACTATTATTGAATATCTCTAAATTATAGTATGTTATTTGGCCAAGATTTTACTACTTTGAGCCTAGTGGACAACCAGTAAGGGACGATACACTGTACTAAGATTTGCCTACTGTTTGTTAGATCTCATATAACAGATTATTATTGTTAAGCTCAGATCCATCACTAATGTCACTAAATGTTATTTAGTGACATTTAGGACTATGACAGATTCCCTCAAAGCCATATAGATGAAGCCTGTGGCGCCGAGTTTGGAAATGTCACTTTTATGTTGCCTAATGTATGTCACAGATATGAATAATAGTAGTAAACAGTAGTGCTGCATGGTGTTTCGGCATCATTTAGTTTTTTTTTCTTTCGGTTCAAAAACCGCGAAAATATAAAATGCAAGCCAGAACCGAATGCAGTGGTTTGGTACGATTCAATTTTAAAATTCAAGCCGCAACTGGCCCCTTAGCACGCACCCACTTCTGATAATGGCTGGTGTTACGAACGCATGAATTCATGTTATGCATCTTTCAATCTTTATAATTTGATGTCATCCTTGGAATACAGACTTAGCTGCAGCTATCATTGTCACCAAGTGATGACTTTCTTTAGTTTCACTCAATTCTAGTAGTTATACTTGCATATTATTATAAATAATTGGTATTTAATAATTGCGATTTATTAAAGAAAATGAAAAATAACCGCCATTACAGTTTAAAAGCAGAGTGTGACAACTCCCAACATTGAGCATTTAATTTTCGGTTCGATTCGGTTTTTTTCCTGAATTTAAAAAACTGAATTAAACTGAAGGGTAGAAGGCAACTTCAGTATCATTCAGTTTTTTTGGAAAATCAGCAAAAACCGAAATGCACACGCAGATTAAAACTGCCAAGCACTAGTAAACAGTGTAGTATAATACTGTTAACTACTATTGCTACACCCAGCCAGCTCACTGGATCACGCCACTGGCTGCATGCCATAGGTTGATAGTTTGTTATCTGTCACGTAGTGCTAGCCACTGCATAATTATCTATTAATAGCAGACAACAACACTGTCATTATCTGTCATTGGTTGCTATGTGATTGCAGGTGTGCAGATGTCTCATGCAAGAAGAGCGTGTGCACTGCAGTTCTACTCACACCTTCATGGTCGCTTGTCTACTGGCTGAATAACACTTCTACATGTTACATCAATTGCCATAAGTCTAATTAGAAGTCAGTGGATTCTTGTTTACACTACAGGTATTATTGTCTACATTAGTATCACTCCACACTTATAACTTATAAGGAGTATTCTTGTGGATCTAACTGCTCCAGTAAGTTGTTACTAGTCATCATCAAGTGTTAGACTGGCTAGGTTGTTTCAATAGTCTACAATGTACACTTTCAGATTTCAATTTTTTTAAACTGCTATTTAGTAACACTGACATTCCAACATTTGAATATTGTGTGATTTTGTATTTACTGTATTACTTGTAATAATTCAACTTTTCAAGTGTAAACAAACCTTTAAGAGTTGTGAATTAATTGATTATTACTTTTCAAAGAGGTCTGAAACTCTGGATCATTCCAGTGTATGTATGCTATTGGTGTGCTACGGTAAAGCTGGCGTGCCAATAGGTAATTATAAGACTGTCACCTGTTCCAAGCAAAGCAATGAGCACTTGACATGTAACACTGTGTCTGTGGTGCTCTCATCTGATTGGACACTCCAATGTCAGGCTGAGAATTTTGTTATTTATAGGCAAATGTATGATGTGGTGAGGCACATCCCAACTACTAATCAGGTCTCAAGTCATGTTGTTGGTCATAATCCTTTAGGAGGTGCAAGTATGCCGCTTTAATTTTATGTAATTATGATTTTGTGCAGGCCTTGGTAGAGGGTATAACAACACAGCAGCTGTCTCTCCTCCAGTCACTCACCATGTCTGTGAAGAAGGAGAAGGTAATTGCTATGCACTGGTTCAGACAAGACCTCAGGGTACATGACAATGCTGCTCTCTGTGCTGCTGCAGAAGGGGCGGATGAGCTCTACCCTATCTTTATCTTTGATGGAAAAGTAGCCAGTAGGTACTCAGGCTTGTTTACACTGCGCTACCGTTTGACTATGACTGTACTGTTTTGCATAGAGTTAGTAGCTGGTGGGTGTGCTGGTGGAGAGTGTGCTATAGTATGTGTACTGGTGGAGAGTGTGCTATAGTAGGTGTACTGGTGAAGAGTGTGCTATAGTATGTGTACTGGTGGAGAGTGTGCTATAGTATGTGTACTGGTAGAGAGTGTGCTATAGTATGTGTACTGGTGAAGAGTGTGCTATAGTATGTGTACTGGTAGAGAGTGTGCTATAGTATGTGTACTGGTAGAGAGTGTACTATAGTATGTCTATTAACCATTAGTGAATTACTCATGTCTGATGTCTCTACCTTCACATACATGTACATGTATACCTGCCAGGTAGTGAGAATTCCAAGTTCCTGAGAATGAGGTTTCTAATGGAGAGTTTAGAGTGTCTGGATAGAACGTTCCAGAAGAGTGGAGGCAGGCTGTACTCTCTTGTGGGGGAAACCATATCTACACTCACAATGCTTATTAAGGTAGTAACCATGGCAATGTACTAGTCCGTCGCTATCCTTAGGTTGTTGTTATACCTAAGCTCCCATCAGGGAGATACAGAACAATGAAATACGGCTTGGCATGGGGCACAGACTGCTTTTTACGATCTACGACTTTGACCCTTAACAATAGTTTGTAAATCCTATGAGTCAGCTTTTCCAGGACTCTGTGTTTCCCTATTTTATAAGAGCAGTAGTTTGATAAACAATCAAATTTCCAGGGGCGTATTTTAAGGGGCGGCAGGGAGGCACTGCCGCCCCTGTTGCCAAAATAAAGTGGCCTAAAAACACTACTTTTGAAAATTTGACACTTTTTCCCTTAATATTTGCTTCATTTCCGGTTTGCGACCGGAGCGTTATCACTCTAGTTATAACTCTATGGCGTTATCACTCTACTTATAACTCTATGGTGTTGCTTCGTAACAATAACCAGTAATCTTGGATTAATTACTACATTGCAAGTGGCACACAAAGGGGTCCATAAAACTGTGTGCTCTGTTAAAAGACTCTATGGCTATGCCAAGGTTAAAAACTTGCGGTCTTGTGAATGAATGAATAAATATTTTTTATGAATAGTTATTTATACCAAGGAAAAAGTAATAAATGCAAAAGTAAAAGTAGTGAACAGTTGAATCTGGTGAATCAATTTGTAAGTCACTGCTATCCATGAGGTGGTTCCTTCCCTGTCACTGACTACGAGCAGGTGCATGAAATTTAATTCCAATATTATTTTCTTTTGGCTTCTTTCAAAAATATTTATGATAATGATTCATTCTTTTAATAATTATAATTAAAAGTGTTTGCATTCATTTTAGTTATTCATTCCAGCCACTCCACTGACAGCTACTACTCTGCTGCTACATTCACTACTACCAACTAAATATGTATTGTAAAAAAAATACTAATTTAAAAATATAATAATATAACAATAATGAAATATTTTAATTTTAAATTTATATATAATATAATTATACTATTAATATTATCTTAGCTTTGATAGGCTGCCACACTTTTCTTGCAAAGATATTTATTTTAAATGCATTTTATTTAAAATAATTAATTTATAATGACAATAGTAATTTGTTGATCACCTATTAAAATGTGAAAATTTTAATTTATAAAATACACTTGCGCCTATGGACTCTGTGTAAAAAGATACAATCATGCAGTATTGTAGTTATTATAAAATTCTACTAGCTAGTAATAGTACTGTAACACTTTCACTCTTGTTGCAAGTAGTAGTAACTGTATTAAGCAGAAGTAGTAATGAGTACTTGTTGTAGTGATGCTAGAACTAGCATGCTGCTATGTCTAATTTTTGCACTTCAGAGAGTCAGATTTGAAAATTTTCTGCTGCGCGTGCATTTGCGGGGGGTGCCTACACCCCACCCCGCACCCCCCTCCCACCCAACTTTCTGCCTCCCCACTCAATTTTTCTAACCTACGCCCCTGATTTCACAACATATACTTTGTACATTGTACTTGCATGTCGGTGACTAGTAAACCAATCAATCAATTGATTTCACCTTCTTCTTTGACTTGACTTTCATATGAATCTCCGTTCAACTGATAATTTATCTCACTACAGTATTTGTATATGGCTATCTCTACATGACCCTTTCAGTTTGATCTCTAGCCAAATATTTTATTCCCTTGATATTCGTTTGTTCGAAGAATCAAGGTCTCCTATACACCAGATAAGGTTGGGAGAACTCCTTGGTTCCTGTCTGTATATACATGTGTATTTGATATGTAGTTCTACAGATACATGCAAGCTGTATAGCCCTGTATAGCCTTATTATTGTGTACTTGGGTAGGAGTGGGGAATAACCAGACTTACTTACCAAGTTGAACCTGAGGCTCTATGGAAGTCAAGAGACGATGCTGTTCAGGAGCTCTGCAGCCAACTCAATGTCGAAAGAATAAGCAAGACAGGGCATACGCTGTGGGACCCTCACCAGTATGTAGCTTGTTTGTTTATATTACGGGCTAAGTCAGACTGTTAATATTTTTTTCATTAATATTGTTAATCTAGTCTCTACTCTACCTCTCCTGATGTATACGTACTGTCTATGTATAGACTGTTACCTCTCCTGATGTATATGCACTGTCTATGTATAGACTGTTACCTCTCCTGATCCATACGTACTGTCTATGTATAGACTGTTACCTCTCCTGATGTATATGCACTGTCTATGTATAGACTGTTACCTCTCCTGATCCATACGTACTGTCTATGTATAGACTGTTACCTCTCCTGATCCATACGTACTGTCTATGTATAGACTGTTACCACACCTTATTATTCTCTGTTCTAGATATTTATTACCGTATTATTAATTATAATTATTATACGGTCTCCATTTAGAATAATTAAGAAGAATGGTTCATTTCCTCCGCTCACGTACGCCATATTTAATCATGTGACCAGCTCACTCGGACCCCCTGAACGCCCGGTGGATGTGCCGGAGTTTGGTGACTCGTTAGTTGTGTCCAAGTCGTATGAACAGAAGTTCTCTCTTCCTTCCTACGACTCGTTAGGTAATACATAGACTATACTATATCATATAATGTATATGATGGGTAGGTAATACATAGACTATACTATATCATATATGATGGGTAGGTAATAGATTGAAAGATGTTGGTGCGAGCTAATAGTTTGATGATAATTAATAATACAAGAAGCATTCTGATTGTTTTTGATCATGTTCTTGATATTTTAATGCTTGTCCAAGCACCATCATCAAAGGATAAATAGATAATGCAGTAGTAATCAGTCTGAACGACTAAAATAACAAGTAATTATTCTTCTGATATTTCTACATACAAGTATGTGGAGTGTAGTATAAATAGTGTATAGTGTCGCAATGTCTGTTTGGAGTGACACCAGTCAGCCCAATCAGGTCTAACGATTGATTTTGTCTCCTAGGGTTTGGTCAGGAAGCCTTAGAGCCAGACATTAGATTCAACAAGTGGATGGGTGGGGAGATGGAAGCCCTCAGACTCATGGAGCTCAGGATTGCAGAGGAGAGTGTGGTGAGTGACACCTCCTTGATTGCATAGTAAAATAGTACAGTGATATAGTCCAATAATGTAGTACAGTTATTGGTCAATACATTCTAATAGTCAATGTATATCAGGCTGGGTACATAGTACACTTGACTCTAATACTAATAACTGACTATTACTCTACTCCAGGCGTTCAGCTCCGGATACATGCTGCCCAACCAGTACCTGCCTGACATGTGTGGACCACCCAAGAGTATGAGTTCTCACCTTAAGTTTGGCTGTGTGTCTGTACGCAGACTCTACTGGGCCATACAGGACACTTATATCAAGGTACGTATATACCTATATATCAAGGTACATTTGTACCTGTATATTATAGATATAGTCCACATAATTATATTCAAACATAGAGTTGTACTGCTAGAGGTGCTGTATATACGATGGAACTTGCTTAATTCAAACTCCAAGGGACCACCATAATTGGTTTGAATTAGTCCGAGTTTGAATTATGTGATCCCTTTATTTTATATAATGACTTTGATGCCTACTTGACAAATAATACTATATAAATGTAGTGGCACATAAATGTGCATATCGGCATTAACTTCCATTTGCGTCAACTGTGAATACAATTGAGGAAAGACAAGTTTTGACATGGCAGTTTCCTATTTAATAGAACTTTATGTAATGTTTAGTACACTCAAAGCTGCAACACTGCAGACGGGCAACAAGTTATGCATCACATGTAGGCCTACAAGACAACCAAATAAAAACGCATTTAGCTAAGGAACAGTAAAGCAATCAGTGGGATTCCCAGCTTAGTTTGAGCAGAAACATTGCAGTAGTAACTACTAACTATTAACTGCTAACTAGTAGCAACTATTATTAGGTGACTAATGCTTGCTGTAATAGTATTATCATTGATTATAGTGCGAGCCTAAGCGGCGTAAAGTTTGAATTAGAGATGATAAGTTTGAATTATTTGAAGCCATTTATATAGTACTCAGCAGGGACCAAGGCTAACAGTTTGAACTAACCAAGTTTTTGAATTATGTGAGGTTTGAATTAAGCAAGTTCCACTGTACATTATTATATAATGTGTGTATGCTGTAGGCAGTGGGAGTGGGCTCTGCAGATGTCACCATTGGTATAGTAGCCCAACTGATATGGAGAGAGTATTTTTATACCATGTCAGCACAAAATATCAACTATGGGCAGATTAAGGAGAACCCCATATGCTTGCCCATACCGTGGTATAAAAATGAGGAACTTGAGGCTAAGGTTGAAATGGTCAGTCTACAGTATACATACAGTACACATGATATGTATATGTATATGTATACATAATACATATACATATACATATACGTACATATATATATATGTACATATACATATACGTATGCATATGTGTATACACACTGCTATGTGTAATACAGGGACAGACTGGCTACCCTTTTGTTGATGCTATCATGAACCAGTTGAGGTTGGAGGGCTGGATCCACCATGTTGGTAGACACATGATAGCTTCCTACCTGACTCGGGGTGACCTTTGGCTAAGCTGGGAGATTGGAGTCAAGGTACAGTGTATATATTATCATACCTTACAGGACACTACACTATACTATGCTATACTGCTATGTATGTATGTGTTAAATACTCTACCCTACATGCTTATTGTACACCCCACTCTCCCTATCCTTTTGAAGATATTTGAGAAGTATTTACTGGACTATGACTGGTCGATATGTGCTGGGAACTGGATGTGGGTTTCCTCGTCAGCCTTTGAGAAAGCCTTAGATTGTCCACGATGTTTCGACCCAGTCAAATATGGCCGCCGTATGGATCCACAAGGCTTTTACGTCAGGTTAGAATGGTGGTGTGGATTCAACTTGTTGCACGTCTATGGATTTACATGTCTATGTATTTACATGTCTATGTGTTTACATGTCTATGTGTTTACATATCTATGTGTTTACATGCATATGTATTTACGTGTCTATGTATATGCATGTCTATGTATTTACATGTCTATATGCATCACATCGGTCACCGTTCAGTACTGACCGCTCTTGTGTTCCAGGAGGTACGTTCCTGTATTGAAGAAGATGCCACTCAAGTATCTGTTCCAGCCGTGGCTTGCTCCGCGTAAGGTTGGTACTGTGTAATCTACTATATACATTTAAAGCTGTACTTGTACTGTGCTAAAGTTGTGTACGTGTCACATACTCGTGTGTTATACTCGTTCCACTGTCCTCCACTGTGTTCCACTGTCCTCCACTGTGTTCCACTGTCCTCCACTGTCCTCTACTGTCCTCCACTGTGCTCCAGGTACAAGAGGATGCTGAGTGTATTGTGGGTAAAGACTACCCTGCAAGACTGAATGATCACAGCTCTAGTGCCAAGGAATGTAACGCAAAGATGGGTCAAGTTAGACGAGCAATGGCTGACCATGGTGAGCTTCTCTGTTGTCAGAGTACATTGTGATGATGTCAGCACATATTGTGGTGATGTCAGCACATATCATGATGATGTCAGCACATATCGTGATGACGTCAGCATATATTGTGATGTTGTCAGCACATATCGTGATGACCTCAGCACATATTGTGATGGTGTCAGCACATATTGTGATGATGTCAGCACATACCATGATGATGTCAGCACATATCATGATGATGTCAGCACATATCATGATGATGTCAGCACATGTCGTGATGTTGTCAGCATATACGGCGTTTATATCAGCATATATTGCATATATTTACAGTAAGAGATCACTGTGGTCCATCAAATGATGAAGAAACACGACAGTTTGTGTGGCTACCAGACGAGATGGCCTCGGGCAGCAAGTGTACTGGAGATGCTGCATGTGATGGAATAGCTGGACTTTAAGTAGTCAGGGTGAGACAACTCACATAAGTATACTACACTTATTAACACAGGTAGTTGTAGCTTATACATCATTATAATATACCATAGACATGTACTATAATATATAGGATATGTCTATGTGCTACACTGAATGCATATGGCTATGTGTTATATTATTGAATCTCATTCTACTGTTATTGTAGTAACTGTAGTATCTGTACTTTAGACATGTGGAAGCTTATTCACTTCCCTGCATTTGTAGTACATATAGAGGTACCATCATTGTATTATAATATACAATGTAATATTATTATACCGCTGTTCAGTTGTTACTGTCTTCACTCCCACATTATGACAATGTAATATTCTGTTGTGGATAGTTAGCCATCTACCACACCTACTTATATTCTTTTACATTCCTTGATCACTTCACAAATCACTTGTTTTTATCATAGAATCATATTTCTTCAAATATTTTCATTTGTGCCACCTGAATACGTACTGAGTTTCTAAAATATATTTGTTAATAATGAAAGCATCAATTTGTCATAGAATAATACGACTGCAATATGAGGGCAAGATACATGTAGCAAAGCAGATACAAATCTAGATAATGTTATACAGCATATTCTTGGGCTTAATCGTCAGAAAAAGCACCAATTTATTATGTAGGGCGAGTTGGCAGAGTCATTTCTCACTCGCGACTGTGTATCCTAGAGATGATACTGTCAGCTCTGGTGTGGCAAATCTCTATGTAGTCTCAGTCGGCATTTCACAAGCGTTTAGATATTAGCACAGCAACAAACCCATCAGTTAGTTGAGAGGCCAGCGACTGTATAACCCTGAAAACACACCATGCTGTGAATCAGTCATTGTCACAGTTAGTTAGATGTTTAACAGTTAATAGCAGTTAATCAAACAAAGGGCCATAATTACTTCCTTACTTTAAATCTAAAGTACTGAATGGTAAACCACTGGGCCGCTTTGTAGCATTAGTAAAAGGCAACTGTATCAGGCTTGCCAAGTTCGACTGATGAAAATCAGGGAGATTCGGCATTTGGGTTGGGGGTGTCCATTTTGGGTGGGGTGGGGTTCCAAAATTTGAGCTGAAAATCGGAGAGTCTTCTGCGGAATCAGGGAGACTTGGTAAGCCTGAACTGTATCCACAGCATCGATCAAATTTCTTGTAACAAAAACTTTGCAGCATGGGGTTACTAATAATTATGTTCATGTACCAGCAGTACCAACAGCATTAGCAGGGCATATAACTCTGGTATGACCTTACCAGTAAGCCACTCTAGCGAACTTTTAGCATGCTGCCAGGGGTTCAAGGGTTTTAACAATAACACATATCCCTCCCCCCTCCCTTTCCCCCCATCCCCTCCCTCCCCCCTCCCCGTGGTTATATTGGCAGTTAGCCAATAAAGATTGCCTAATGTCAAGTTATCATTAAGATAAATGCATATTTAATTACAATAACAATTCCCATGATGACAGCTCAACTGTGAATACTTTATACCTGTGAATAGGTAAGGTCAGTAGAGTTGATATAATACGGGTAACACAGCACCGGCATGATGTATACAGTAATACTGGTGTCACTGTACAAGCAGAGCGTATACTACGGCCCACATCACACATTTACACTAATACAAGCAAGGCATATATTACAGTGCACACTGTAATTCATGGAGATGAATGATCATCTAGTTTATCCAATTTGGAGACTAGAGGTATTTTTCTCTCTACCAACAGCTCCCTAACAGTATTGTAACTAGTCATGGCATCACGCTCCTCAATCCTCTCGGCTATTGGGTTATTCAGAAGATAGTCTGACACTTTAGACTCTGTGCTCACGGTATCCAACTTGTGCATTTCCCTCCTCTTTTCCAATTTTTCTGTTTTGGCTTTAAGTTGCCTTTCTATAATCGTACCTAACTGGCTTTTTTCTGGGTCAATATAAACTGCTGAACTTTGAGCTTTCTTTGCTTTGCTAATGGCTGCTCTTGTTTGACCTACCAATTTGACCATGGGGTGATCCCGTGGGTTCCGCGGTTTTGGTGTGGAGTTATGTACTTTCTCCAATCTTGCCTTGGCTGACTTGACAGATTTCCGTGTTCCTCTCACAGAAGTTTCCTCAGTCTCATTCACTTTCTCAGTCTTTTCATCGGCCTCTATTGTTGGTAGATTCCTTGGTTTGAGTACATTAGCACTGGTGCTTCTCTTGGTTATAATTCCTGATTTCTTGCTGCAATAACAGATAAGTTCTAACTACATTTCCATGGGTAATGTTAGCAGGCAGCTACAAATACACGTTTGTTTGTAGTTGCTTTCTCCTGAACAGGTAACAGTTGAATACACAATAGTTTGATAATCAATCAGAAAAGTCCGAGGTAACTCAGCACGAGGTGATTTGGATTTTGCAATAAACCTACATTTAGTACATTTTCATCTGCTAATTTTGATCTAATGACATCCAGTTTCTAAGTGAACAATTTATCACAATTACAAGAAGCTTTTCGTCCATTTTCTAACTACCCAAACAATGTGAGTCCGAAGTAGTTGCTTAGACAGTATTGTTTGTAAAAAGCTGTTTTATCACAACCTTTTCAGAGCGGAAATATTGGCTAACCAGCTGGTATGGTTTGTGTTCTATACAGCAAACAGTTTTCGAAGTTTTCGAAGTTGTATTTTCCAATGTTTTCACAAATTGCCCTTACATTTTGTTTGGTTGTTCAAGATCTGAGAGTGATTAATGTATTCCTATAATGACTTACAGATTCGCTTTACTAGCACCGACATTTCTCGACACGTCTCCCATTTTTTCATCTATGTTCTCCCTCTCTATCATCGTGATCACATCTGCGTCATCTCCTGTTACACTGGCTGGGGGAGACTTAGATATGTGCCAGCTAACACTAGACCTCTTGCCAGACTTGGCTCTATCCACCCTACAAATTATGTAATAGTACCAGTGGCAGTAGCTATATAGTGGGCACTAGCTATGTGTATCAGTATGTAGTGGACAGTGACCAAATAGTGGACAGTGACCATACAGTGGACAGTATGTAGCCATGCAGTGGACAGAATATAGAATTTATCGGGTGGCTTTTGCCACCCAGTTGATCAATCCCAGTTTGTTTACTTTGCAGATGATAGCCTGTCTTCCGACTCCCAAGCACTTTTGACTTTCCCTTTAGGGAACGTCTCTTCCTCCCTCACATCTTCAAATGGTAGCTCATCATTTGGATCCCAGTCAGGGTTTAGTTCTAGTTGTCTCTTCACCCGTGTTTTGATTTCTCCAAATGTCGGTATTGAGCTCTTTGGTCTCTGTTTCAGTTCTGAGAGAGGCAGCTCGTCATTCGCACTTGACGTACTGCGACCTGTATAAAACATTGCAACTCTGGTTCATCTCCCTTGTGTGTGAAATGGCTATTTGTAGTAACTGTACCCCATGAATATAAGGGGACTATGCAGATTTGTTGTTCCTCACCTTTTCCCATAGCTGACTGGATTCTTCTAAACCTGCCAACTCTGCGACTTACTTGTCGTTCTCCATACAAGAACATTGGTTTATCCGATGACTCATCACCAGCAAATGTGAGATTGTTTGTTGAACCTTCTGTACTACTACCAAGAAACCCTGTAACAGTATATTGGTTATTATTTTACAGGAACGTTAGTACTGGGTATGGGCATCGTTGTAAGGTCAAGGCCAGAGATTGACCATCACAAGAAAGCCAAAAGTGTAGGAAATCAAATCTTGCAATTAATTATAGAGACCTCTTCCTTCAAGTTATGTTGTTTGTAGATGGTATAGGAGGGGGTGGTGTACACTTGTAGATGGTATGGGAGGGGGTGGTATACACTTGTAGATGGTATGGGAGGGGGTGGTGTACACTTGTAGATGGTATGGGAGGGGGTGGTGTACACTTGTAAATGATACTCACCTTGCTGGTTAACACTGTGTCCACTGCAGGCCTCTATGTGGTCCAGTGCCACTCTAGTTAGTCTGATGTCATTGTTTACTATCCTGACTGTGTGCAGTTTCTGCCTCTCCAAGATCTGTAGCTGTTTGTCCAGCCTTCCTGACTCGATGCCATTTATCCTATAAGATACGTGTACCAGTAATAGGCAGCCATTGCTCGTGTGAACACTGATAGTGCTCGGACTGTATGCTGTTCACACTACCCAATAGCTGACTCTAACAACCTAGCTATATTCTATAGTATCTGATAGAATATTATGTAAATTTCTTACGCAAACAAGACCCAGCGAATTCGCTGTCTCAGCTGCTGATGCTTGTAGTTCATTCTCTCCATGATTCACAGTATACAGTGTGTAACATGTTCAGCGCTCTACTCTACTCTACTCTAGCTACGTTGGCCAGTGTCTATACTCAGTGCTTGACTGAGTGTTGACTAACATAAGTTTATATTTAGATGTTAAATTGATACTATTAAATCATAGGTTGTGTGATAATAGCAGCCCAGTGTCAACACACTCTCTATTCATACTATCTCCAATATATCTACTAAATTAGATTATATTATATATTATATGTTATTTGATTAATTTGCTTACTCAAGCACCTTCTACAAATAACACACACAGATACCAAGTGATCATGTGATATAGCCCGAGTGCTGTATACTACTGAGCATAGCCTCAGTTACAACAGTTGTGATGGAAATCTATGTATAATATTTTAGCAGGCTTACCAAGTCTCCCTGACTCCCTGAATTTCAACTCAAATTTTGGGACCCCACCCAAAATGGACACCCCCCCCCCCCCACCCAAATGGTGAATCTCCCTGATTTTCATCAGCCTAACTTGTCAAGCCTGTATTTTAGTATTCCTGCTCTAGTTAGGCATTTGGTCTAGCTACATGCAAGTATGTCCTATTCAAGGCCTACTGTATGGAACACACACTAAATGGAAGCACCTACGTTCTCGTCCAGATACCCAGATATGTTCTACGAAGTCTTTTGGTAAAGTTTCTTTCCTTCGCTGTGTGAGGCAAGTTAAAGTTGACCATGGTGTGGGCAGTGTAAGCCTGCTTATACCAAGTCTTGATAATGTACTTGTACTACTGTATAGTATCATGTACATGTAATACTAAATCCCCTGTATACCTAATTGATATAACAGTTTCCTTTGAATTTATAATGTACGTATGTTTTGAATATTTTCATAAACATGTTAATGTTATGTTTGAATTTGTTATTAGAGGGTGTTATAAATACCACTAATCTACAAATTATTCATAGCCTCATGACATTAATATTGCTTACAACATTACATTTAGTAACATTTAATAGCAGGCAGACTATGTATATGCGGGTAACCAAGGCTATTGCTTGACTAATATTTGTCTGCTGTAATAGCATGTTGTCCTGGGTACACCTTCACACAAATAATGGACTATACCTCTTCTCTAGCCTGTAGTTTTCTGCCTTAGCAGTTCTCAGGCAATTGTGCTCAAGTCTTAATTGAGTTTTTATTGCTAACTAACTGGTAATTGTCTGCTCTCTCTTTTCAAGGATTGATAACTCCAATTCATTGGAAGTATAATAGATAATAAGGGAATGAATGATCCACAGTTCACTTTCAGTGTAAACTATTACGTTTCAAGAATGTCAAAGGTTAATCTAATATACACTTTTTGTAGGTTTTGTCACCGTGTTAAACCTCCTAACTATATCATCAATGGTTGATTTACTATAATTCAAATAAGTGTAACCAAAAAAGTGAAAATCTTCAAACAACAGAATTGATGTGAAAAAGCAAATTGTTCCCTTTGTTAAAATTACATCTTCGTTGGTTGACTACTCTGATAAATACTAGAAAATCGGTTAAAATGTGTGCATGCAGGTAGATTTTTGAGAAAAACTTAAAATGGAGGTTTCAATATAAGTGAGGAGTGATTCACATGTTCACTGGTCCACTGGCTAGATTGGTCTATGAATAATTGTAGTTCTCTCTCTCACTTACCTGTATGCTTTCTGCACTCTAAGTGAGTTGTATCCAGGTACTTCAGTGGAAGGCATCAGAGATAGGTTAGCTGTGAACTGGGCAGGAGCTGTGGAGATAGCAGCTGGGGCTGTTGCGGGTCTAGTGGGTACTCCTCCACCACAGCTCGAACCACCTCTGTATAAGAACACACACTAACATGTTACAGAATAGGTAAGGAACATTACTATACAGTATGTAGTATGTAACAGCAAGCAAGTGTACTGTTTGTAACGTACAATGTTAAGTACATGTAATTGTCTCTCTTTCTGCTAATGAAGAGGGGACAACTTTGAAATGTACACTACATTGCATTATGATATGTTAGTACAACATGCAAATACCTACTATTTCTCTATAACAAATTATCGGGTATACATACACTATTCCCAAATTAAATGTATATACACATTGTTATATACACACTCCCTTGAATCGAACTGTAGTTGTAAATAGCTATAGTATATTACTCTTGTACCCTGCTTACCTTGTTATAGATATATTATAGTATACTTACCAGTGAGTAATTGAACCTACATGTAGATATGCAGTCATGTATGTTCATGGTACACGTACAAGTATATACACGTATGTATATACAGATGCTGAGTGTACTGTTATACAATACACACATTGATTAAAACTTGAGATGCTAAGAAAAGGAAATGAGAAATAGAAATGATCAATCTTTTGAGTGCATGGCAGTTGTTTGTAACTTGGTAGATTATTGAATACACTGCACATATCGCACATATGCACATATCGCTGTGCTATGTAAGTGTTATATACCTGCTATCATACTATATCCATGGTACTGGTAGGTACACATGTGTCTAACTATACATATACAGTGTGTTAGTGTATGTATTACAACCCACTGCTATATAACCATAATAGGCTCTGTTTGATGTACTGTACAAGTATTCTATGATATGTTAATTGTACATGTATATTATTACATTATAGTAGATTGTTATACTTGTACCTTGTAGATTCCATGCTTCCTCTAGTGCTATGTGAGGGTGCTGCTGCCGTTGCTGCCACTACTTAGTGATACACAGATATAACCAAGTAAGTCCCCTAACTGCGTACAAGTCATGTCCTGGTGTACTAATCCTACCTCAGTGACTCTGTCCTTAGGACTATAGCATGTATATGTATGTATATGCTGTTTGTATTGTACCCACCCTCCACCATTACCCTATCTCAGAACATGCCCTGTACAAACATTAGTTTATTTGAATGGTATTTAAATAATATAATATTTAGTTGTGTTTAAACACCGATCACCCAATCAGGCTATCAGCCAGTTAGAGAATTAAATGCACGGTTTTCACTACTTGAGTAACACTTGACTTCATATCAAACACATGTTGGAAATAGTATAGGTTTCATCTACCAAGCACTCATGGTAAGATATCAGTGTGATAAGACATATGTAGATCATGCCATGTGTGCAAGGTAACAGCAGGTGCTACAGTAGACAGGTGCCCACAAGCCTAATGGTTTGTTTCATATTTCTTATCAATATAGTGATGGGTTTTATGTTGTGTGTACAAATCATGGTTTACACAATGATCAGTCATCAGGAGTTGTGTGTCCATATTGATTAGTATCAAATACCTAATAGTACCAGACATGACAAATATGACAAGCAGTATCAAGTGTGTGGGAGATAATTCCTGGGTTGGCCAGGGTTTCTTCTACAGAATCTACACTATAAAATGTAGAAAATAAAAACATGTTATATACATCTATGTTATTTGTAGTTGTGTGAATAATAATGTAATTGTAACTGTTGAGAGTGTTAGGGGAAGTGGATATTATTAGCCTGGCCAACAGGTTTACCAGTCCCACACAACCCAACTGGACATTTTGAGTCTGAGTACAGGGCAGATAAGCCACATAGGCTTGTAGCCTAGTATGTTGTGTAATAGACATGTGTTAGATATTATGTACCTGTAGACAGAGTGTATGTATTCCTAGGTTTATGATTACAGTATTTTATTATTAATCCAGTGATCCACCCATCATTGTCAGGTAGCCAGAAGTAGGTATAGTAGTACCCATACCTCGTGGGGAAATAGTCATTTGATGTACATTATATGGCCATTTAAAACTGACCATGTTCTGTAGTTGTTATGACTGGAGAGGAGACATTCCGTGGTCAAAAACAAACTGAAGTAAATGAGGTCGGATGTTTAGGCTGCGTAAGTGATAATACAAACAAATAATTTTATCCATCAATAGAGTAAATTATTCCCAATGCAAATATTTTTGTTTGGTTCCTGTGAAACTGCCAAGTGTTAGGAAAGATATACATTATGAAAGTAACTGAACCTATCAAAGTACGTCAATGTCGTTAAGTTTTGTTTGGTTTGGCTTGGAAGAGCAACCTAAGATAAAACAAGAATAATCCTACTCTTTGGCAAATTGCCAGTTCCACTTTAGGATGATATTAAGATTCATGTGAAAATATATGATTAACAACAATGGTGTAAGTCCTACAGCTCTGGAGTCCTATGTTAATAATTAATACTTTGTCAACATTTCATCTCTCAAGGAATAGTAATACAGAGAATTTAAAATATACTTACACTGTGCAGCTATCAGCTGTATATAGATGTCCCTCCCTCTCAGCGTCAAACTGACATTTACGTGTAATTAAATTGTAACATTATAAATTTAATTAAATAAGATAGAGTTCTCAACCTAAATTAGCAGCTACAAATGTAGTAGCAACGTAACTAAGTGCAGAATTAGATCAACTATTTCAGTATTATGCAATAGACAAAAGTCTAACATGCAAGTCTTTTACAGTTTGGCTGTTAAGAACAATAGACTGTGACTCCATTCACTGTTCATGGTGTCAGTTTGTATTTTTTAATATTCTTTGAAGTTGAAATATGTTTTAATTGAATGAACTTGTAAAACATTTAAACAATAGATGCTAACACTAAATAACAAGTCCATGTTTATATACAATTAATTCACTGAGCTAATCAATCAAACCTTTGAGATTGTATAAAGATATTACATAACAGCTGAAGCTACACGGTATATGACTATATGCATTAGATGTAATATAATATATACATGTATACATGTATATGTATATATTAGTACACTTTCAACATGCTGGAGAGGTTGGCCATAGTCTCCACAAGCAATAGAGGTTGACCTGGGTTTCTAGTCCTCCAGAAGTATTTGTGGAGATCGAGTTGGTGAATGACTGGCCCCCTCCCCCACATGCTCCATGAGCTTACACACCTTTTTATGAGAATGTAGAACCTAGGCTACAATGAACGTAGGATCACAGTCTGAATATGATAATATTGCAATATACTAAATTATTGTATTATGTTGTGATGTAATTTGCAGGCTGATTCTCTACAACGATACTGCCACTCTGTATGAAAAGAGAAGACAAATCCAAGATGTCCTCCAATGATGTCTACTTTGCACTGACTATGGTGACCTACAAGGCTGTATTACAGGGGAAGGAGAATATTTAGGTATCAGTGTGATCACTGTTTATGTTCTATTAGTAGAGACTAAAGAGTAGATGTGAGTAGATACTCTCTCTCTCTCTCTCACTAGCTCTTATTTATTGCCAGGGTCTATTCCTATGTATCATATTAATAATAATATGTTACTGATTATTACTAATAAATATTCATGTTTGAGTAGTGCAGATATTAGTATAGAGTTGTGCACCCACTTTTTCCAAACAATGAGAGAGTAACTCCCATATATTGGTAAACCACTAATATACATGTATATATTTATCCTCATCTTTCCTCCCTTAAACCTGCATATATCTGAGGAGTATTGTGCAACTTAGTCCAAATATGCAATTTATTGTCAATATAGACATCACAGTCTAACTGAAGACTCTGGCGTTAGGTAGATCTAAACTGTATTATCATAAATAGTGTTGTCATCCTATTTAAAGTAATGTAGAGCAATTAATTTGGAACCAGTTTTTTTAAGAGTAGCCTTTTGTTGAAACAGGCTAATTAAACTGTGTAATTATATTTTCTCATAGTTTAAAAGCTACCCTTAGGCCTACTCAGTGTAAAATTGCGTTTTTTTAAACTTAACTAATCTTACTTGACTTGCAACGGTCTTTGTAGAATAGTGTTGTAGGCTAATAAAAGGTGAAGATTGTATTTATATAATGTGTTGTATATGCTGTATTCAGTTTTCTATTTATATATACATTGTATATATATAAGAATTAACTTCTCCCTGATTAACACACCCATGTTATAATGAATATACACTGTATGTAAATGTAATATAGTAATAACATACATCGATATTATCTAACTACATGTATATATAATATAAATTAGTGATACACTATGAACCATATCTGGATGAGATTTAGAATAGTCAGGAATCTCTATTATCTAGATATAAATATAAGCTATAAGACCCCAAGTTATATATGTATATATTATTATGAATATCGTATAAATCATGACCAGTAAATAATTTTAATCAAACCAACCAATTAAATGCACAAAAAATAAATAAAGCTATACTTGAAGATGGAGTCATTGGAGTTAGGGCCTACTACCAGTGAGCCATTCTACTAAATTAATGTCGCACTTCCTAGCTATAGAATACTCTTCCAACAGAGTGCGCCCATTTCCAATAGCTCGATGCTTTGGTGATAGGGATTCCCTTAGTTCCCCTGACCTTCTGCATACATACCCAATGCCACACCTGCAGCTGTAAACAAAGTACAAGTCAGGTAACAACACAGCATGTTGGAGTCCAAACACTAAATGTACAACAATACAATAACAATCTACATACATGTATAATCTTTCTACAGCCTCACTTATGTACCTGATATTTAATTATGAGAAATTAATTAGTGGTAAATTAACAATTCCAATATTCCTCTGAATATTTTAACCACAATTAACAGCTAATTGGTTAATGCAAATCTTCTAATTCTAATGTAGTTGGAAGTTGTCTACTCAGTTCTGTGCAACAGTACCAAGTGCTGACAACTCTAGTTTACACATACAGCCTTTTTAGACACTGTAGTTGATGTGGTTGTTGGGGTTTGGGTTCACAGTCTACAGCCTACATGGTTGTATTGTGTCTGATAAGGATACTACTTTCATTGCTTATATACTCTACTGTATAAAATATGTTTATGGATAAAGATATGTTTATTGTTGTTATCAATTTGTTTCATTGTATCATGTACCAATCATTAGACAACAATGAGGTATACAGTAAAAGGCAGAATAGAGCTAGCCTCAACATGCAGACACTCTGCTAAGTTAAAACTAACTAGTTTCAAAAGCTAAAGAATCAAGCATGCACATACATGTACATACATATGTAATTATAGTAAATGTATACCTCATTGTTGTCTAATGATTGGTACATGATACAATGAAACAATTTGATAACAACAATAAACATATCTTTATCCATAAACATATTTTATAATCTGCCTAGCATATATTTTAGAACTCACATAAGTCTTATATTTTATACTCTACTGTACACACATATAAATATACCTACATAATACATGTATATAGGCTACATGTACATATACATAATTTTTTATACATGTACATATACATAATTTTTTATACATGTACATATACATGTACATATACATGTACATATACATATACATGTACATATACATATACATGTACATATTTATACATGAATATACATGTACATATACATATTTATACATGAATATACATTTACATACATACATCTTATAAGCACATACATACATGTACATACATGTACATATACACATATTTCGGTATATATATTTACCTAGCACAGAATGTGTGGCAGTCATCTGAGCTACATATTTCTATCCCACAATGCTCCTCCCCAGAGCATATGTTCGTTGGATCGATGTCTGGACATGCTGTCTAAATCACATATGCAAGAATAAGTTAGAATATAGAATTAGATGCACTACACCTGGTACCTTGCTTTGCGCAATGCTGCCAGATCTGCTGCCAGATGGTGACAGCTTTACCTTCCTACCAGATATATTGATTATTAAATATATTATCATAATATACCATTCATGAGTTAGGTTGAGCAGCCAGTCCTAGTACATTGCTCTGATTGTTTGGAATATGGTAGTATACTTACATAACATAACACAATAAGAATCTAAATACTGCCAACAGGAGCAACATTATATTTCAATAAAAATATTCAACAGCAAGCAGCCGTGTACAATAATGCAGTATGGAACCTAAGTAGTATTTGGCAAGTAGTTTTCAATATTCTGTTATACAATGTAGCCTGTGACATTCATAGGTATAGCAAGGTAATAGCATGCAATATTTAAAAAGAGTAAAATAGGGCTAAGGCCTACTATTTTTTTTAGTCCATTATAAATAGTCAAGTATAGGATGTGTGTATTACTGGTGTATTACTCTGTGTATTACTGGTGTATTACTGTGTGTATTACTTGTGTATTAATTTTTAGTACTCAATAGCATTTTGCCATAGAGCTTTCGTAAAATTCCAATTTTACATTGTAATTCCACACTGTACGCCTATATTATATTATACAGGTAATATATTATCTTTCCCTGTAATAAATGTATTTCATTAGGACTATTCTCTGAGGTTATGAAATTTTTAGAAATCTAAACCACCATGACTTGATTATAACTATAGACTATATTAAAAGGTTAATAAAATAATCACACCCCATGACTCACATTCACTACCTTAAAACAAAGGAAGGAATTTTTCAAAAATTGTCTTTGCACTCGATGAGTGAAAATATTCAGCGTTTCAGATTTCCAACTATCAATCATCAGTTAGTAAGCAGAAGCAGGTCTGTGTTGCAATCTTTCTGATTTTTTTGTTTTGAGATAAATTTAATTAATAAAGGTTTTAGACAATGAAAGAATTGCTACTTGATCTAGGGTGATTAGCTTTAGGGAATGTGACATGACTAGTCTAAATAAACCACCTGTTCCAACCTGCTAATTCAGCACACGCTGCACTACTCAATATAGCTGAAAGAAATTAATACAAAATAATGTAACTTGGCTTTTCTTGCCAGTGGCAGCATCTACACCTATAGCTTGACGTGATCTACATTCAACCACCCCATACCCCCCTCAATATTTTGCTGGCTTCTTATAGGCTCATATACTTGCTTCAATAGGGACTATATTATAGAGCATTTGGCTGTAGGCCAATATTTATATTACTATAGTTTGTTTATTTGGCATTATTCCTTCCACAGTGCCACGTATTGATATGGTACCTACATCGTATTACTAAATACAATAAATATTATGATAAGATATATAATGGACTATTAATTAAAAATTATCCAAAGGTCTACAAATGGATTGAGAGCCAAAAGCAGGGATAATGTACTGTTGCAAAACCCCCATATGATGGACTTTTGGTACTGTTACTGGAATCAGCTGCCAAATAGACCTAGCCCCCACTTATAGCTGTTGGGGTAGTTACACAACCCAACCACCTTATAGATATTGGGGCATTACACAACCCACCATTGATGTGTTATGAAATTAAGATACTTTATGCAACATTGCAAACCAACTGATGGTAAAAGCCAAAAACTGAACTGTATGGAAATAAAAGCTTGCACTGTCGGAACACTTCTATATGCACTGGACATGTATCATAGGCTGTAATAGTACCTACATACCTCTATATGTACCTAACTATAATACTGTAACTATTATGCTAGTATATACATGTAGTTGACTTACCCTTTCATATGGAATGTAGTAGGAATAGTCGTAGTCTTCATATGCTGCCGTGTAGCTGACACATAGTGCAAGTGCCGTGAGAACAATAGCAAGTGAGAGTAGTGTTAGCTGCATCCTGTTTTCTAGAGTGGGTCTCTTCTTCGTCTAATAGATGTCTATCTTTCTCTCTACAAACAAGAGTGCTGACTTGGTGGGTACTTTGTATATCAACACAGTGCTTGAAAAGATCTTGCTGTAGAGAACTACTAAAATACTCTTCTTCCTTCCAGCACCGACACAATATAGAAGCTAGAGTAATGTAATTGTGGAAATTGATGATTGTAGAGAATTATTTATACCAGAGATATCTTATGTACTGACAACAGTGATAAAAATCGTCTGACAACCAGAGCTAATGACAGTCAGAGCACAACAAATGATTAATGAATGCTCAATACTCGTGTGGTGAAATTTGTGAATTGTGGTTTTTGCCTTCAACTTGCTCATTATATTGAAAACTTCTGCGTACTGTAGTGAGCCACTGTTTTCTCAGCAAACTAATAACTTTTAACCAATCAGCAACAAGATGATTGTTTATATAACAGGAAAGAATTGTGTGGACATTTCAGGAGTAGGAGAATAGCTGAGGCAGCATCTCAACTAAATAGTTTACTGTATAACGAAAGTCCCAACAGTCATGTTGTTTGTTCCATACAAATTACACACTCTGAATAATAGTAACAATTTCCACTTACCAGTCTAATGGCCACTGTTATTTTTCAATGAAATACCATATAGGCTTGTGGGCAGACAGCAGACGAAATATTTTCACACCATTATTATATTTTTTGTTTTTATTTATGACTGATGGGCGTAATCTGTAGTTCCAAGTGTTGATCTGAGACCATCTTAGTGTTGTTGTAGTGTGGAGACTTGATGACTTAGTCTTGTTGGATAGATTTAGCTATGGTTTATCCTGACCACTAGTAGCCTGCATATGATGGTAGAATGCTTACATAAATTCAAATTCATTTTTTATCAATTGACTTATGCAGAGATTGGTAAACAACCCCATCATCTCAACTTATTACGATCGAAGATAACAATTGAATCAGTCACCCACATATTATTATGTCTGTCTCACAGCTTGATATACATTTAGGCAGGTTTGATTGTTGCTGTAGCAGTTTTTATTACATACCTACATGTACATGTATAACCGCAGGCAGAAGGCATAGAGCTGACTAGTAGAATAAATAATATAAAGCCATTGGTAGTGAATGATATTATTGGCTGGCAGGTGCTTTCAGGTACAATCTGACTTCTTGATAGATTTAGTCCAAACATGTTCATTATTTATTGAATGGATTTCAACATTCAGCATGACTCAGCCTTGGAGCCAAGGGACTTGCTATACAATGCAGGGGTCATGCTAGCACATTGGAAAACATGTTAATTAGATATTAATTGTTTTGATGATGTATGAAAGTGAGAATCGAATATCCTCATGCAGCTTCTCTTCTATAACAGAGCGCTTGCTCACAGGAATACATGTTTCAGGTTTTTCTATAGGAAATAAATTAATAATCATTGGAATTATCTTAACGGAAAATGCCAACAGTGGCATTGCACAGGATGTGTTTATTGTGTGACAGTAAACATATATATGTATTACTCTTGCTAATCAAATAGTCTTTTGTTGCATTGGGGACACCAAATCTGATATCAAATGAAACAAAGATAAAAATAGTATATCTCCTTGAGAATAAGAGCACGTACCACAAAGATAGGTCAAAGTGATTTATATAGCTCAAGTGTTATTGAAAGGTTGATAGAAAAGATGTGATATCTGACCTAGTTCAAATAAACCATTCATATTTATGAGTAGATCGACTAGATATAGTATTATAGTAATCAACAATTACACTACAGGAAGTGGTCATAACCACACCAGTGGTTAGTTAAGGAATTTCATGGTAACATTATATTGTTAGAGACATACCTGTGTTTAAGCGAACAAATACAACTGGTCCCTTTTCACAATGTATAGTATAACAACAGCAATAATATCTAGTAACCATACAAGTACACACATTGGGTAGCAATTTACCGATGTGCGACTGTTCGAAAAAGACAGTTCGAAACAGGACGTTTCGAAAGTGGACAGTTCAACACCGGACAGTTCAAAACACCTAAGCCCAAACCCCAACCACCAGATTTTAACTAATTTTTCTTTTTAATATTATTTTCTTTATTCAATTAATTAATTAAAATTAATTATCTGCAGGTTGTGTTGCTCTAAATGTAATCTACACAGTTTCAAACTGTTCAGTTGTGAAACGTCCTGTTTCAAACTGTTCGGTTGTGAAACGTCCTGTTTCGAACTGTTTTTTTTCGAAATGTCCCTTTACCCAATTGACCATTGTATTGTGAAAATCAGTTTACCTAAAGTTCACCATATGCATAATATTTGGCAGTGCACCAAGCGGCAGATATATGTGCTAAACTGCTGCCTGCTATATATTGACCACAAAATGTGGCTTCCAAGTGTGAGCTACATACACAACAAGAGTGCACAAGGTAGAGAGAGCTGTTGGTCACTCATATTGGCTGTACCCATATTTTTTTACTAAAATCAAATGGTTTTAAATGTAACTCCATCTAATTGGGAATTAAGTTGATAGAAGATTCTACTAAATGTAGTGAGTGTAGGTAGTTGTGGTACTTGTGGTTATTCAGTTATTCTCTGAGATTCACTTATTTCTTCTATGAAAATAAGTCTGTATAGTGATTAGTTAGAATTTATTAGTCTCTGTTAACCAACCATTTATCATGTTCTGAAACCTGGCATGATGTGAAATGGTTGTAATGTTTTAGGTATAAATCAGTAAAATAAAAAGGTGATTATAATGAAAATATAGTTTCTAATTTTCTGTTACATTGATATAGTAGATTAAAATTCCATCTAGATATATTATTATGATAAAATAATATGTACAAAAATATAGAATGAAGATGTACCATGGTATCAATAGCCTATATGGAGTATATTATATACATGTAACAGGGGGTAGTATTCAGTGCTATGTGACACCATCTTGTACACAGTATAGTAGAGTCATGGCCTACCAGTCTTCACTCATCTACAACAGAGTACTTCAATCAGTGGGCTGTATCAGACAATTAATTGCTCATAAAACATACAAACAATTTAATTAAATATGGTAAATAACTAAATCTTGTGACAGATGCTACTAGAAAGAAATTGATATTGATTAATATAAGTGATGATGTAATAGCGACCTGATATATTCATGGCTAAGCAAGTCTCCGATCCCTGCTCTCTTCTTATAGTCCCTCACCAAACACATCTACAACCACGATGATAAGTATGTACATGCATGAAGATAAAGAAATGACCTTGACACAACATCCTGTAGAGCTACTGCAGTAGCTGTAGTTTGTCATTACAAGGTCAGTGTCAGGTGTTTGTGTTTATATTTATGCTGTGTATGTTTGAAGTAGAGAGCACCTGATAAATAAGGAGGAGGTAGATTCATGCTGTGATAGAATACTAATAATAATAATGAAGTTACTGATATTACATAAGAATCTCATTTAATGGGGACCAAAATCAATATGGGGTCAGCTAAACTAGACAACAATTCTTTACAGTAATTATACTTGGCCCAGAACTGATGATGGTTGACCAGCTTTAGTCTCCAGCCAACACATAAATTGAAAGTGCTATAAACTTTAATATACATGTACTGTATAGCATAGTGTACAGTAGTACACTATGCTATACTATATGTATACACTACTGCATAGTAAACTGTGCCATAAATAGTGTAGCAGTAGTGTACATAAAGGAGGGAGCAGTTATACTAGCACCATGGCTCCCTGGTTAGATATAAAACCTGTAGTACTACCAACTGGATAATAGAGCTGGTAGCAGAAAATGTGTGTTTTATTTCCAGAGTTTTTATTCAAGTAAAACACTATCTGCCTCCTAGCCAGCAGTGTCAGCTTAGGGCAGCATTTTAAAGGCTGATGACCTTCTATAAAACAGTATAAACAGAGTAAAGATAGATCAATAAAATATAATAAAATAATAACAGTAGTGGGCAGTGAGAAGACAAGTGCAGTCTAGCAGCTAGTCTACCAGTTAGTACACTTTTACAATGTGTATGTAGTGTGTAGGTGTGTATGTATGCCTGCCCCACCCTGCTCTGCTCTACAAGTCTATCTATCTATCTGTCCTCTATTATAATTGTTCATAGCTGCCTGCCCCCGGGTCGTTTTCTTTAGATCACTACATTTCCCCTCGGCGCTAGAGTTTCCTAGTAACATGACGTCACGTCACGTACCTACGCAGAGGGAATGCCTATCGGTAGACGACAGACACACAATGATAGTACCGCACATGGTACACATACACACAATGGTAGTACCACACAGCGTACACATACACACACTGGTAGTACCACACAGCGTACACATACACACAATGGTAGTACCACACACGGTACACATACACACAATGGTAGTACCACACACGGTACACATACACACAATGGTAGTACCACACACCATACACATGGGGGTAGAATGTAATAACTATCGATAGTGTATATTGTTCATATTACACAATGAATGCTCCAAGTAGGTACTAGGATGTTGTGGTAGCTACATGTATGCACATATATGTACATATAATTATATACATATATCATTATGTAGGTAAATGAGTATTACATAACACTATATTACTATACCAGGATAGGTTAATAGTATAGGTATACATGTAGGTATAGACAAGTATGAGATAGCATCACACATCACACTGACACCTACTCGCTCCTTACCCATACTAACTGGTACATGTGTATATCTACTCTCTAGCCTAGGTTCCACACAACCAGCCTACCTTCAGCGTTTGGGTGAGGTGTGGCTCGCCCATCTCAGGCATCTGTATAACATGCTGTGGATTGACTATGGCTGCCACCTTTTCTACCATCCTGAGAGACTGGAAAGGAGTGTGTCCATATGCCATGTAGTAGAGAATACAGCCTAAGCTCCATACATCAGCCTTCCTCCCAGCCTAAAGTACAGAAAGCATACACACTAGAACTAAGGCTCTGCTATACAAACAGTACAACATGTACATGTATATCTAGGAGTTGTGTGCTCATGCGTAGTATTGCACGTATAATGGATATACATGTAGATAGGCATATTTATACACTATATACATGTAGGAGTATGTATTAATACATGTATATCCATTATAATATTATGTGATGATATGCCAGTAGTTCATATCACACTGCAAGACATAAAGTGGTGGAGTATTGAGTTGTTGTATTATATTACCATATAACATTGCTTGTATAGAGAGTAGATAACTCCAGTATTGTGGGTAATGGGACGCATTTCACGTACTGTACTACACTGTATACTGATGCCATATAGCACAGCATGTCACATATACGCTGTAATACTGTATGTACTGCAGCAATATACCTACACGTACCCCCTACGGCCTACTTGTATTCTGAGAGTACATGTATAATAACATACTGTAGTAATAACAACAACTACACACACCTTAGATTCCTCACATACAATAGTAAACAGTGGAACAATAGATCTGCGTCCTACACATTCCTGGAACAGTGCCAACTTAACACCAGTTTCCTTGTTGAGGTCAACAATAACAGCACACCTTGAGTGGGGCCACATAGATAGCCTGAGTACTGTGACACACACAAGGTACTGTGGTGGGAGAGGGGTGCCCCACATATTAGAGCATAGAATAAGGCTACCACTCAGTTCTAGTAACTTGGGAACAGTGGAGAGTTGAGTACATGTAACAGTATACATGCATAATTACACTATTATTTCATAATATACACTGTACTATTGTGTAACAAAGTATAGCGTAGTATAGCATAGACTGTGTAGTGTGTACCTTGCTGTCCACATCCCTAACTGTAGCACCTTGTAGCACCTCTGGTGACATGTAGTTCAATGTGCCTATACAGTTCTCTAATATCATAGACGTAGCTTCAGCATCTAACTGCTTAGCTATACCTAAAACACACCACATGTCTGTGAATCTACAAATATCCTATAAACAAGGCCTACTACAGTATATGCATAGTATAGCATAGTATAGCATAGTATAGCACAGTATAGCACAGTATAGCACAGTATAGCACAGTATAGCACAGTATAGCACAGTATAGCACAGTATAGCACAGTATAGCACAGTATAGCACAGTATAGCACAGTATAGCATAGTATAGCATAGTATAGCATAGTATAGCATAGTATAGCATAGTATAGCATAGTATAGCATAGTATAGCATAGTATAGCATAGTATAGCATAGTATAGCATAGTATAGCATAGTAATTCTATAGGATATGTCCATGAGATATGGCTCCAGCGTGTTGCAACATCTACTCAAATGTTATTCTAATCATTTCAACAGTTTTCACGTTTTTTTCCCTGCAGACAGATAGGCCTACAGTGTACTACAGTGTACTACAGTGTACTACAGTGTACTACAGTGTACGAATAGCTAGCAATAATTCCCAATGTTGGTTTCTATGAAATATTACAGCTGCTGTTCAAGTCATAAATGAGCTCAAAATATTACAAAATTTTGTTGAGTTTTGTCTGAAAACTTCCTGGAATTGTAATTAATATTTGCTGATGATTGAAGTGAATAATATTTCTAAACAAGTAATGAGCATAAAAATAGACAAAACTGATTAAATAGAATGCAAATAGGTGAGATGAACTGTAAGTGGGAGGGAATACATAAGGGATAGTCAGGAACAAAAGGAGTATATATTTACACCTTGATGTTTATTTGTATAGTACAGCCCAGTACATAGTACTCTTACTACAATCGTTATACTGTGAATGACATGTTTATCTCTACAACTTGCGTCGGGACATTCCCCCAATGTCCCAACCCATCGACCCTCTAAATGCTATGGCACTGAGGCTAGAGCACTCAACAAGGAACAAGTTTTCCATACCTAAGTCATGGAAGAGTAGGAGACCAAAATATGGGGCCATAAAATGTGTTTTATTGTGAATATATCGACATGTGCAGCTATTATTCAATTCTCCAGTGACGGTGGCAGCGACACGGCGTTGTTTAAACAATATGCTCACTGACACATTCTCAAATATCAGAAATATCCGCATCCGTTGGTCAAAAAGTCAAGTTTGTAGTAAACATGTTTGTGAGAGAATTACGTGAGTCGACAGATAAGGGAGGGCTGGGTGGCGCCACCACGGATAGGCTGTGAGGTATTTGTTATGCAATAGCACACCCATTACAAGATAAGTGCAAGAGAGGAGAGGCATTGCAGAACTACAATTACATGTATAGGGAGAGACAACTCCCCCTTTGCTTGTTTGTTTGTATCAAGCTGATTGTAGATAGTGTAGAATGTGCAGGGCAGCTAGTCAGCAACCATCATATCTCTATAACATGGACTATTATAAGTAATAGATGTTGTTGTTGTTTTATTGTATTTCAGGTGCAAAGGTTAAATGGTTTGGTACTGAGTATAATCACTGTTATAACACACTAATTACCGCAATACCTGATTCACAGGCTTGATTCATGTACAACTGTAGCTAAAGTTCTCTGAACCTAGGTGGGGAGGTGGGGGCATAGGGAGTACCCGACAGGTTTACTAGCAAACGACTAGCCCCACCACAATAACAATATAATAATATTATGTAAGGGGTAAAGTACCGATTCTTGAGTGAACTCTGGGATACATAGTATACTATTAGGATACATAGCTTAGTGACTATACTATGCCATACTCAATAGTATTATATACACAGGTTAGAGTTCCCTACAGAGGTAGAGGTAACAGTAACTACAGTGTAGATACATGTACATATAATATGATATACATGTATATAATTACGATATATCCATCATTATATTATACTCCTATAATGAACTCTTTACTTACCAAAATCAATGAGTTTAATTTGACCAGCTACGAGCATAAAGTTCTCTGGCTTGATATCTGAGTGAACTATACCTGTGTAAAGAGAGGATAACTACTTACTTACTCATATCACATGACATGTGCTGCAGTATTATATTACTATATTATATCTACATGTTACGTAACAGGAGTTATCTTCCCATAAGCATAGTAAGTACTACACCAACTACAGGTATTATTATATCTACACAGCATGTACTGTAGTAGCAGTGACGTTGTTGGTGGTTATATAATTATGTCATCACAAGTGAGTGAGTTAGTAGAATATTTGTGTTGGCATCAGCTACATGCACAGTGCATGAATTTGTACTCCAGTATGTAAGTGATGTAACATCCTGTTAGCATGTGTATGACATCACCACATGGACTATTACATCACAGGGTACAGTGCAAGTATGCCGAGTATGCATAGTAACAAGGGGAGCTAACTCCAGTATTTCAGAGTATAATAACCACTGTACAGTACAGTATTACATGTAGTACAGCATAGTACAGTATAGTATAGTACTGTACAGCATAGTATAGTATAGTATAGTACAGTATAGTATAGTACAGTATAGTATAGTACTGCAACAGTACAGTGTATAGTATAGTACAGTATAGTATAGTACTGCAACAGTACAGTGTATAGTATAGTACAGTACAGTACAGTGTATAGTAAAGTACAGTAAATAGTACAGTCTGGTGTAGTATAGTATAATAGTACAGTATAGTATATAGTATTAGTGTAGCGCAGTACATACCGTATTAATAGTAAAGTATGGTGTAGGTAGGTAGTATAGTTACCCTGATCATGTAGAACCTTGACTGCTTCTAGCATGCCCAGCCAAAACACACACCTCTGCATCCTGTGGAGAGACTGGCTGGCTAAGAGCTTCTTTAAATAGACTGAGAGGTCAGTGTCCCCACACTCTAGTAGTAGGAGAAGCTTACTCTCTGATAGCCTGTGCTCACTACAACCATATACCGGTGAATCTCCATACATATACTATGTAATGTGAGGTGATGCGTGTATAACACAGTGTACTGGTGGCTAGACTACATGAATACTACGTTATGAGGAAGACCTTGTCCACTAACTGTTGGCAACAACAACCTGCAAGCAATGTAGAGTACTGCAGACACTAATACACAGTAGATCTGCTATTTATGGAGAGGAGGTAGTCAAAACACAACATACTCCGTGATACATGCATTCCAACTGGGCAGTCTCGGGTCAAGGAATAACATAAGTTCAAGGTACAATAGTCATGTCCGTGTGTGTCCTACATAATATACATGTAAATACTCTATCCTGTTGTCTCCTTCATAGTAAGAACATTACCATGGAGTTGTCTCCTCGCCAAACTAGGAAGGGGACAACTCTTCAAGCACATGATAATATTGTCATTGTGATGCTGTAGTTGTATATTGAGCTACTACTACGCTGCGATGCTGTAGTTGTATATTGAGCTACTACTACGTTGTGATGCTGTAGTTGTATATTGAGCTACTACTACGTTGCGATGCTGTAGTTGTATATTGAGCTACTACTACATTGCGATGCTGTAGTTGTATATTGAGCTAGTACTACGCTGCGATGCTGTAGTTGTATATTGAGCTACTACTACGTTGTGATGCTGTAGTTGTATATTGAGCTAGTACTACGTTGTGATGCTGTAGTTGTATATTGAGCTAGTACTACGTGACCAGAGTATTTATGACGATTCAGAGTATATGCCAGTTATACTCCCACTAACCTACTTGTTAGAAGGAGTTGTACATCTACATCTACTTGTACACATAATATATACATGTAGTATAGTGTAGGGTTAGCTTACAACAACAAACTTAATGGTCATAAGTGTCAAACACCTTACTACAGAGAAATGAGTCAATTAGTAGATGAAAGACCTTCACCTCTACTTACAAGTCTATTAACTGAATGACCTTGTCACTAAACTGCAGCTTTCGTAGCATCTCCACCTCCTTGAGAAAAGCCTGGATGGCCTGCGGTGGCTGATCGGCGAGAGTAACAGACTTGAGAGCCAGACATCTGCTACCTTCAAAGTCGATCACCTTCTCTACCTGCATTATAGTGTATAATATGGTGTATATAGTATAATGTACAATGTATACAAGATCTTACTACTTATGTACAGACATACATGTAGTAGCCTGTGGACTTACCAGACGCATAGATAGATTAGACTGTGATCTTACCTTAGAGGATCCACCCTTCCCAATGACTCCAAGTACAGTGTATGACCTGCTGTTCACGCTGACGACAGGAGCTGAAGCATCAGTGTCGGTCCGACTTAGAGGGGGCGGAGCACGAGACTGCAACATATGATACATGGTATATACATGTACATATGGGGACACATGGTATACACATACGGGGACACATGATATACACATACGGGGACACATGATATACACATACGGGGACACATGATATACACATACGGGGACACATGATATACACATATGGGGACACATGATATACACATACGGGGACACATGATATACACATACGGGGACACATGATATACACATATGGGGACACATGATATACACATACGGGGACACATAATATACACATACGGGGACACATGGTATACACATACGGGGACACATGATATACACATATGGGGACAGTGAGTATAATAGTGTACAACGTGTGGGATACAGTGTATATTTTAGCGTGTGGTGTAGGGTTTAGTGAGAAGGGAATAATAGGGACATACAACTCTATCCCCACCTTTTTCCCTTCAGTCTGCATCCACTCGCTGGGCGTCTGCACAGCCATGTTCTTACACAACGTTTTAGCAGCTCTGTTATCCAGGCGATCAAGAAAACCCGAGTCACTGAAATAATGAAGCTACGTAGTTTTACTAGTACTTACACTGGCACTTATAATAGTACTTACACTAGGACTTATACAAGGACTTATATTGACACTTATAATGGTACCTATGCTAGTAGTTACATCAGCTGTTGACCTACACTGTATATTATACTTATCCCGTACCTTGGGGACAAGGAAGTTCTCAGTTTTGATTCTTTACAATTCGTGCAGTATAGAGGAGAGGCAGATGTAGTGGTGGATATAGGAGGGGTAGATGTTGTGGTAGATATAGAAGGGGTAGATCTAGTGGTGGATATAGGAGGACTAGATGCAGTGGTGGATATAGGAGGGGTAGATGTAGTGGTTGATATAGGAGGGGTAGATCTAGTGGTGGATATACAAGTAGAAGAGGTAAGTGTAGTGGTGGACAGAGAGGATCTAGATGAATGACTGTTTGGAGCCATCCTGGGGGTATTTCTAGGCAGGAGGGGTTGAGTCGAACTAGCCAGGCCCTCAGCATTCCCGCCCTTCTCAGGTATATGCTGAAAAACAAATACGGAAAGGCTTGTCGCTGTCAGTACAGTAGAAGTAAACTTGATACAGAGATCAAAGGGAAACTAACTGAAACCAAGATAACTGAGAAGGCAACTCTCACTTAGCCCATTTTTTACTAAAAAACTTGAGCTATAATACCATACCTTAGCTGAGATTCTTGAAGAGAGAATTTCCGTGTTAGATCGGTGGGTGGGGAGCTTGCCACTCGCCCCTGTGACATTCTTAAAGCTTCCAGTACTTTCAGCTAACAAGACACTTTCCTGTTCCATGACCAATGAGAGGTTTACAGGCGGAGCTATGTTTTCCTGTTCCATGACCAATGAGAGGTTTACAGGCGGAGCTATGTTTTCCTGTTCCATGACCAATGAGAGGTTTACAGGCGGAGCTATGTTTTCCTGTGAATATTATTCTAGCATTTATCAGTGAACAACCAATTATAAGATACAACATCAGCCAATCATACGACACACAGCATATTCTATCAGCCAATCATACGGCATACAACAAATCACAAGATACGGAACCTGAAGTAATCGATACACAGAGTAGATAATATTATTATACTATTACCTTTCCTCCAAGAGAGTAGGCCGATCTACTCAGTCTGATTGGTTTCTTACCTCCAGCCCTAACAACAAACAGACCAATACATGTGTAGGCATACATCCAATCTATGGGTAGTCAGCTTTTACTATTCGCAGACCCATCACTGCTTCTCAAATGAACTAATTTAGGTAAACCTCCGGGGAATGCTCCATGTTCAGTAGATGAGTACTAAATGTACATCTATTCTATAATGTGATACTTACTGCACAGAGCTAGTCTTTCTCCATGGAGGTGTGATGTTCCTCTTCGGGGGAACAGAGCAGACACCTGGAGCCTCATCACTGTCATCGCTATCATCAACTAACTCCACAACTAATGGCCCAGTATTGTCTATAGAGAGACAGATAGAAAGCATATCTACAGGGACTAGTATTTTTATGGATATGAAACAAGTCTCTGACTGATAAATTCCTTGTATAAAAACATCATATCTACATAGTATGCACTGTACATACTACGCTATTCTAACTATGTACCACCTCTACATAGTATACACTACACATACTTTACTATTTGAATGTATAGGCATATAGAAAAAGAACCTACGATACACACTTTCCTGCACTGTTTACTTACTCGAAGTTCTATTGGATATTCTACTATAGATATCAATGGGCTTCCTTGGATGTCCACTCATAATATGTTTGGAGAATCGGTCCTACAAAATGAATAATTACGTAGGTTGGAATATGTTGGCAAGCAATGGAAATCACAGTTTCCCCTCTTTCCCATGTGATGGCAATGATTGTTATCAGTTCAGCGTTGAACGGTAAGCCAGGTGTGCATGTCATTTGAATGATCAATGGCACATAAATATCATAATATATTAATATTTAATTATTTACTTGAAAAATGATTTGGCTCAGCAGTAAAGAAGTCTAACAATTTGAGGAGTAGAATGGACTGCAAAAGGCTGTCTGACTCCAGCTCTCATGTATTTTCACAGTATTATAAAGTAGGTAGAATAATGCAGAAAAAGAGATTTGAATTATATCTAGTAGTGCTTAAATGCCCCACATCTCAACTGTTGTGTCCCAGGTCGCTGGACCGACACCTGACATTGCATTGACATTGTGTAATCACTGTGAATACTGTATGGATCACTATTGTATGAGTTGATATTGTATCTTTTCGTATTTGGTATTACCTTCTTACTATTGTGTAGCAATTATACACAACTGTAAATCCCCAACAACGCTCCAGGACCCCTTTGTAACACTATTATTGCTGCACCTCAGTCGTTTTCTGAGGCCACACCATAGATATAATATAAACACTAGATAGGACACTCTGTGTTAATGCTCCAATGCTTTGTCCTACTAAATTATGGAAAATCCCCACGACGTAACGTAATCTCACCATGATACTACTTGTAGCCTGCAATCATGATTCACACTATATATTATAATGGTGTACTGCAGCATAAACTAGCACCACTTTGGTTTAAATCAAGCCCTGCTGCCATAATATCTGTAACCTGGCAAATTGATGTCTGCATAGCATATTACCACATAACAAGCTATCAAATGGTACTAAACACTACACATTTACACTGTCTAAAAGGGCTAAAAAGTGCTACTGCAAACCTACTATACAATATGCACGTTTCAATAGAGCACTGCACAGTAGTTAGGCTGCTTTAATTATAAAACTGTTTCCAAAGTCCTTGTGTTTTGACATATTAATGTTCTGCAAATTTATTACCATGAAAAAATCTGTCAAGTGAGGCTAATGTTCATTGCCACCTCCCCAAAAGTAATTAATGTGTTCAAATATTTGAAATCATATTTGTGCTAAGTATAAAAATTGGAGCTGCATGCTGTTTTGCCAATAGCTAAACATGTGCTGACCATGTTACAGTATAGGGGAGACCGGGGTAATATGCTCATATGGGGTAATTTGCACATAGCACTTTTTGGAAAAACCCATGTTTATCTTAGCAGCCAATTAGAGTTAATTTACAGCTAATGAGCACCACTTCCTGTTTATTGCATCATCCATCATAATACTTCAACCCTTGTTGAGTGAGGGAGGAAAAATCAAATCACTGACTAAAAAGTAAAACCTTCAGACATCAGGTATGTGCACTTTCATCAATGAAGCAATTGGACTATCACAATGTCTCTTGGTTATGATAACAGTTGCAATGTCTGTGATAAAGTATTAATAGATCAGCTGTCTGAGTTGAGCAGCATGCTCATGAAAACATATTTTTCACAAAATGGCCAGGCGGGGTAATCTGCACAGCCCTGTGCAAATTACCCCGCGAAGAATGAACATTTTGTAAACATGCATTTTCTGCTCTTGTAACATCTTAACATGTTTGACTGCCAGATTAATTATAGAGACATGTAATACAGCTTCCAAAGTCTTTTTGGGATATCAAAGTGAGTGTACATTATTGCAGTAAAAGCCTATACATTGGTGCATTCTAAGTATCACAGGTCATGCCTCACTCAAGGAAACGCACGACTGATCATGCAAACTTCACTGATGACCAACTTAATGAAGCTCTTGAAGCTATGAGGAAAGGTGTGTCATGCCAAGCTGCCAGTAAACAGTTTGGTATCAACCGTTTCACTCTGAGTAGATACAATAAGAGATCAACAGGCAACGTTTCAAAACGGAAAACAGGAAAGACCGTTTTCACCGCTAAACAGGAAGAGCTTTTGTCGAAGCACATAATAGACAGTTGTAATATCTTTCATGGGCTTAGTCTTCAGAAAACTCGGGAGCTTGCTTATCAATATGCAAAATCCATACATGTTACTGTGCCCGATAGCTGGGAAAGAAATCATGCAGCTGGCGAAGATTGGTGTCTAGGTTTCCGAAAGAGAAATAGTAGCCTCTCTCTGCGTTCCCCTGAAGCCACCAGTATGTCTCGTGCAATGGCATTCAATAGACAGAATGTCAAGCAGTTCTTTGACATATATGAGGCTGCTTTGAAGAAAGATGCATTCTCTCCAGATCGAATCTTTAATCTTGATGAGACTGGTGTAACAACCGTACAAAAATTGGGCAAAATTCTTGGGCCAAAGGGCAAGAAACAAGTTGGGGCAATAACATCTGCTGAACGAGGTCCACTGGTCACAATATGCAATGTGATAAGTGCAATCGGTCAAGCATTGCCACCTGTATTTATCTTTCCAAGAAAAAACTTCAAGGACCATATGATCAAAGGTGCTCCGGTTGGTTCCCTAGGCCTTGCGGCTCCTTCTGGATGGATGAACACAGAATTATTCTCAACCGCATTACACCACTTCATGAAGTACATGAATGTGAGCAAAGAAAATAAGGCATTGCTGATAATGGACAATCATAGCAGCCATGTGTCGCTGCAGGTAAAAGAATTGGCGAAAGCAAATAGCCTGACAATTATCACTTTCCCTCCTCACTGCTCACACAGAATGCAGCCTCTAGATGTGTCAATCTATGGCCCATTCAAACGATATTACAACAACGCTACCACCAACTGGATGAACTCTCACCTAGGTCGTACGGTATCGATCTATGAAGTGGCAGAGCTGGCTGGTGAAGCCTTCAAGAAAGCTATGACCATTGATAATATAATGGCTGGTTTTCGAGCGACTGGAATATACCCATTCAATAATGATATATTTCCAGACGATTTCTTTCTCCCAGCCGTACATCTACATGGAGATCTTGATGATTCGGGAAATTATGGCACACTAAGACCAAGTGGAGTTGGTTTGGAAACATGCGCAGAGCCATTAGCTGGTGTATGTAGTGAACTTCCTAACCAAAGTGTTGTACTAAGCTTGCCCAAGACAACAAGTAATCCCTGTACATCAAGAAAGAGGGGTCGTCCAGTAAATCTCACTAAAACCCCAACTCCTCAGAAAGCTGTTCACTCTAATGACACTCCAGAATTGGTAGCTAAGCCCAAACGATGCCGAGGTGCTCTGTTTCGAAAAGAATCCAATAGTGATGATAGCGATAGGGAAAATACTCCTGTGCTAACTGACACAGATGATGAATATGAAGAAATCGCAAATGAGCTTGTTACTGACCAAGTTGTCGAAGAAGAGAAGATAGAAGTAGGCAAGTTTGTGCTGGTAGAATTTAACTGTAAGCGGAAAAAGATTGGATATGTTGGCAAAGTTTTATCTAAAGAGGATGGTGATTGGAAAGTAGACTTCTACAGGAATAAAGGAGATGAAAATTTTGTTAAACCCGTTAATCCCGACATTGCAATTATTGATGAGCGAACCGTGACCAAAGTGCTTCCTATGCCCTCTAGCATCACTGGTACAACAGCAAGAAGCTTGCTGGTAGGAGCAATTAAATTTCCTCTCCAGCTGAGCTCTCTTGATATGGAGATACGCTAGCTTGCTGGAAAAACATCCCGTGACACACTCTTGTTGAATGTAAACATGTTAACACATGCATGCATGCTCATTACGTTTTTCTACTTCCATACAGGGTCGATGCAGTGTTTGTTAGGAATATTTACTTTGTTTTTGTACATTTTACACAACTGGTAACTGATGTTTACCGATTTCTTTGTAATTACTTACCAATAAACAATTCTACTATCACATCTATCCGTTTACTGGTGAATGACAAGACATGTGCAAATTACCCCATGGGGTGTGCATAAGACCCCGTGCTTACTTTGACCACATTTTACCATGCAGCCACCAACGTTGCAGAATGAGCACCTTGAGCTGTCACACAAAGGTTCTTTCACCAATTTGCAAATAGCCGACCAATTATAGAGTGCATGCCTTACACCGCTTTCTAGTTATGAGCAGCCGAAAAAAACATGAGTAAATTACCCCGGTCTCCCCTATCTACAAATGTAAGTGCCACAGATAATTGCAAAACAATGTTTATGTTCTCCAGCAATGTAATTATTAGTTTCTCCAACAATTTGATTATAAAAATAACTATAAAACTGGTATTGTAGATGAATGTTACCCTTTCTAAATGTTGTTGTACAAAATTATTCTACTCAGCTACTGTCGCAGGTTTCCTTTATCGCCCACTTTAGATGTTTCATGATGTATGCGAATAGTGCAGTACCTGCTGATAACTGTTTTTATAAGAGAGGTGCTATGGTTAGCACATGAAAGTCGCTGGGGAATGTTAATGTGGCAGCATAAGAGAGCGTTCTGATAACAGTTTTCTTATGTATTAACTTACACATTCCTTCAGCTTGCAATATCTGTCTGATAGATTTCTCAGCAACCTGGCAGAGTTCAGTGACAATAGGGTTGGGGTTGCATTACAGCATTGCCGGTGATTTCCAAGTTTTAAAAGTTATTACCTTTGTAGTAGATGATGATGCTGACTCATAATCTTGCTTATCCATGGTTCAAAATCTAGCAAATCCTACATAGTCTCCCAAGACCTAACAAACTTTCTAATAGGTAGAACATAATTATAGACTATACGTCATGTATGTGTAAAAGCTAAATGCAAAGTGAAACATCACTGGAGTATGGAGTATCTACACACTGTAAGGCTGCCTGCTGTGAGCATGGGCAGTATTATTTTATATCCATGGGTTGATATGACGTGTTCAAATCATGCCACAATATTTTAATATAATGCAGTGTCAATAAACCAAGCTACGGTACTCACTATGTTACTCAGCTATGTTACTTACTTTAACATGGTCAGCACATGTTTAGCTATTGGCAAAACAGCATGCAGCTCCAATTTTTATACTTAGCACAAATATAATTTCAAATATGTGAACAAATTAATTACTTTTGGGGAGGTGGCAATGAACATTAGCCTCACTTGACAGATTTTTTTCATGGTAATAAATTCGCAGAACATTAATATGTCAAAACACAAGGACTTTGGAAACAGTTTTATAATTAAAGCAGCCTAATTACTGTGCAGTGCTCTATTGAAACATGCATGTAGTAGGTTTACATTAGCACTTTTTAGCCTTTTTAGACAGGGTAAATAGGTAGTGTTTAGTACCATTTGATAGCTTGTTATGTGGTAATGTGCTATGCAGACATCAATTTGTCAGGATACAGATATATTGGCAGCAGGGCTAGATTTAAACCAAAGTGGTGTTAGTTTATGCTGCAGTACATCATTATAATATATAGTGTGAATCATGATTGCAGGCTGCAAGTATCATGGTGAGATTACGTTACGTCGTGGAGATTTTCTATAATGATAATTTAGCAGAACTGGGTCCAATTCATAGATTTGACTTGACTTGCCAAGTCAAGTCAAGTCACAAGTCGACTTGACTTGGACTTGCCAACTTGCTGACTTGACTTGACTTTGACTTGCACATCAATGTGACTTGACTTGACTTGGACACATGAATGACTTGTGATTTTGACTTGACTTTGACTTGCACATCAATGTGACTTGACTTGGACACAGGAATGACTTGTGATTTTGACTTGGGTTTTGCCAAGTCAATCTGTCAAATAAAAATTTTGTACAGTGTTTAGCCAACATAGAAAAAAGGTCTCAATTGTCTACCTAATTATCATTTTTACTAGATCAGTGCTACTAGCAGCACTCAGAGTAAATCAAGGTTAGCTATGAGGGTACACAATTCAGGCACTATCTAAGCTGTGTGTACGTGAGACTACACAACGACAATGCATAGCCACAAGTACACACAGTGCAAGTAGTGTAAGTGTAGCATACAATGTAGGTGGGGTGTAAGTAGTGAATACAATGTGCAGTGCAATAATTACTAGAGTTAAATTGCAGGACTGGCCAGTGGACACTCCTTGCTGTACCATGTGCTGTTTATATGCTATGTAACACTGCATCACCATTACAATATACAGTATGTAATACTATATGACCAGTCTCGACTGTAGTGCCAATAATACTACTTATATAGACTAGTTCTTTACCATGATTGCATCAAATACATGTCCATGCCCTGCTACACCTTGGCATAGGTTTTTCATGGATTGGAATGCCTACTAAAAGAAAAAAATGATGTTTTGAAAAATGTAAAATTTTTTGAAGTTATCTTCCACTTGACTTGCATTTCGACTTGACTTGACTTTGACTTGACTTGACTTGTGACTTGCATGACAGCTGACTTGACTTGACTTGAGGCAGCACTGACTTGACTTCGACTTGACTTGCCTTCAAAATTTTAGAAATTACTTGACTTGACTTGACTTGAGGCAGCACTGACTTGACTTGGACTTGACTTGCCTCCAAAATTTTAGAAATGACTTGACTTGTTGACTTGCAAGTCGACTTGGACCCAACTCTGTAATTTAGTAGGACAAAGAGCATTGGAGCATTAACACAGGGTGTCCTATCTAGTGTTTATATTATATCTATGGGCCACACACTTGGCTGTTTATAATTAGTCATCACATAAAATTTTTATTTTATATTAAAATTATTATTAAAAATCAAAATCGAAAATGATAAAATTTTAATAAAACTAGATGTAGATCCCATATCAAACGAAGGTTGTAAATTGACAGTGGAGGAGAAGGCAAGAACAAATCTCATATATTTCTTACATTAGATAAGTAATAATAATAAATAATAATTATAATAGCTTGGTATAGAAATCAAAATATGGATATATAACCACACTTTTCACAATATTTTCAAGTTTAGCGGCCAATGATTGGTCTAACGGAGCTGCTAAAATAACCCAAGATTCTCTATGCCAGTGGGGGACGCCTCTATGCTCTATCCTACTTCTATAGAACATAGCACGTTGGCTAAGTTAATAATACTTCAAAACATTTTCCGTTTGCTAATAAAAGGCACACAACTCCAAACACTTATTTGTTCAATGGTAATTTATGTCACCTTACATGTACTGTAGACTGTAGCTCACATTTATATATTATAGCAATATGCAATGATCAATGCTTATTTCTACTTCATAGTGGTAACAATATCTACATGTATAACGCTTTGATTGTTGTTGTCATTACATTGATTATAGTAATAGTAGCATACTACTAATACTAGACATTATTAACGAAGAATAACAAATTTAAAACTTTTCCCAGCCCATGGCACAGGTGTTGCGTTAGCACTGACCTGGGCCAAATGCAAAAAAATATTTACTTTTTTGCAAGAAACCTAGCTGGCTCAATGAGCTGGGGACAGTTCCTTCTGACCAAACAAAGTCTCAGGTAGCTAGCCCTTCCGATCAAATTGATACCATACAATCATAATACATCACATAAAGAGTCTATATTGCATAATACTACTCTACTCATGCACATACAATGTAGTTATACAACAGCTCCTTATTTCACAAAGAGACAACAATTCCTAAACCAAAACATCAAGTTTAGCCTTCAGACTAACAATAAGCCAACCACAGACAGCACAGTGTAGCTTATTGCTAGTCAACAATAGATAACAACAGTGAATGCACCTAGTATTACAGTTAGTACTCCATTATCAAAATGGCCGCTGTGGAACAGGGCGATGTGCTGTCATCTTTTAGTGAGTCAGATATTGAAGGTAAATAGCATCATAGTATAGTCAGTGGTGTTGTAGTAGTACCTACACAACATGTAGGCTACATACAATCATGTACATGTATTTATATATACATGACGTATAACATGAGAATAGAATTGATCAAAGTTTTAACCATAACATGGTCCAGCCTAGGTTTGATCAACACTTCTTAGCCTGCGGCATGTTTCAGGGGACAATAACAAGCCAATCATATTTGATTCAGAAGATTCGTCGTCAGTGCTGAGTCATGCCAAAACTCCGATGCCACAGATCCGCTCCAACCCAGCCATCTTCTTACAGGAGTGTTTATCCTGTTTAGAGTCTGCAGACTGTCAAGGTGAGTTATATTATACACCTACTCACATTGAGTCTACAACTAGAATCTGTATATTTCTTATAAACATGAAGTAGTTATTCTATGACATACAAATACAAGAAAGAAGACAACTTCTAAATTTTCTAAACTAGTTGTCAAAGTTATTGCTGTTGTAGCTTAGATATCATGTAAATGGTTTTGTTATAATGCATGTTGATGTAGACATGTTGAAGAGGTCAGTGACAGTCTCTAGAAAGTTCTCCACAGAAGGTTGTGAGAATTACAGATATTCAACGGAAAAAGTGAAGAGATTGGTAGAACAGCTAGCTAATCTAGTGAGTACAGCATAGGATAGTACAGTATTACATAGTGGAGCCCTAGCCCCTAGTAAGTCTACTGGCCACTGTTCTATTTAGATTCAACACATCTGTTGACCTGTGACACTCTTAATCTAAAAAATATGCTAGTCCTTTAACACAGCTGTTATTTTACCTACCAGGTTCGGAAGGGAATGCCAGCCCATGCTGCTGAACAAGTTATAGACTGGAAGAAAACAACTCCTGAAGTCTTGCTGATACATGGAATACTTCATGCAGGGAATGGAGATTATAAGTCAGCTATAGAGAAGTACAGGCAGACCCTGGTACACACACATCTTTATATTACATATTACACTTTTATATATGCACACACACACATTATATAGCTCATGTACTCATTGGTAGTAGATTGTAGCATACTTGTATGTATATAAATAGCCACTCACTACATACTACATACAATGTAGGTACCTTGGTTACCTTACAGGTACTGCTTGATATGATAAACAAAGAGGACACAACTACTAAACATCTCAGGATAAACTCTCTCAATCACATAGGGGTCACACTTTGTTTGATTAACAACTTTGATGAGGCGGAGAGGTATTTCCAGGTAACTAGAGACTGTTGTCTATTAGAACTAGAGACTATTGTCTATTAGAACTAGAGACTGTTGTCTATTAGAACTAGAGACTGTGTTGTCTGTTAGAACTAGAGACTGTTGTCTATTAGAACTAGAGACTGTCTTCTGTTAGAACTAGAGACTATTGTCTGTTAGAACTAGTGACTGCTGTCTATTAGAACTAGAGACTATTGTCTGATAGAACTAGAGACTGCTGTCTATTAGAACTAGAGACTATTGTCTATTAGAACCTGGGTTATTCGAATACAAACTACATGTAGATAAACGACAACTTCCAAGTTCTTGATTCATAGAGACTTGGTATACAGCAGATCTATCTAATACAGTAGCACAAGATACAGAGAGTTTAATACTACGTAGTATGTTATAGTTTGCACTGGAAGGATATGCTACTGACCATCAGTTCCTGTCTGATATCATCACAAAGTACTCGGAAATGGCTGTTTCAGCTGGGCCACAGTTCGTTAAGAACTCCCCTATAGCCAAGTTCCTTCAGGAATGGCACAGTAATAAGGGGCTGGTAGAGGAGGGTGCCCAGGCTAGCAGTGGTGATCAAACTGATGGTAGGTATATATAATTTTGTGCTAGCAGTAGTTAGCACCTACATGTACCTCATGGAAGGCTCCTTTCTCATTGGTTAGGCCAGGACGGCTAATATTTAGAGGTAAACAGTTAGAAAAGGTATTCGAACTTGTATAATGTTCAAATTTCTCAGGGAAATTTCCAGAAAAAACCATCAACTGCTAATTCATTGATTAACAGAACCTTTGCGAGCGTGCCTACTGTTACCAAGCATGCCCACTGTTACCGAGCATGCCCACTGTTACCAAGCATGCCCACTGTTACCGAGCATGCCCACTGTTACTGAGCATGCCCACTGTTACCGATCATGCCCACTGTTACTGAGCATGCCCACTGTTACATTAAATTGTAGCAAATATTACATTGTAGCATATACTACTTTGTAGCATATACTACATTGTAGCATATACTACGTTGTAGCATATACTACGTTGTAGAATATACTACATTGTAGCATACGAGATGGAGAAGGGGCCAGATAATGGGGAGAAGAGTGAGACGAGCTGGTTCCCAGTCAGCAAGGAAGAGTTGTTAGACTATAGTGCTGCTTACATACAGATGTCTATGATGGGTATAGAAATGGAACACCACACCTGGACTGACAAGTATAACAGAGGAGAGTCTGTCGTATGAAGGGAGAGAATGTATATTACTCAGATCATATTATTACTGTTAATAATACCTGATATACATACTACAAATATATTATATCTAAATATATAAGGAAGGGTATTTGAATTTGATGGATTATATTATATGACTAATAATATTATAATAAAATAGAGAGTCTACACAACAGTGTATACAGTATAATTATGATAGAATATATTTATGTATGAAAGAGTCAATGCTGATGGTAACTTGCAGTGATCTGGGATCCTTCTCAGCTTTCCTCACATCTATGGACCCAGTGATATGTTCACCTGTGAAAACGTGTGGAATAGTTTTACATATACATGTATATGTTGTACTACATAACAGTAACCGTGTAGAATGCAAGTAGTCTATAATATATACAACATAATTAGAATATAAAAGGAGATTGTCTACCTTGTTTCCTGTGTAGAGGTGTAGCCAATAAGAAGACAGTTTGTTTCCAGTGGGTTGGAGGTGAGTGAGGTCCAGTTGAGAATGTAACCTATCAGAGAATACATGTAGTATCAATATAGTAATCCACCAATCAGGTGTCTAGTTAGTTACACACTATAACCAAGCGGAGAATAGCTAGCATATTGGGTAAAGTTAACCACAATACCTAGTAGCGTTACCCACAATACCTTGGAGGCAGCAAGCTGATGACTGAAGAATGTATCAAAGTATCCAATCAAGGCATGAACTGTACAGTCTGATTCCACGGCCATGTTGAATGAAGATGTGAAGTCTAGTTGAGATATGTTACTTGTGCAGCAGTCTACAGTCTATATAACATATTACATACAATTTATATTATATACATGTAGTGTACCTCAACAGTAACATATATATATATATTGTAACTAGGCGATACAATATGCTTCTGAGGAGTATATCATCTACTCAGAGTACTACATGTAAGTACTCTTACCTACGTACATGTACACACTGCAGACTGTACGGAGACTAGAGAGAGATAATGAAAGAATAAGTGGACTCACCTTGACTATGACTGGTGGGGTCACAAGGTGCTCACTCTTCACTATCTGTACCAGTCCCTCCTTACACACTTGCTCCTTCATACACGACATACTGTACCCATATACGTCATCCCAGAATGCAATGTTCTTATCTCTCAGCCCAGAGTCACTACTAGCCGTGAGCAGTATGTCACATCTGTTGGGCCACACTAGTAGAATATGATAACACATTATATAACATTTCACATACATTGTAAGACATAAGAGCACAAGCACACAACACAGTATACTGTATATTGGTCATCAGTATGAGCTATGAGAGTATGACTTAGGCATACGTGACAAGATAAAGAAGGGGACATACGTACCTAGACCATCTGAACTCAACCACTTGTTCCTGGCAAATATTACAGAGTCTAGCATCGACTCAAAGAGGAGGAAGTAGCCCATCCATTCAGATACGATGATATCCACAGACTCGACGGGCAGCTTCACTTCCTCCATCCGTCCCTTTAGTAGAGTTATTCTCTCCTCCATACCATTCTCTCTGTAACAACATACTACTACGAATGTAACCATAGTGACTAGTATAACCAGAGCAATTGTACCCTGTGTTACAGGATAGTAGTACCTCTGGATGGGTGTTACCTGACAATGTCCATAGCCTGGTATATAATATCAGACATGTCGACAGCATACACATGTTTGGCACCTGCTGTGGCAGCAAACATCGAGAGTACACCAGTCCCACAGCCAACGTCAAGAACTACTTTATCTCTGAACATATCTCTGTTGTTGACTATGGCCTGTCTGTATCCATCTGTCCGTACCTTGTCCTGCAGTAAATCATAACATACATGCACATGTATATGCATACTTGGTAATATAAAACGGCAGACATGAGACCATGCTAGCATTATGGTAATGTACTCTTCAGTACATAAATAAAACCAATAGTATACAACCAATAGCATACGCTGTACCTTATGAATGGAAGTACATGTATTAGCCAATCATATCACCTGTAACATGTCCATATGAATAGAGTAGTGGGAGTAGGATCCAATATAACTGTCATCTTCTGCATCATTTAGACTATGTACCTGTGATGTATTTCCACTATTTGCGGGTGGTATGTGTGCATCCCCATTCTCAGCTACACTCTCAAGTTTACCTGAAGAGATCAACCTCTGAGCTGACGCCCTGCAGGTAAAGGAACACCAATACAAACAGACTGAAATGTCTACAATGCACGTTGAAAAACAGGAACACCCAGACTAAACAAAATATCAATATTGCGAATTCTACAACTACATTGAAGTAATGTCTACACATACATCTACATGTGTGTAAGTAATGTCTACACATACATCTACATGTGTGTAAGTAATGTCTACACATACATCTACATGGGTGTAAGTAACGTCTACACATACAACTACATGTGTGTAAGTAATGTCTACACATACATCTACATGTGTGTAAGTAATGTCTACACATACATCTACATGTGTGTAAGTAACGTCTAAACATACCCACCTTAGCTGGGAGATGTCTTCGTAGTATTTCTCTTTCAAATTCTCCAATTCACATCTCAATCTATGAGACAACAACACACAATATGCTATACATAGAGCATATGGTCATACAATATAATATAGGGTAGTAGTGCACGGCACATGTACACGTTATATACAACCTGGTGATACTGAGAAGGAGAGATAACTCACGGTATTTGTACACGTTATATACAGCCTGGTGATACTGAGAAGGAGAGATAACTCACTGGTTGAACTGCAGAGCTGTACGTTTTAGTGAGTTGTATTCTTGACTAGACAGAGTAACAGAAGAGTCTGTCCGTGCGGGTGACGACTGCTGGGGGTGTGCCTCCTGGTACTCCTCTACATCTATTATACAACAGTCATATAATGGAGCACAGGCTATAGAGGTTATAATGTACAATCTGTCTCAGTCAGATTGGGAGTGTGAGAAACATGAACAGGCACATTTAGGCCTACACTGTGTAATGTGAGGTATGAACAGAGTATAGCTACACACCTATATACATAGACTAATATATTCACCAAACTGTAAGAGTCCATCCTCCTCACATACAGGGATCATGTAGGACTGGTCCAGTGTAGTCGTTAGTTGACGCAGACTCTCTACTGTCTGGTAGTCCGACTCTGATGACTTCTGTTAAGGTCAAGGTGAAATTGGAAGGTCAACAACAGATTCATCATAACAAGCTGACTGCAAAAGGCTTATATATTTTACTCATTATAAGTGTGACAAGGTAGAAAGCATTGAGTACAGCCAGCAGCATATAAGAGGCTTACTCTAATGGAGTAATATACACATCATATGCACTACATGAACATTTAGCTGTCTCCCACATGCCCACAGTGTTATGTACTGTACTGTACATGGTTACTAGTGTTAGCTATTCACACACACCGCACACAGAATTCTATAATGTGACAAAAGAGAAGCTAAGCTCAACCATGATACCTACATGCTTCCGAAAATAATTCACTATTTTGACGAAAGAGTAGAAATCAAAGTCTGGCGACTGGAGCAGGAGGAAGAAGGGTACTCTGTGATAATCAGTCATGTGGCGCAGAGTCTACAATACAATACAATAAACATACATGTATTATTGCAAAACAGTCTATACTGTGCAGTACACATAATGCCTATATACATATAAAATATAGACATGAACAGGGCTGCTTTGACCAGCATTGGAAAGTGAAATATGAATGTTACTTACCATTAGTCCAACGGCACAAGTAACTGGACAGAAGAGGCAAAGCGAAGGTGAACTTGTCTCTATTTCATCCTCCTCGGAATCATCTAAAATAGGGTAGTCTTTCATGTGGGTCGTCATTTGCTCATCACCTTCTTCTATGTACATTGCCATATTTGGTAATGTCCGCCGAATAGGCCTAGAGCAGATAATATGAGTGTTGGCAAAGTTACTCGGCAAATTGCTGCTTCTGGCAAAAACCCGTATGCAATTTTCCCTGGTAAGAAGAAATCAAAAGTAAAATAGGTCGATTCAAAATACAATATTGTTCTGCAATTTTCCCTGGGAGCAATGTGGTCTCGAACTGCCAACTTTCGGCACTCCGCCTATCATGTGGCTGAAGCTGCTACCATAACCATCATGGAAACCTCAAAAAAGGAAGCTTCGACAAACACATGTAGGCATATGGCTGCAATGAGCCCACACATAGCTGGACAGTTCCACCACAATATAAATATTTGATCGTAAATAAAGTTTCAAGTTTTGTTTGTGCTTTATACTACCTAATATTTATACTACATAAAATGATTTAATTTTAAATTTAATATAAATTAATATTATATCAATAATTAAATTTGATCCTCTATCTTAATTTCAACCAAATTAAGATCTAATTCATGTTTGATTGTTTCCTTGTTTGTTAGTTATTAATTGGTTAAATAATTTAATAACTACCACTATGACTATATTATAATATAAACAAAATAGAATAATAATATAATTATATTATATCATTAAATTATATTTTATTAATTATTTATAAACAATATAAGATCAATAATTATTATAATATATATATTAATAAATTTATATTAAAAGTCAAAAGATAATATTTATATTATATTATTTGGTATATTTTAATTTTTAAGCAAGGGATTTACATCATTATATAGAAAATGCCCAACCCCCCAAAATAATTATAATAATTTATTATAACAATTAATTACTTATTATTAAATTATTATTATTAATTATCATTATTTTATAAATTAAAATTAGAAAAAAATAACAAAATAAATTACAATACAATTCCAGATGAAGTAACTGCTCTGTGCGTGCGACAGATCTAAAATCAGAGCAAATTACTGATTATTATTGTATAACGTTATTAATGAAAACATTCATTTAATAGGATTTTGAAGAGCAAACACAAAACAGAACTTCATATTGTCATGTGTCTGTGGGGGCAGCCATATTGCATCAAAAACACTAAAAGAACTAAGGTTATTTTGTGAGGACCCGCTATTATATTAATTCATTTGTGAGAAAGTAAGCTATCTTTATCGCAATATGTGACAAATCGCGAGAACGTGACGCGCCAGTGGTGGCTTTATTGTTAAATATTTGGTAAGTTAGTATTTTCTCGCCTCATTTGCATCAATTTCCCAAAACACGAAACCGATAGACGTTTTGTTCTGTATGACATCCATAGAATTTATTTTTTAATTTAAAGCCAATGCATTTGTTATAATCTGAAAGACTAATTCTTAATTCCAAAACGTCAATCATTATCATATCTACATGTATATATATTTACGGATTATAATTATTTTTATATTTATTGTAATTGTATTATAATTATAATAATTATATTATATATTAAAAATATTATTCTCTCAATCTCTGTACACATTTGTTTCCTCTCTTCTGGCACTGTCATATTCCTTTTTTTTTTTCTTTGTTCTCCTCTCACTTTTTTGCTGTGTAGCTTCTTTTGTTCTCCTTTTTTTTAAGTACCTGCACAACAACATGATAAAAAACATGCAAAAGTTTTCAATATGAAAAACAAAAACATGATCGTGAGATTTCACAGATTTGTTACATGTACACTATGTTATTGTGGTGGAACTGTCCAGCTGTGTGTGTGGGCTGATTGCCGCTATACATGCGGTCGTTGAAGCTTCCTTTTTATGGGGTTGCCGAGATGGCCGTGATGGTAGCGGCTTCAGACACATGTTAGGCGCAGTGCCGGAGGTTGGCGGTTCGAGACCACATTGCTCCCAGGAGAAAGTCCACAACATTGGTGGCAGCTGGGATGCTGAAAGACCCATGGCTCGTTGTGGTGGGGAGAATGTGGTAGAACTGTCCAGCCGTGTGTGTGGGCTGATTGCCGCTATACATGCGGTCGTTGAAGCTTCCTTTTTTGGGGTTGCCGAGATGGCCGTGATGGTAGCGGCTTCAGACACATGCTAGGCGCAGTGCCGGAGGTTGGCGGTTCGAGACCACATTGCTCCCAGGAAAAAGTCCACAACATTATATTGCACATTAAATAAAGTTATATATATGTATATATATATATATATTAAAAAACCCATTACATCACATTGACATGTTCAAAGTTTCTGACTCTAAAGAGGCATGTCTATCGCTCTAAGTTTTTTCGCCCCTAGGTGGTTTTAACAGGATTTTATATCAACATAGACGGAAGTACACGACATTACGTGGGTCACTGACACTCTAGGAAGTTCAAACCAAGTTTTTCAAACTGCCAAACTGAATTTAAAACTGTCTGTCTGTCGAGTCTCGAAACCTCCAGTTGGAGGAAATTTGAGACCTTCAGTTCGTCAGTATGCTATATTATTCCACTACTAGTCAATTTCATTTTTATATTACCCTCTATGGTTATGGTTAGATTATAGATGAGAAGATAGAGGCTGGAATCAGAAGTTCAAAGCTGGTTTTATTTTCCTTTAAGTTCATGGGTGAAAATTTGTGAGCAGAATAAACTTGTAATATTTAGTCAAAATTAGCAGTGACATTTGTCGCATATTGTAAATTTAGTAATTTTAGACATAAGTAATGCAGTTGCCGCAATGGCGAAAAACCTATCCTATATCAAACTAGTCCATAATATTTTAAAAATTTGTACATTCTGCTTGATGTATGAATATATTCTCAAAATGGTGAAGAAACTAAGCTTTGAATTAAGTGCATGTGCATGGCTTATATTTCTTGACACCTTGGCCTCAATGGAAGGAAACAATATACATTGTAGCATGTTATTCTTTGTATAGTGTGCCCAGATAAAATATTGGGCCAACTAAAACAGCAGCTACATGTATATTAGTAAATTCTGTAAAACAATTAGATTTATACTGTACTCTTTCTATGTAGACAACTTGAATTCAAGAAATTTACCTATTAGACAAAATGCAAACAGTTGCGTCTTGTTAACAGAGTTGCATTCAGAGTAGCTGGGTAAATGTGAGCAAGAGAACACAAATCTGCCTATTGTAGCACAAATACAACAAGCCTGAATAGGAGAAGAGAGACTACATTGGACATACAGGAATCACATGTCATAACCCCTTTAAGGCGGCATACCCTATTCAAATTCTTCCACAGTTTTACATCATGTGATGCGTTATGTTTGAAGTGCCAAGACACTTGGGCCTGTAGTGTAACCAAATTTCTTTTACTTGAAATGTTTTCACAAAGTTAGGGACACTCAGTATTATAGGGTTATGTTCACTTTGTTCTCATGCTATTGAAGAATGAGCTGTAGTTGGTCGATAAGAGGAGACCAAGCTGTTGAGCAAACTATAAGACGACATGGAGTCTATGTTAGTCTGCACTACAATGGGAGAATCCTCCGAGTCAGCTGACCCGGAGGTGGCAGCTGGGGATACTGTAAGCACACTAAATGCGCTTGAAGGTCCAAGAGATGATACATTTGTTGATAACCAGACTGGTCACCAACGTCCGGGTTCTGTGGTGATACTTCGATCTGATCCTATGCGTCTACCAATGGTGTGCGGACTGTGTGGAAATCAGTTTGCTACAGCTAAAGGTTAGTGTCAGTATGACTCTTGGCAATGTATTGTGCAGTGAATGGATACATTGTTGTATTTTTTAGCAAGTAATAGATACATGTAGGACCTGAGTTCATAACATAATCTGATTTTATGTAATAATCCAGAGCTGGGGAATCATATGAATGTACACAGAGAGGGAGATAGTTTTGTCGTCAAAAGGGGAAGAGGCAGACCTAAGGGATCAAGAACTAGAAAGATTCCTGTGGATAGTGCTTCAGAAAATGAGGTTGTTAAAGAGACAGCGGCGACTAATCAGTCACTGAGGTAACTCACATGCAGTACATACAGACTGTAGATATTCCAGTTACCTGTATATATATATTACCTATAGTCTAATACTTGGTATGTACATGTATATATGTATATTACCTAATAACAGTCTAGTACTTGGTATGTATATATATATACATGTATATATATATGTATATTACCTAATAACAGTCTAGTACTTGGTATGTATATATATATACATGTATATATACATGTATATTACCTAATAACAGTCTAATACTTGGTATGTATATATACTACCTACAGTTTATGTGCTACAGGTATACGGTAGAGAGTGATAACTCAACTAGAAGAAGTCAGAGGCCAGTGAAGCGACCAAACAGTGATGTCTACGTTCATGACGACAAAGAGCTGGATGATGTGAGTGTAGAAGTATTTGTCTGCCCTTTAGAGTACCTTTAATATCAGTAAATATGGGATTAAAGATATATCTACATGATCATTGTTGTGTTTTAGCTGCTGGAAAGAGAAAGAAATGTTACCTCTCACCCTAAAGGGAGCAGCTCGAACATTGAAGGTGTGAAGATTGCTAGACTCGAGGACTTTGTACCCGAGAGTGTGGTAAGCTAACTCTCACTACTAGCTACATACGCAGTATAATGCAAATATTGCAACTGTTCGTTTCCTTGGTTACTACTTCAAATTTTTGGATACCGCTCCACCTACTTGGCTTTCACATCATTACTTTAGCCCTTGATACCCAATGCTAACTCTGGGGCTGATGGCGAAGGACTGAATGAAACTGAGCTAAACGAAGGACTCTTTGACATTCCAAATAAAGCACATTCAGTGGTGATTGATCCCAGCGGCGCCCCAAACCAGCAGGTAACCCCTCAGACTAGTCCATAGCCGTTAGGTGTCTGAGTGTGCACTGTTGATTGGTTGTTAGGTGTCTGGGTGTGCACTGTCGATTAGCTGAAACTCTAGTGAGGTAATATGGTTACAGGACGGTGGAGAAGAAGTCGATACCAATGTATCTCAGTTGATGTCTAGTGGTAACCTTGGCTTGAGCAATGAACATCAAACTACCAACCTGCTAGTGGCAGATGGTGTGGTGGACGGAGAAGTCAATTGTGATGATGCAGATGTCACTCATATAGAAGTGTGTCTAGAGGTCTTTGGCAACGAGTTTGCTAGCCAAACAGGTAGGGATGGGAGAACATTGGTCCACCCCCTCCCCCCCCCCCCTATTGCTCAGTCAGAATGAGCCTATTGTTTAGTGTTTATATTCCCTTTGGTGGTGTGTAACAATGCCGATGTCTGTCTATAGGTACTACTGGATCAGAAATTGTTGCCACCTCAGGATCACGAATGTGTGAACTCTGCTTCTCTGTAAGTACCTTAATATCCCACCACAGTTGTAGAACAAGTGTAATGGTTATTCACTTATTTATCGACATCTATGTATGACACTCGACTGGTTGTATAACAGGTGCTCCCAGTTGATAAGATGAAGGAGCACATGATAAACGTGCACATGGATATAACCACCCAGGAGTTCTCATGCCCCAAGCCTGACTGTCATACCACATACAGTAGCATAGCTAAACTGAGGGAGCACATGACTGAGGTGCATCAGACACCTGCTGCAGGTGCCAGCCTGCCCAGAGTTTATGCATGTGAAGTGCCTGACTGTAACACGGTGAGTATATTGTGATATGGATAGAAGAACTGGGTGTATATTATTTGTGTTTTTCTATTCCATGCGAGACATACAATAATATACACTGTACATGTATATCTACCGTTGTCCTTTTGTATTCACTTATACAAAGTATTAGCTATTTTCAACTGTTGTCACAGCTGAGTATAGACTTTCAAACTAATAATTAACTGGTTATGAACTAGTAACTCTGATTGGTTACTAGTTAGTAGAAGTGTAGGTGTGCATTATCACCTCAATTATTTGTATATTCTTTTTGTTATTATAATGTTAATATAATTGTAGATATACAAGACTAAGAGCTCGTTGAAACTGCATATTGCTGAAGCACATTCAGACTTGGCTCAACAAGCCACCACCTGTGAGATCTGTCACAAGGTATGCTGCTACTGTCAACTTACTACCTAGCACTTGCTGGTACTTGTCTAATAAATTGGTGAACTTGTTATTCTCCTTTTGTTTTTGCTTTCCAGAAGTGTTATCACATTTTATGAGCTACTAATTATATAAAGAACTGATATTATCAGGATCTTACAACACATGGCCATAGAGTTTATAGTCTTAGAGTGTAACACATGGCCATAGAGTTTATAGTCTTAGAGTGAAACACATGGCCATAGAGTTTATAGTCTTAGAGTGAAACACATGGCCATAGAGTTTATAGTCTTAGAGTGCAACACATGACCATAGAGTTCATAGTCTTAGTGCGTTGTTTCTTACCTCCAGGTATTCAAGAGCAAGAGAGCTCACTCTAGTCACATGAAGGCTCACACCAAAGTTCTAGAGCCTGTCCAGTGTCCAAAGTGTGGCAAACAGTTCAAGCACCCTTCTGCACTCAAGTTTCACATGTACGTTAGTATTAGAGTATATTAGCTGTACAGTCATGTGAAGTTATCTTCTCTTGTTAGTCTCTGCGCGTAGGAGTGGACAACTCCTATGCTTGGATTGATATAATGTGCTAAATCTAACTACATAATAATATATTATTTACTCTATCTCACTATGCCACATATATTGTATTATACTGTGTGCTATTGTATTACACTATGTATGTATTACACTATGTATTACACTATGTATGTATTACACTATAATATATTGCTATGCAGGTCTATGATGCCAGAATGTGACAAACCAAAGTATGTGTGTGAATGTGGATACAAAGCAGTGACACCGTGGAGGTTAAACAGCCACAAGCAGCAGGTTCATTCCAGTGAGTCTCATAGATGTCTATGTGTATATTATATAGATGTCTATGTGTGTATTATATAGATGTCTATGTGTATATTATATAAATGTCTATGTGTATACTATATAGATGTCTATGTGTATATTATATAGATGTCTATGTGTATATTATATAGATGTCTATGTGTATACTATATAGATGTCTATGTGTATATATGGCTAAGTATACACTATGTGTGTTACAGCTGCCAGACCGTACACATGCGAGTTCTGCCAGAAGACATACAAGACAAATGAGATGCTACGACAGCACAAGTACAAGCTACACACAGGAACCCCAACGTTTGAGTGTGACATCTGTGGTAAGAAGTTCTTCTACGCTGCTGAGCTACGTGAGCACAGCCAGCTCCATGCAAGTAAGTCTGGTCGACCTTGACATTTATGTGGAGCCACTAAACTGTATTATATTGTACTGTATCAAATATATCACGGAGAGTATATTGCATGTAGCTATATTTTAGTCTGCTATATATGTAATGTAGGTTATGTTTACAGCTAAAGCAGCGTATTTCTGTTTAGTTATTTTCACCTTTCAAATTTATTCTGATCGGTTTTTTTCTTAATCTGTTAACTAGGTTTCTAGCATTTGTATGCTAAACATAGCTAACTATGCGTCTGCCTCGTAGTTTTTATCTTTTAATATAATATTATATTGTGGCTACCAAAGAGTATATTATATTATATGTGATAAACTATAATATAATTTATGTTGTAGCTACCAAAGAGTATGTATGTGAGATATGTAACAGAGCGTTCAAGACAATGCACGTGTACAGAGGACATATGAATGGTAAACACTCCAACACCTGGTACAGCTGTGGTTTCTGTAAGTTCACTACTTCACACAAGAAATCAATGAAGAGACACATGATCCTGGGTGAGTCTCTTCTCTTATACAACATACATAACTGTATAAACATATACCGTGTCGCCATGGTAACATACATAACTGTATAAACATATACTGTGTCACTATGGTAACATACGTAACTGTATAAACATATACTGTGTCACTATGGTAACATACGTAACTGTATAAACATATACTGTGTCACTATGGTAACATACGTAACTGTATAAACATATACTGTGTCACTATGGTAACATACGTAACTGTATAAACATATACCGTGTCGCCATGGTAACATACATAACTGTATAAACATATACTGTGTCACTATGGTAACATACGTAACTGTATAAACATATAACGTGTCACCATGGTAACATACATAACTGTATAAACATATAACGTGTCACCATGGTAACATACATAACTGTATAAACATATACTGTGTCGCCATGGTGACATACATGTACATAGCAGTTAAGTGATGTTTGGAGTTGTTTTCTTGCCCAGCAGGCAAATCTTGTACCAGACTCACCAACTACTTACTCCACCTCCTCCCCCCCAAGATGACTCAATTCATAATAAGTAGCCATATTAGTTGTAGGCTACACATCCTCTTCATATACACCAACATTACTGTAAGGAGAGGATGTGTATTGTACCAAGTGACTAACCGTAAGATGGACCAGTAGAACATACCATAGTATGTACTACTTGTATGTTTTAGTACATAAACTGTAGGATGGACCAGTAGAACATACCATAGTATGTACTACTTGTATGTTTTAGTACATAAACTGTAAGATATACCAGTAGAACATACCATAGTATGTACTACTTGTATGTTTTAGTACATAAACTGTAAGGTATACCAGTAGAACATACCATAGTATGTACTACTTGTATGTTTTAGTACATAAACTGTAAGATGGACCAGTAGAACATACCATAATATGTACTACTTGTATGTTTTACTACATAAACTGTAAGATGGACCAGTAGAACATACAATAATATGCACTACTTGTATGTTTTAGTACATAAACTGTAAGATGGACCAGTAGAACATACCATAATATGTACTACTTGTATGTTTTACTACATAAACTGTAAGATGGACCAGTAGAACATACAATAATATGTACTACTTGTATGTTTTAGTACATAAACTGAAGAACGTCACTCTAGAAGTAACTCCTGAAGTGAGCAGTATGTTACCTGAGCAGGTGGAGATAATACAGAATGATACAGAGTTACACAGTCTACAGTTGTCCGAGAATGGACAGGTCATCAACTCTATACAGCATGTACAGGTCAGTCAGTGCACTAGTCGGTTAGTATATTGTGTTTGTGGAATAATGTATCCATTATTGCATCAGTGCTTCAGCTTAGTGTGATAGTTAGTGCTGCAATACGCTACTGTCTACTAATGGGGTATAACGTTATGTCTTGTATTATACAGTATGAAGACGTGGGAGATCACTCGGTTGTTATGCAGCATGCAGACACCGGGGAAGTTATGTCACATGATCAGATAACAGGGGAGGTAATCTCCGATGAGCACATAGTCGGGCAGGTCATAACTCAAGAACAAATGGATGAGCTTATCAGAACTCACCAGCAGGCTGGTAGGTATCCATAGCAACGGACAGTTAGTTAGCTTAGTTACCATAGCAACAGTGCCACGGCGCCATAGCAACAGACTGCGCAGACTAAAAGACAACAAAACTAAACACTGGAGTATGTCAAAGATTGGACTGTATTACTGCTAAGTTGGAGCTAGGGCTCATCTCATATTTCCTCTTTATGCTGCGGTCGTAGTACATGCTGCACATGTGTATATGTTGTACATGTATGTCTATACATGTATGTCGTAATACATATATGTATGTATGTCGTAATACATATATGTATGTATGTCGTAATACATATACATATATACATGTATGTTGTAGTTGCTGGGTCAATGAACGTAAGTGAAGTGTCACAGGTACTGGTATCACTGAGCTCTAGCGGAGGTGTCGTGACTGATACTACTGATACTGCAGTAGCAGAAGATGTACTCACTCATACTCTTACTGATACTCATACTCAAGTGGTAGCAAACAACTATCAAGTAGCCAATACTACTACTACCTCAATAACTACATCATGACCAGCCCACTTAACTAAACAGTTCATACTACATCCACTGGCAATCAGTAAATACTGTATTATTTTAGTAATACTTGACTTTGTCTATGCAAATATTGTTTGTTTTTTATTACCAGTATTTTCAGTGTGTTCCCTTCTGGTTGTGTTTAAAATCTGAAGTCCTGTCTTTACACTGTAGATATTTCAAAACAAAAATCTGTATTCGTTTGTTAAAAATCTATTTATTTTGATTCGTGAGCAAGTTGGTGTAATAGAAGATATGTTTAATATGTAAGATTGTAAAAAATTAAAGAAAAAATATAAAATTCCTAAAAATATTTGTATCCAGATATAATAATTGATTTGTATTACCACGGCCTCCACATTGTTGTAGAACTTGTGCTCTCTTTGTGTGTTGGTGGCCATGATGGAGTGCTTGGAGTACAAGTAGTAGTGTTTCTATACATGTTGAATTGGGAGTTACCTACTCGCTGCTGTGGAACAGCTTGTAGTAATGTCATAGGAATAGCAGTATGTGTAGACTGTGAGCTACCAGTTAAACTAGGAGTGGGTGAGGGGTATCCTGTAGATGAACTGCTATTTGTTGGACTAGGTATCCTAATCTGTAGGCTGTGAGTTACTGGAGGGTCCTGTTGGAGCAGCCCCAGCCTTTGCATCTGCTCAACGCTCATAGAATCTGGACCACATTCTACAGCATAGGAAAATGGCGATAAGTACATAATATTATATTGTAATATTATTCTATCATCTAGTACTCTGGGCCACATTCTACACCTGGCTTGATGTCAAGTAGACTATAGATATTGTGAGACAATAAATATGCTGCCAGAATATACCTGTACTACCAATACTGAGTATCTCTAACCTATACATATACTCAGGTAGAAGTAGCACAATTCTCACACCAGTTTCATCATCCTAATACTGGCTTAGCAAAGAGCCAACCCCAAACTAAGATATGCTAGGGTATGGGCTAGTAATGTCTCAGTATTGTATAGAACAGTGAACACTCACCTATCACTTTGGTCCTAAGCCTCTGTTTCAGGTTACGAATGTGATGGACGGCCATTTGCAGAATATCAGCTTTCTCCAGTTTGTTTGTGGGCACTGAATGGTCGGCCTCTGACAGCAAATCGTGTAGTTCATACAGGTACTTGTTTATCCTTTCCCTCCGTTTCTTTTCTACCAGTGGTTTATTCATCTACAATGAGAAATATTGTATTACAACCATAGCAATGTTGTATTACAATCATAGATATTATATTACAACCATAGCAATGTTGTATTATACATGTAGCTAGAAAACAGTGTGGTTAGTAGTACAATAAGTTGTTGTGTTACTCAGCAAGTGAAAAACTATAAATACATGCAGCTAAATTGTTAGGAAATAAAATAGTCATAAGATGATACATACCTTCCTTCTAATCTTAGCATCATCTTTACTATTAGATACAAAAGTCATGTTGAACTTTAGTTGAAATACGAGAAAGTTGTCGACGTCCCAAGTGTGAAGCACAAAGCTGTTCTGTGCCTAGACTACATTAACTCCCAACCTTTATAGCAATCAACTGCAGGAGCAGGCTGGTTATGCCAGCTAAGCTCCTCCCATAAGTGTGGCCATGGGAAGACTCTCTAACCAGTTCTAACAATAGGCTATCTTTGTTTAGATCAGGTGTCAACAATACATCATAGTCTTCACACACTTCACAGATTTTGTTAAAGTGTGGGAACCTAGAGTTTCCCACGTGCTCTCAGCCACATTCCAATAGATACAATCCCAAAAGGCTCCTTAAGTATATTTACTTATGATAATATCCTAAACTATAATATATCCAACTTCACAGCTTCCAAACAAGCTTTATACTGCTCACTTTAATTAATTAGCTCCCATAATTTATCTCAAACTTCAAAAAAAACTTTGATAGGTGATTATATTTCTTTGTGTTTTCAAACCATGTGGTTATTCAATACTCTTACCTCATTTTAGTTAGAATTGAAAAACAAACAAGCAGATTTGCATGTTGATACTAAAGGGTATAAGTCAAGATGATTAGTAGGTCAGTAAGGGCGGGCTTTTCAAACAGAACAACTGTCCAAACACAAAGCTAAAATAGTGTGATGGTTCCCAGGTTAGCTAACAGTGTGTCATAACTAAGTACTAAGTAAATATATTTAAAACTAAGCTTGATGCCACTCTACTAAACTTCCCAAGTCAAACAACAAGTTTAACAAAACTGGTGTAAAGTAAAATTTAAATGTTGTGCATAAATGTGGACTACTAATAGAGCATATCAACAGCCAATAGGTGAATAAGATAATATTAAGGGGATGTCAACTATAAGAAACAAAACAGCAATCCAGGTTATCTTCCATGGGTAAAAATATATGCAAAAATGTGTAGTCTGTGCTGAATGGGAAACACATACATACTACACACAGTACAACAAATTCTAATAGCTGAAAGCTTAGTAGGCTTTGCATGTTTTGAGGTAAATTTGGGGTGGAGTAACACACTGAACGTGACCATATACAACGTATAGTCATAACTGCAGATGATATAACTCCTGTCTTATCCAGTAGCATATACCATGTAGTTATTCAAAGCAAAAACATGTGGCCAGAACAGCCATTATGGAGACTTGGAATACCAGGAAATCAGCTAGAACAGCCTGAACCATAGATAGGAATATGTGAGTACATGACTGTTCTAATTCCACGTAAAAACAAACATTTTAAACAAACAAACTGGTGATCAAGGCAACAATTTGAGAACACAGCTTGTCTCTTAGAAAAAAATGTTGTTATTGGGAAAGGCATTTTTGTATTTTTACACCTGCTTCATTTAACAATAAAATATACTGAATGATAGTTTACAAACAGAATAACTCATTCCATGACAGAAATATACATAATTATGTACCTGACCATAATATTATTATGAACACTCACTTGATAGGAGAATAGTAGCAGCATTATTGTATTAGTGAGGGTATGTACATATCCATATGGAAAGAATGATACCTGCACAATTTTAGAATAGATGACCCTCATAATGGAGACCTGTTTATTGGTGGGTGCTGGAGTCCCCCCCCCCCCTCTAAATAGAGAATTGGTTGCCAGGTATGCCACTATCACTATGATATGAGGGAGATTGACAAGTGTGCCCATTTCCCACAAGAATGCTGTCTCTATCTGTGACTAGTGGGAGAGGTATCTAATTAGCTGCAGTCTTTGAAGCACTAGACATGTCAGCTCTACTCATCCACATGGAACAGCGTGTCACTCAGCAGGACCCTCACTGCCAGACTGGCCCTGACAGGAGCTGCAAAGTGCCCCCATAGCATACTGAATACCTCAACACTTTCATGTAACTACCAAAGACTTGAGATTCTTTAGATAAAAAGACCACAATCAGTGGTTGGCCAATTACCTGCTTACTGATTTACTAAACAAGTTATTTGTATTAATTAAATAATTAGATTACTTCAGCTGGCAATCTTTGCCTCTATTTACTATAATATTATTATAACATATTAATAATATCAAATTTTCAAAGAAAATATAAAACAGTTGATTGTCTCAAAGAGTAGTTGGGAACCATCTAGCTATTTATATTTAGATTGGTGGTTCACACAGAGACAAATATTTAGGGATTTATCTTTTGATGGCGGCTTTGAACCTACCATCTATCATGTACCATACAGATACAGTATACCTTTTATTATGTTGTTGTAATGATAATCCAGCTATATAGTGTTCCTAGATATACATGATGTACATGTAGATATAGACAAATATATAAACATGTATACACACTGTATGTATTCCGACATTTACATGTAGATGTAGATATGTATACACAGATATATACACTGTACATGTATATATACCTAGATATAGACATGTATTAATACAGTTGTATATACTTATATGTGTATATATATACAGACATAATAGTTATACACTGTACATAGGCAGATATATGCACTATAATATACATATACATGTATATCTTTAAAAATATCATTTTATGCAAAGTGTAGGCAAATGTTGTAGATACACTGTAGAATGTAGTCTACATGAACCAATAGACTTGTAGATTTATTGTACACATGTGATTACGGTCTAACTTTGTGTGTTTTATGAGAACTGATGCTATCTACCACCGATCAGTATTAGGTTGACATACTACATGTATTTCTATTGGAAATCACTGAATATTTTGCCACCTGGTGGGTACACTGTGGATAGATAGATAGAAGAATGTTGTCCTGTTATTACCCCAGTGTTTGTTTATTGATATGGATAATCAGTGTATAGAGAGATAGAGCAAGTATTGCACACTTTCCAGTAAAGCTGCATAGTCAGAGTCTTATCCTTAAACCTCGATACATAACAGCTCAACTCAGAGCTATTAGAGAGGGATGACATCCACCCTTAATTCTGATGGGTGTTAACATGATAAAACATAGGCTAGTATCTCTATTGTCTACCCTACACCGTGGGAACTCTGAGAGGAGGGCCATGTTCTCAAATTTACTGACAGAAGGGCTTGTCATCTAGCCAATCAGAGGAGAGTATTGAGGCGGCAGGTGCATTCCCACGGAGGATAGCCCATTGAGGTAGGACTATTTGGTCGTATGTGTGAAGCAATGCACTCACGCTCCATTAAACTCTAAATAACACCACTACTACTTATATTATCTATCCGTACAGCTGATTTCATATTAATTTAGCCTTTCACATGTATGAACAGGAGATATTTACAAATTAAACAAACCCATAATAACCTTAAATCAGCCTCCTTCAGTTTCTAAAGTAGATGCTTACACAATAACTCAGTCAGGCATTACACACAGTAGACTAGAAGATTAACAATATCTCTATCTCTCTCTCTGCATGCTGGGCCTGTTAGCATCTATCCCGTGCCCAACATGCATCAATTGCTTTTTACAGGCTCTAAACAGCACAAAATTACTGGAGGAAAATATGCTGCGAAATTTATTTACCAACTTAATTGCTGCAGCTGAGAGAAATAAGGTTCGTCTGTGACCAATCATTGCTATTGCAATACAGTAATTGGTAGATTTAGAATATCGTGCTACACCCAATAATTCTTTCTCATCTACTGAATAAAAAACAATCAGATTGATTTGTGTGTATTAGCATCATGATTCATAGGAAAAAGTGTTAAAACTTTTCACACGCTACCCAAATAAAAAATGGGAATAGCAAAATCATTTGAACAAAAAAGGGGTAATCAGGTATAATCAAAAGGATGCTCAACAAAATGTAAAATAATGATGATCTGCTGCTACTATATATCATATAGTGTGTAGTATTTCATATACGTACAGCATATCTACTACTATATATCATATAGTGTGTAGTATATCATATACATACAGCATATCTACTACTATATATCATATAGTGTAGTATATCATATACGTACAGCATATCTACTACTATATATCATATAGTGTGTAGTATATCATATACGTACAGCATATCTACTACTATATATCATATAGTGTGTAGTATATCATATACGTACAGCATATCTACTACTATATATCATATAGTGTGTAGTATATCATATACGTACAGGCTACAGCATATCTACTACTAGCCTATATATCATATAGTGTAGTATATCATATACGTACAGCATATCTACTACTATATATCATATAGTGTGTAGTATATCATATACGTACAGCATATCTACTACTATATATCATATAGTGTGTAGTATATCATATACGTACAGCATATCTACTACTATATATCATATAATGTGTAGTATATCATATACGTACAGCATATCCTACTACTATATATCATATAGTGTAGTATATCATATACGTACAGCATATCTACTACTATATATCATATAGTGTGTAGTATATCATATACGTACAGCATATCTACTATTATAATATATCAAATAGTATATCATGTACGTACAGCATATCTGCTACTATATATCATATAGTGTGTAGTATATCATATACGTACAGCATATCTACTACTATATATCATATAGTGTGTAGTATATCATATACGTACAGCATATCTACTACTATAATATATCATATAGTGTGTAGTATATCATATACGTACAGCATATCTACTACTATATATCATATAGTGTGTAGTATATCATATACGTACAGCATATCTACTACTATATATCATATAGTGTGTAGTATATCATATACGTACAGCATATCTACTACTATAATATATCATATAGTATATCATGTACGTACAGCATATCTACTACTGTATATCTTACAGTATATCATATACGTACAGCATATCTACTACTATAATATATCATATAGTATATCATGTACGTATATATCATATAGTTTAGCATCTCAATTTTATCTGTTTATGATTTAGTGAAACGAAATGCATTGTACTGTAAATCTAAATCAAATCTAATAATGTGTCTTACAAAGTTATACAGCACTGACATAATAGTGTATGTAGGCCTACATGTACATTGTTATAATGGTACAATGTACATACATGTATACAACACAATTCATCTTAGGAGCAGATAACTACCACATAGTGTATTAGACAACATATACATTGTACATGTCCTGCACATGCAGTACATTGTAGATACAAGTATTATCAACCCGTAGTTCTGTGCATTTAACACAACATAACATAATGCAAAATAACGTAACGTAACATAATGCAACACAATGTAACATAACGCAACACAATGTAACATAATGTAATACATGTATAACGTAACATAACATAACATGACATATATATAACATAACGTAGCATAGCGTAACATAACATAATGTGATATATATGTGTATAGTGTATACATTGTGTATACATAGTAGTAATATGTCTTTTATCTGATGATTGTTATATTATCTTTTATTCCAGTAATTTTAGTATATAGCATGAAACTAGTAGTAATAAGACATAAGACAGTGAGATTCCACCAAACATTAGTGTATACACTATGTAGCTAGTGATGTAGCCTACATGTAGTGGTAGGAGCAAAAACTGCTTGCTAACCTGCATGGTGTGATTTGAAGTAATTATGGGTGTTCAATATACCTTGATTCATAGTACCCTTCTCCAGGCTCTCAGATGGATTTGTTAGTGGCCTGGACACTATTGTAAAAACAATTGGGTAAAGAATAGTTATGGATATTTTCACTACTTCACTATTGTCAACACAACAGACAACAGCTGTATACTTACATGTGAGCCTACAGTCACTATTGTTATACGTATGTATGTCTTCTAGTTTGAAGAATGATGGAGAGTAAAAATAAGACACTCACAAATGTTTTTATGCGTCATGTAATTGATTCTTTTTCATAATGACAGTTTTATAATAATTATTATAATTTTGTAACATGTATACTACTAAAGACAGCCCCACAGAATATTCATCATGGTTATCGGCTGTTACCTTAAGCTACTTACATGTACATTGGCTGACAGTCAAGTAACACACAAGATGCAATGAAAACATCTCTCATTTCTACTACTGCATTACATAGCAATAGCAAGCAATGGCAAAATGGTAATTTTGACCAAAAAACAATCTACAGTATTATTAGTATAATTACAATGTAGCTCGCATTGCGTATAATTGAAAGTTGTCCTCTCACAAATTTGGGAGAGGACAACTTAGTAACAATAATGGTACTGTCTTTATTAGAAGTTGTCTTTTCATTAAATAATCAATGAACCTTCCGATTGGCCAATTTTGTTGACCAGGAGTTAGCCTGAGATACTGAAGAAAACATAATATGCATGCAAATGTAGCTGCGGCGAATGAGTGATTAAGGTACTCGGTTCATTTAATTCGGAAACTAAAAAATTTTCATAAGCAAAGGAGAAACTCGGAAATTTAATTTTTGTTCATGGACTTATTGATAAATGATAACTATACTAATACTAGCCCTTGTAATCTTAATAAACTGGGTTTAAATAGTTGAATTAGCCACAAAACAATTGTAGGTGGTAGGTTGTCAAAGCATCAACTTAAAGTAATAATGATAAGTATCATTTAATTTTAATTTTCACTGAAAATCATTTTGTCAAGAGCTCATTCCATTGATTGATCTGATTTTGATCAACTCATAATAACTCATCATGCTCATGATGATGATGATCAAATCGATGAGTAAAAGTGCTTACTTGGAAGAAGTAAACACTTTTACTCATTGATTTGATGAGCCTCATCATGCTCATGATAATGATTGGAATTTTGATTTGGATAGTACCAATCTATGTTTGGTTAATATTGAAACAAAAGAAAAATCAAAATTAAAATAACTAAAGATAGGCCTACTAAAGGATGAAGACAAGCATGGCAAGGAGATATGAGCATTTCATCATACGCGGAGGTCATATCATATGACCTCCACGCGGAGGTCATATCATATGACCTCCATGTATGATGAAATAATAAATGATAAAACCTATAATGCCATGACTACTCGTGAACTTGCCTCAATAGCTGCTCAAACACGCACACACCACAACAGCTTCCTACCATGTACTATAAACAACATGCACAAAGAACAAAATTGATTAACATAATGAAAATTGCGAAAAACCGATGAATACGTCGCTATAAATTTAAACCAATACTGCTCGAAACAGCAGATTTCTGTAAACTCTGAATCACTGTCTAAACACAATGTATCACTCCGGTGCTCCCCTTATCAAAATTCAAGAGCCTACTATTTCTTCAAATGTAAAGAAAGGAATTCATTTGCCAACTCATCTCACGGTTTCATTCAATCAGTGTGAATTCAATGTCATGTGAATGCTATGGCAATGAATGATCTATCAAATTATTATAATAACCTCATCGACCCGGTTCATTTCTGATTTCATGGTCAGATATATATTGAATGATTCAGATGGATTCACATAAAATTGCTTTAATTTCTATATCATTGTCTTTTGTCAAATTATTTGAATATATAATCATAGATAATTTAATGCCAATATTAATTTATGGTTTGGTATTACAATAATAACTTTAAAGTATAGTTAACTAACGCTTTTATTGCATTTATTAATTATAATTATTGTTGAATGAATATCATTAAAATTACTTAGTTCATCTAATGATCATTATACAAATATCGTGATTAAAAATTAACTGTAATAAAATTTAAATTGTAGTTATAAGATTGTATTTTGCGTAATTTATAACATAGGGTAAATGTGCACGGTAATAACATAATTATAATATAATGTAAGATACTATTTGATAGAGCCTTGGCTATGTATTAGGCCTAATAAAGTAATTATATTAAATTCCAATGGTTTTATACCCTTATACATTTATCTTCTATGCTAATGAATTTGAATAACTGACTCTCTGTATGTCCTAATAAAACAGCTCTACCAGATCACCTAATTGTGTTACCAAGTTCCTATAAATTTTTCATAGTTTTATTCAGTATAGTAGAGCAATTGGCCATGGCATTTATACAGGCATTCATTTGGTATTTGATTGTGTTACATATAGACTGAATAAGCTACATGCACATGTGGTGTTGGGGAACTGTTATTATATATATAAAGATTATGTATCCTATTGTTATGTTCAGTACTATACTATAGCTGGTATGTATGAGTTAGCAATGGGGTTCAAAGTTCTGCTTGTTGAACTTGTTAACCTGCGGCTGACTGAAGCACACCACTATATAATATACTTGTGATTAGTGATGGTCGCACATCGCTAGTAGTTGGTTGAAACTGCAATGCAAACTCTGCATAGCACCATATAACACTGGTCAGGATATACCACAGTGGTCAACATTTACCGCACTGGTCAATATATACCATGGTCAGCGCACAATGTCATGTGACTCAATACATGTATGGAGATACTATGTCATGTGACTCAATACATGTATGGAGATACTATGTCATGTGACTCAATACATGTATGGAGATACTATGTCATGTGACTCAATACATGTATGGACATACTATGAGTCTATGCTACTACTCATACTCATACTCAGTTCGTGCTGATGGTTATTCAGTAGACAGCACTAGTTAGTCTAGTGATGAGGTTAGCATAACAGACACCTGTATCTTGTCGTCTATTGTCTACTATAGATAGAGATAGGATCTTGTTATGGTAGGCTAGTACTCTACTAGCATGTACTGACAGAGTCACTATTGCATCAGCAAATACAAGTACTCATGTTTATTGTATAATATAGTGTATTGATATGGATGGAATGAGGAAATGCATGCAAACTCTCTTTGAGCATTCTGTAGTACATGCACTATAACACTATCAATACAGAACACACATACACAGTACATGTACTATAACACTATCAATACAGTGTATACACGGTACATGTATTATAACACTATCAATACAGTGTATACACAGTACATGTATTATAACACTATCAATACAGTGCATACACAGTACATGTACTATAACACTATCAATACAGTGCATACACAGTACATGTTTATAACACTATCAATACAGTGCATACACAGTACATGTACTATAACACTATCAATACAGTGCATACACAGTACATGTACTATAACACTATCAATACAGTGTATACACGGTACATGTATTATAACACTATCAATACAGTGTATACACAGTACATGTATTATAACACTATCAATACAGTGTATACACAGTACATGTATTATAACACTATCAATACAGTGTATACACAGTACATGTATTATAACACTATCAATACAGTGTATACACGGTACATGTACTATAACACTATCAATACAGTGTATACACAGTACATGTATTATAACACTATCAATACAGTGTATACTCAGTACATGTATTATAACACTATCAATACAGTGTATACTCAGTACATGTATTATAACACTATCAATACAGTGTATACACAGTACATGTACTATAGCACTATCAATACAGTGCATACACAGTACATGTACTATAACACTATCAATACAGTGTATACACGGTACATGTATTATAACACTATCAATACAGTGCATACACAGTACATGTACTATAACACTATCAATACAGTGTATACACGGTACATGTATTATAACACTATCAATACAGTGTATACACAGTACATGTATTATAACACTATCAATACAGTGCATACACAGTACATGTATTATAACACTATCAATACAGTGTATACACAGTACATGTACTATAACACTATCAATACAGTGTATACACGGTACATGTATTATAACACTATCAATACAGTGCATACACAGTACATGTACTATAACACTATCAATACAGTGTATACACGGTACATGTATTATAACACTATCAATACAGTGTATACTCAGTACATGTATTATAACACTATCAATACAGTGTATACACAGTACATGTATTATAACACTATCAATACAGTGTATACACAGTACATGTATTATAACACTATCAATACAGTGTATACACAGTACATGCAGTGCAAGCAATAACAAACAGTATACACATTATTTACCACTTTATTCTTTACTAGCAGACAGCCAGCTACCAGACTGAGAGACACCTTGATTCATCTAATGGATGAGAAAACAGCTGATGAGGCAAGTGTAAACTGCTATACTCTACTGACTATACACTGCTATACTCTACTATACACTGCTATACTCTACTATACACTGCTATACTCTACTGACTATACACTGCTATACTCTACTATACACTGCCATACTCTACTATACACTGCTATACTCTACTGTACACTGCTATACTCTACTATACACTGCTATACTCTACTGACTATACACTGCTATACTCTACTATACACTGCTATACTCTACTATACACTGCTATACTCTACTGACTATACACTGCTATACTCTACTATACACTGCCATACTCTACTATACACTGCTATACTCTACTGTACACTGCTATACTCTACTATACACTGCTATACTCTACTGACTATACACTGCTATACTCTACTATACACTGCTATACTCTACTATACACTGCTATACTCTACTATACACTGCTATACTCTACTGACTATACACTGCTATACTCTACTATACACTGCTATACTCTACTATACACTGCTATACTCTACTGACTATACACTGCTATACTCTACTGACTATACACTGCCATACTCTACTATACACTGCTATACTCTACTATACACTGCTAGATACTCTACTATACACTGCTATACTCTACTGACTATACACTGCTATACTCTACTGACTATACACTGCCATACTCTACTATACACTGCTATACTCTACTATACACTGCTATACTCTACTATACACTGCTATACTCTACTATACACTGCTATACTCTACTGACTATACACTGCTATACTCTACTGTACACTGCTATACTCTACTATACACTGCTATACTCTACTGACTATACACTGCCATACTCTACTATACACTGCTATACTCTACTCTACACTGCTATACTCTACTATACACTGCTATACTCTACTGACTATACACTGCTATACTCTACTGTACACTGCTATACTCTACTGACTATAAACTGCTATACTCTACCTTAGCCTACCTTATACTGTCCTACCTTATACTGCCTTACCTTATACTGTCCTACCTTATACTGCCTTACCTTATACTATCCTACCTTATACTGCCTTACCTTATACTATCCTACCTTATACTGCCTTACCTTATACTGTCCTACCTTACATTGCCTTACCTTATACTGTCCTACCTTACACTGCCCTACCTTATACTGCCCTATTCTTATCTTCTCTACTCGACTATACTCTGTTCTACTATACTAGGCTCTGCTATACTTTATTATACTCCATTCTACCATACCTTATTATACTCCATTCTACTGTACCTTATTATACTCCACTCTATTACACTTTATTGTACTCCACTCTATTTCACTCACTCCACTCTGTTACACTCACTCTACTCTATTTGCAGGTTCGTAAAAAGAGAATAGCAAAACTGGGTGGTGGCAATGGGGAGACAACGCCTAAGAGATGCACCACCAGTGAAGATAGCCAAAGCTCTGCAGGTGAGTTGTGTCATTTATAGATAACTTACTGACACTTATAATAATATGCACCTAAAATGTAACTGTACACAATGTATTTATGCTGACCTAAGCGAAGCTTCCAGAGGGGCCTGACTGCTCGCCTCTGAGAGCTTTGTACTTAGTAGCTGGTGTCTGTTTGCCTCCTCGCTGTCGTGACTCGCTGGTCGCTGGGACGGGGCCGTCACATCTCTTGTTTCAGACTATGGGATTAGCCCCATGTTGAAGCTTTTTAAGACCTTTTATATTAGCTGATTGATGATTTTTACAACATAAAATGATCAAATATTTCCGTGGATTTGAAACAAGTCTCTGGCTGCTCAGAAATAAATTTCTTGCTGAAAAATACATCATTAAAAATAACTATATTACCCTATATAACATTTTTCAACCTATATACATGTAATAATACTGACCTCCATGTATATAACAATACTAACCTATATAATAATACTGACCTATATAATAATACTGACCTATATAATAATACTAACCTATATAACAGTACTGACCTATGTAATAATACTGACCTATATAACAATACTGACCTATATAATAATACTGACCTATATAACACTATTGACAGATTCTGGTATATCAACTGAGGCTACGACTACTGGAGATCATGTGACTAGAATGTCAGTAGATACTCCACCAGAGTCACGGTCTACACCGAATAGTCAAGTAGTCGCTGCCAGGAGAGCTGAGTCTATGGATACAGAAGAGAGGGGGGATACCAAGCCCTCTCCTCCAACACAGCTCACAACTAACCAGGTTAGCTTAACATTTTCAACTCTTTAGTTTGATATTCAGCTATACTATATAATGTTTTATCCTCAATTGCACTGACATGTACATTGTACATGTATGTGGAGTGCTATGAATAACGTGTCTGTACTATAATATAGGTCAACCAGGTCATCATCAGCAGTGTACAGGATATAATGCAGGTGAAACTAGACGGGAGTGACGCTATGCTGGCAGACGTGGTGGACGTTATACAGACATGTACAAACACTGGTGAGTGTACCACTGTATATGTCTACTAATGCATATATTACACTGTGTGTGTGTGCTGTAGCCTGTGTTCTCAGTATACTACTCATTGTGTATATAATATACTGTAGATGGGGTGCTGCAGGTAGCAGAATTACTAAACTACGTGATATTTGAGGTGGTCATGTATTCACTGAACAGTCTCAAGGTAGACAGTGCACCTGTACTCAAGTCTCTCTCCAACTGCTTTGACACAGCCACCAAGTTTAGATGCAGTAAGAAGGTACGTGACCCGGTAGCTATAGCATAGCACAGCGTTCACTATAATATAGCACAGTGTTCACTATAATATAGCACGGTATTCACTGTAATATAGCACAGCGTTCACTATAATATAGCACAGCGTTAACTATAATATAGCACAGTATTCACTGTAATATAGCACAGCATTCACTATAATATAGCACCGTATTCACTGTAATATAGCACAGCGTTCACTATAATATAGCACAGCGTTAACTATAATATAGCACAGTATTCACTGTAATATAGCACAGCATTCACTATAATATAGCACAGCGTTCACTATTATATAGCACAGTATTCACTATAATATTTGTTATAGTAGGTTTGTTATTAGTTCTGCATTCTACATGTATGTTACAGTTTATATTGTAGTTCGTATACTGGTTTATATTGTGGTTCTTATACTGGTTTATATTGTGGTTCTTATACTGGTTTATATTGTGGTTCTTATACTGATTTATATACTGCTTTGTAGAGACTGGTGGCGGCTGTAGAGGAGGAAGTGGTTGGTGAACTGAAGCAGCAGACTGCCAAAACAACCATCTTGTTACTGAATGGATCCATCCCTGTGAAGGAGGAAAGTAAACAGAGGTAGGTGGTACATGTAGTAGTGTAGTGGTATCAGCTGTAGAAGTGGTAATATTATGGTATGCAGTGTAACCACTGCATCATTACAATACATATTGTTGTCCTGTCAATGACAGAGGCTGTTTATTTACAAAAGTACAATAAGCCCACCTAGTAGAACAAGTGTATTATGTAATACAACAATATATTGTATAATAAATGTTACAGTGTTAGATGCTACATGTACATGTATGTATAGCTATAATTACTATGTATTGTTGTATTTCAGTGTTTGCATGGCCATGACCAAACTAGTGCTGGAGAAACACTTTGAATGGGACTTGTTGTGTATGGTTATCAGTCAGAGCCTGGCCACTGACCAGTTTGTAACGGTAAGTCTTATTGGAAGTTAGAAGTGTGGCTACTTCCAATTGGCTGGTTATATGTACCCAACAGGAAGTGGAAATATAGTGGAGAGGGGGGGTGGGTGAAACTCGATAATAAATCCTCAATCTCCTTCCTTCGGGGCGTGGAGAGCAGTACCATAAGAGAGTGAAATATGCAGAATGTGGAAGATGTGCTTGCTTTATATTGGTTAATAGAAAGATGACTGTCTATTGTGGAGGCAGAGTTTCAAATCTTCGCCTCCACTATCTCAGTTAATGTACGTATATCACACAGTTACATGTACATGTACGTATATCACACATTTGCACGTACGTATATCACACAGTTATATGTACGTATATCATACAGTTGCACATACATATATCACACAGTTATACGTATGTATATCACACAGTTATACGTACGTATATCACACAGTTATATGTACATATATCACACAGTTGCACGTACGTATATCACACAGTTATACGTACGTATATCATACAGTTATATGTACACCCTGAGGTGAATGCCGTCCATCGGTATGTATATAATGCATGTATATATCTGCCATGATTGGCAGAACTTAGTAGTTGGTGTTCACTCTGTTTGTATCCTCTGTAGATATTCACACCTTTCGTGATGAGTCTAATGGAGCAGGCGTACAGACTAACGCTGGTTCAACCTGACCACATGTCTTGTCTCAAGACACTAATAGACCTTCTGCTGTATAAAGATGCTTCCAATAAACAACCTTTCATAGACTTGGTGAGTCAAGTTATAGTACAGTCTACTACCTAGTGTCATAGATTGTACTATTCATTACACTATTGTATACTATACTAGATACTCCTTGCTTTTGGAGTGTTACACTACATGCATATTGTATTGCAAAGTATATATGTATTACAAAGTGTGTATGTGTATTACAATGTGTGTATATGTATTACAATGTGTGTATATGTATTACAATGTGTGTATGAACATGTATATCATATTGTAGATTATAAGTCTAGACAACTGGAACCCTCAGCCAATCAGCGAAGACTCGGCTGGTAATGAGATCCAAAGTCTCTCATTTCTCGCACCATTCATGTCTTTCTCCACATTCGCTGAGGACACGGTAAGCTTGTCTCTTCAGCCCCAAAACTCGTAGTACAAGTGATGGATATATAGTAATATATTGTACATATTACCAGGTGCAAGTGGTGGATATATAGTAATATATTGTACATATTATTACCAGGTACAAGTGGTGGATAAATACTTCAGTGATGAGGGGCAAGATGAGAGATATATAAAGGATACATATACATTACTACGCAATGCTCTTAGACTAGTCAGGGTAAGCGCATAGACAGTTTATATACATGTAGTATAGTGTATGCATACAGTGTCTATATACATGTAGTACAGTGTATGCATACAGTGTCTATATACATGTAGTACAGTGTATGCATACAGTGTCTATATACATGTAGTACAGTGTATGCATACAGTGTCTATATACATGTAGTACAGTGTATGCATACAGTGTCTATATACATGTAGTACAGTGTATGCATACAGTGTCTATATACATGTAGTACAGTGTATGCATACAGTGTCTATATACATGTAGTACAGTGTATGCATACAGTGTCTATATACATGTAGTACAGTGTATGCATACAGTGTCTATATACATGAAGTATATTATGGTAGTTTATATTCAGCAAAGGTAACATAACTCCTAATTGCTGGTAATATTGCTCTAGCAATTGAATAATATAATGCCGTATAATATAATATGTATTACTGTATCACTGTATATACTGTATCGCTGTATTACTGTATAGCTGTATATACTGTATCAGTGTAGTACTGTAGTACTGCACCACTGTACCATGTTATCACTGTATCACTATATAACTGTATCACTGTATTACTGTATTACACATGAACAGCTGCAGATGAGCCAAGCCATTCTATGCATCCTGAGGTACAAGGCAAGTCGTCTTCCCATGATACAACTGCTAGCAAACTTCTTGGAGGCCAACAGCAGACGTACTCAGATGCAGGTGGAGGAGGACAAGGTGTCTAAAGACGGCTTCATGCTCAACCTACTCTCCTGTCTGTTTGAGCTCAGCATAGACAAGATTCCTCACAACAAGGTAGGGAGGGGACAGGTTCTCTGCCACTCTAAGTTTGTGGATCACAGTTTTATTCTCCAACTGTAGGATTGTGGGGTAGTTTTATTATTAGTAGTGGTAATTATTTGCCACGTTCCCTTTATACCAATAGTTCAATGTTTCTTTGGCTGAGGCTTATGCTGGTAGTGTTATATGTATAATATATGTGTAGGTAGACGGGCTCTACCCCTACCACCCTAACAGGAAGATCAAGATGAACGATTGTACTAGGCTAAAGTGTACAGATACTGAGGCTGAGAAATGGGTGCAGACCATCAGTAAGTATGCAGGGATGCAGCCAATCATATGATGTTACTATTAATATCCATCCAATCAGATGTAAGCGTTCACCTGCTCTAAAACTCTCTCAATATATACCACATAGGTAGTGATGGCTCAGTGCAATGGACCGAGCCTACGTTCTCTACTGAATGTTTCTTCTTCACATTGCGGGGCGTCAGCCTGTGTATCCTACCTAATATAAAAAAGAATCACAGACGGCTTCGTGTCATCAAGGAACTCACTAATATCATCAAGGTATGTATACTGTATATGATACAGTTATAGTAGTAGTGGTGTATGTATACTGTATATGATACAGTTATAGTAGTAGTGTAGGTATACTGTATATGATACAGTAGTAGTAGTGGTGTTGGTATACTGTATATGATACAGTAGTAGTAGTGGTGTAGGTATACTGCTTGGTGTATATACTACTAGCAGTTAGACAGGATATGCATGAATATTTTCATTGCCAGGAAATAAAGGCTACAAAGTCGACATGGGAGGCAAATCCTCGACTAAAATTGCGTAACGAGAAGATGCTGAAGAAGTGGACGTCTCAACTGGCACGACTGAAAAAAGCTCAGCTCTGTGCCGACGCCTCTGTCCTTGACGCTGAACTTCTGCGTCGAACCCTAATATTCTACGGCACTACCTCTCTCTTCTTGCTCACTCAGGCTGGGTGCAATACTATAGTGTAAGTACATGTATGCTCTGCCGTGAAGTTGTCTCCTCACTCTCATGTATGTTGACTGGAATACCACTCATAATACTGTCTGCTGCAAGTACTGTAGGTGACTCAGTGTTTCATTACATTTCACAGACCAGATCTACCTCCCACAGAGGAACCACCCATGCAGTTCTCTGCTCTCCCAGAATACATTGTAGATGACTTGGCTGACTTCATCCTATTTCTCCTGCCGTAAGTAATCTTATCTCTCATTCGCTGTAGCCGTAAGTAATCTTATCTCTCATTGGCTGTAGCCGTAAGTGATCCTGTCTCTCATTGGCTGTAGCCGTAAGTGATCCTATCTCTCATTGGCTGTATTTTCCCACCACAATTTGCATCTCGTGTGGTACATCTACTTTAATGCATGACATTTTCTGGTCGAGACTGAAGTTACAAGATGGCCGCTAAACCTTGGCTGTCAAAACTAGTCACCAGTGATTTTATTGTTCAAAACAAATCATCCGTAGCTCATCGAAACACTCAGGCTTCTTGTAGAGAGATGACGTTTTCTGCTGGTGCATTCGAAAGATATGGGCAGAAAGTTGGTTGGAAATCTTCTCACCTACATGTAGTTGCGCTGTACCTGAAACCTAAGTTGTGGAAATATATTTGGTTAAAGTTTGACGCAGTATAACTTGCAAAGAAAAGTGAATATGTTGCTTTCATGAAATATTTACTATTTGTTCCCTTGAATACTTGGTAACCACTACTGTAACATCTGCTGTTTTGTATCTGCATGCATACAGGATACACCTCCATTTTGTATAACTACTACTGCTGCTGGTTACAGGAGCATGCCGACTGCACTGACACACCCAGAGTGTAGCAAGGCAGTGTCAGATATAGCCACTCTCATAGTGACACTCATCTGCTCCCCCTCATATATTAAGAACCCGTACCTCTTGGCTAAGCTAGTAGAGATCATGTTCACTGTTAACCCTGCAATGCAACGATCCACCAGTGACTTCTGTAAACAGCTCTACGACCACAGCATCGCACTCGAGCACCTCATGGCCAGCCTCATGAACTTCTACGTCGGTGAGTTTGAGTTTCTCGTCTCTCTATCATTGGGAGTCTATGGGGCTCATTAGCTGTAGTGAGTTACATCTACCTGACTCTCCCGTTCCAACGGGCATACTATATTATCCTGTATGGATATTAATATATACATTTTCATCTTTAGAGATCGAGAGCACTGGCTCCCACAATGAGTTCTTCGACAAGTTCAGTATTCGTTACCAGATCAGCATCATATTCAAAACACTCTGGGGTAACCCTTCCCACAAATCCAAGTTTATCAGCACTGCAAAGTAAGTACATACAAGTACCTGTCTACTCCTGCTGGTACTACCCGGACTGATATCTCCTTGACCTGTAAAGTGGTATATTCCTACATTGAATGGTATTGAGTAGCTAGTGGTAACAAAGTGGTCGATGTCCAGCGGTCGGTAGCCAGCGGTCGGTAGTCAGCGGTCGGTAGTCAGCGGTTGGTAGCCAGCGGTCGGTAGCCAGCGGTCGATCAGTAGCTTGTGATGATGAGGTATTATACTAATGGTCAGTGGTCAGTAGCTTGTAATGATGAGGTGTTATACTAATGGTCAGTGGTCAGTAGCTTGTAATGATGAGGTGTTATACTAATGGTCAGTGGTCAGTAGCTTGTGATGATGAGGTGTTATACTAATGGTCAGTGGTCAGTAGCTTGTGATGATGAGGTGTTATACTAATGGTCAGTGGTCAGTAGCTTGTAATGATGAGGTGTTATACTAATGTCAACAGGGCTGCTAAGAGTGCCTTCACAAGGTTTGTGAACATGTTGACCAACGACACTACATTCCTATTGGATGAAAGCATGGACTCTCTTAAGACTATCAACGAGCTGCAGCAACTGATGAACAACGTAAATGAGTGGAATAAACTAAACAGAGAGACGCAGCAGGTCGGTCTAACATACTTTCTTTAATATTATCTGCGCTCTAGAGGTCAAGGTTTTGCCGCTGTAGCGATGTAATGCTTATAACTGTTGTTTCCTTCCATGCTGAGAGGAATTGTACTACTGAGACCTCTAATCAGTAAAGTGGTACTGGTTGACGGACAGTATGGTTATCCAAACACAATGCTAGTATAATGGAGTGAGAGGGAAGGCAACTCCACACTCTTCATTAACTGTGGGTGGAGTGAAGGCATCTTTCAGGTGAAGTGTTTAATCATCCATTATGTTGTATGCTATACTTAACATTGTAGAGTAAACAACGGCACCTTGGACAGGAAGAGAGACAATGTAGGTCATATCTGACTCTCGGCTCGGAGACTGTCGAGATGTTCAGATATCTTACAGAGTATATCTGTCACCCTTTCCTCATACCTGTAAGTGTGGTATATCTGTATGTTTGTATAGTGGATGTGTATACAGTACATGTACATGTATGTAACATGGCCATATAAAACGTACATGTATGTAACATAGCCTATACATATTCATATATAATGCACATGTATGTAACATAGCCTATACATATCCATATATAATGTACATGTAATGCATAACGCATGAGCTTACTTCCTATTCTAGGAGTTAGCTGATCGACTGGCTGCCATGCTCAACTTTAACCTCAAACAGCTGTGTGGTCCTAAATGTAAAAATCTCAAGGTATTGAATCCCCATAAGTACGGGTGGGAGCCAAAGAGGCTCTTAGACAATCTCACTGCCATATATATCAATTTGGATTGTGACGTCTTTGCTGCTGCCCTAGCCAGTGATGAGGTAAGTTTGGAAACTAAAGCTAAGCGTTAGAATTGTTATATATGTACATTGCAGTGATGTATTGTTATATGACTACCACTAGAATAGACTATTACTTACCTTTACTTACTTCCATATGCATGTTCAATGTACTTATAGCGGTCGTACCACCCTAACCTCTTCTCCGATGCTCTCTCCAAGATGAGAATAGCCAACATTAAGTCATCTCTGGAAATTGAGAAATTTGCTAACCTGGGCAAAGCTGTTGATGTCATTGTGTCTAGCAAGACTCAGAGTGACCTTGACTTGTCTGATGCCCCCGACGAGTTCAAAGGTACGTTATACTGGTCATTGCTTATAGACCATGGTGTTCCGTCAGTGTGCTATTGTGTGCATATATTGAGTTGTGTTCACCTGTATATTTCCTTGACTGAAATGATACCCGTGCCGACTATACTAGTAGAGATATGCCAAGCACACATGCAGTATACTCTATTATATTATAGACCCAGTGATGGACACCCTGATGACCGACCCGGTCAGACTGCCCACCTCCAACATAGTCATGGACAGAAAGAACATCCTAAGACAGTTGCTCAACAAACCTGAGGATCCTTTCAACAGGAAGTTCCTTAAAGAGGAACATCTCATTCCAGGTGTGCAGACACGTACATGTACATGTAGGAGTAGTCTCCTCCTTTCTCCTGGTATACACGCCTTTGTTATCGACAGGAACTATTATTGTGATATTACGAGGTCTTTGGTTGAATATTTGGAACCCCTCAGAGTTTTATGAAAAGCTGGTGGTTTAGTTGTACATGTAGGAGTAGTCTCCTTCTGGTGGTTTAGTTGAATCATATTTTGCAAATTTTGAAGGTTTTCCGTCTTGAGAATCCCAGCTTTTATTTCTGTTTACTTGAATGAGTGGGGAGAGGTGATGACATACATTCAATATGAGTCAATGTCTGTTATTATCAGAATACCCTCCTCTCTTTATGTTTAAAGTGACTATGAATATTGAATATGCGCATAAATCATCTGTCACCAACCCCTTTAATAATAACCCTCCGAACGTAAGATGTTTTTTCACCTTTTCTTTCGAAATTTTGATTACTTCATGTTTTGTTACAGAAACTGAATTGAAGGCACAGATAGAAGAATGGGTGAAATCAAAGAGACAGAAGTGATCTGAGTAGAGAACTCTTACAGGTACTCCACAGGTACCCCCAGGTACTTCACGGGTACCCTCAGGTGCTCAACAGCATAAGACTTCCATTTTACAGCATAACCTCCTACTCTTAGTTAATAATAGTCCACAGCCATGACCAATATTGATTCTAACTAGCTAATAGGCTAAATTCTGTAAACTATCCCACCATTTCATTTTGTGCATATACTGTTGTATCCTTCAGAGTAGTTATATATTGAACAGAAGCCTCTTGTGGGATAGAAGGTACTAGTTTACCACGGTTGTACATGGCTGAAGTATATATTTAATATAGCACAGTTAGCATATAATTGTGTCAATATGTTGTAATAGAACATGCATATCTACTATCCATCCATTGTGATAATTCAACTCCACGCTATCACCAATAAATGTAGTAACGTTATGTTATATAATCTTATACTATAGATTGTGTTAGTATAGTTAGTCGACCATCTGAGCTGTTTCTCTCTTCTACCTGGAAACTCTTTAGGTCACATGAAACACTGCTATGTCTGTGAAGTTGGCAGCGTCTACAATCAAATAAAACACTGAGATTTGCAGCAAATAGATCAGTTACATGAGGGGCCATAGTTTGTTCTTTTTTGTCAAAGACCCACCTTTTACGCCTATACAAAGATGAACAGGCTAGTCTTTTCAGTCATGGACGGGTTTGAGCTGTGTTAGTGTGTCAGCTTTGGATATTGGCCCCAACCATAAGCCGTCTGCCAAAGCTCACAGTTGCTCACAGTCACTCACAGTCACTCTAGTGCCTTTACAAGAGTTATACTAAGTTGGGAAAGTTGTAGGACCCACAAAGCTTGTTGTAGATATATGACATGATGCAGGTAGATATATGACATGCATGCAGGTAGATGAATGACATGTATGCTGGCAGATATATGACATGTATGCAGGTAGATATATGACATGTATGCAGGTAGATATATGACATGTATGCAGGTAGATATATGACATGTATGCAGGTAGATATATGACATGTATGCAGGTAGATATATGACATGTATGCAGGTAGATATATGACATGTATGCAGGTAGATATATGACATGTATGCAGGTAGATATATGACATGTATGCAGGTAGATATATGACATGTATGCAGGTAGATATATGACATGTATGCAGGTAGATATATGACATGTATGCAGGTAGATATATGACATGTATGCAGGTAGATATATGACATGTATGTAGGTAGATATATGACATGTATGTAGGTAGATAATACCTGTGTATTGGGGTGTGTTATTGTCAGGTACTGCTGTGTTACTATTCATGTGACCACCTCTACTCTCCACTCTCATATCCCTGTCCTCCTTTGCTGACGCTGCCTCCAGCTTATATCTTATTTTAACAGCCTCCCTCTTCAGATGACGTCCTTCAGTCCAAGGTTTTTTCTTTCTGTACTTGTATCTGATGCCACAGCAAGTGCACACCAACATTACCACCACGATAGGAAGCAAGGTGTAAAGAAGTGCATAGCTGGGAGTGATAGGCTTATTTCTTCAAATATAAACATCATTTCCCTCTGTGATGGGAGAGATAAGCATTGCAGGTAACAGTATACAGTGGCAGTAGGTAGCAATATAGACAGTGACAGTAGGTAGCAATATACACAGTGGCAGTAGGTAGCAATATACACAGTGGCAGTAGGTAGCAATACATAGTGCAGGCCACGCACTGAGTAATAGTGGGCTATTAATACATACCTAGTTTGTAGTTCTTGGTACTGTCTACTGGAGGTAGTTGTAGAGGATAGTACACTGGACACTGAGGGGTTAGTTGTTAGGGGTGGGATAGTTGAGCCCCAAACACAGCTATGCCTAGAAACAGTCTATGATATGAGACTTTACCAAAGCCTTATATACTTTAATGTAGTGACGCTACAATGTGCTTTACAGTAAGTTAATCAACAGATAATATTGGTTAGCTGACTACTTGCAATACTAAAGTACATGTATTATTTGGGCCTATTCAGTGGTGCACCCTGTGCAGTGCCCACATTCAAAGTAACTCTTTTATTGTATCAAACTGCCAACTAAAATATAGTATATACATGTACATACTTACCACCATTGGTTAACTAAATACACAAATAAGATGTGCTGTGTGTGCGGCTTCATATCCAGCAGTTGCTACCACCCAGTTCATTAAGGAGAAGTAGCTACACGTATTTCTAGGTACAGACTATATAGGTGGTGCATTGGCTGGCCTTGTTTGTCTACTGTACATGTAGGACTCAGGAAAACAAAATGCTCATAATATAAAATAACACGATCAATTAAGTTTGAATGGGTTATACACAATGGTGTGCAGTACCTTTGTAATCACATTATAATGCCCAATAATGCCAATCAATATAGGGGCAACAGTTCTCATGCATACAGGAAGAGAGAAGATAACTCAATGTTAGTGTTACTATATTAGTGTTAGTGTTAGTGTTACTATATTTCTACATGTACTGTGTAACAGGCATATGTCTATATAACAGCTACATAGTTATAATAGCCTTGTCATATTTTGGTAGATTTAATGTATATTGGTCTGGTTCTTATTCAATACATATCTGGTCACAGAAGAACCCTCTGCACCTTGAAAAAAGAAAGCTTTTCTAGTGTGAAGTTAATATACTCTTTGCCAACTGGCAACTGCACAATGAGCATTACTACATGCATATTAGTACTCCATTATACAGAATATTGCAGCCAGAAAAAAAGAGGAGGGATAACCAGATAACAAAGTAGAGATGATGGGAGAGAATAGAATAGAGAGAATTAGAAAGTATAAAGTTCATACAATGGCAGAGAGGAAGAGGGAAACTATGATATAACTCTTCATTGTAACAAGGAGAAGGAGAGGATGACTTGTAATGTATATGTACTTAGTGGAGAAAAAGAGAGCATGACTTCTTATTGTAGTGCAAACAAAGAGAGAGGATAACTTCTTGCATTTGCAGAAACAGAGAGAGGATAACTTCTTATTTGCAGCAAAAAAGAGAGAGGATAACTTCTTATGGTAATAGGAAAGCGAAAGAGAGAGGACAACTTCTTATTGTAGTAGGAAAGGGAAAGAGAGAGGATAACTTCTTATTATAGTAGCAGCTAGCCCGAGTTCTTACATGTATAATACATTAGTTAGATTTTGTACTAATCTCCAACTTTGTGGAACAAAGGCTAACAAACTACTACAGTCATGTTCACCTTACAACAGCTGATTGAACGTTTCTTTGGATACACTAAATATTAATATGCAATACTATATAATTTATATCAAATCTCCAGTCTCAATTTCATATCCAGAAAAGGTGAGTTGAATTAATAATTTGACTAGAGATCTTGAAGTTTGGATGAAATAGTGAATGAAGGAATATTTAGGAAGCCTCTCTATTCTCTTGAGTCAGATGAGATTATTGAATCACTCAATTATTATTATTATATTATATTAATATTTATTGTAGTGTTTTGTACTTTGCAGTCAGACTGGCAACCAATTGTACTTTGCAGTCAGACTGTCAACCAATTGTACTTTTGAGTCAGACTTGTCAACAAGTGTCAGCTAAGCCTAAAAGCCAAAAATTGCAGTAGATGGGCTATTAGCTGGCTAGGATAGGATTGTGTTGTTCCAAAAATGTCTAATTTTATTATTCCCCTCTACACAGTTTTACTCTCATGACTGTATGATTTCAGTCTATGAAAGTCTAACTACTCTTAGGTGCAGGCAACAATAGAATATACCTTTTGACCTCAGATTGTAGCTAATTAGCACGAGTTTGTGGCCGTTGTTCGACAAAGTTATCTTACTGAACTGAACTCATACAGTCTTTCCAAGTACAGTCGAATTGCTAACACTAGGACCCGGCAGTCCAACCCCTCCACAATTGTAGATTTGACCCCTGCTAGTTCTAACAGTTAAGCTCACACCACTAGGTCTTACACTGACTCTGAGGACATTGATGGAGCCATCAGGTCACGGGAGTCTCTCCTAGTCACCCCACTACCTCGTCGTGTATTTGCAGTGTGTCAGTTGGCCATGCTCACTCTCTCTAGTCTTAGCTCCCATTTGCTTGGTCAGCCAGTTTTCACTCCCTCTCCGGTACTCTGGCCTGTATGCCAGACACAATAATACGTCCACTTCTGATAATTGTAATACTGTAGTGGTCAGGACATTTGCCTATACGACCTCAGCTCGCCTGATGGACCTTATAGCACCTTAAGTGCCTAGTAGTTGCCACAGCTCTACTTGTCTAGCCTCTGACATTCTGCACTTAGTCACTTATTAACTCATACCTAGCCTACATTGTTATGCATGTTTTGACCATGCATTTGTAATTACATATCACTTATATACTTATAATGTGCATTACTGGGCAATTATGTCCTTTTTATACCCATGTAAAGAGGCCCGACCCCTCAGAATTGCCTGATATTGATTTTGTACATGATCTAGATGGTTTTAAGCATCCTTTGTCAAACCCGACCTATTTTGGGTCGGCCATCGGGCTTCCGGCTGCCATATTGTTGCACAATTTCCGGACGACACTGCGTCGTCTTTTTACGACACTACGTCAGCCTTTTTACCGGAACTTCCTCCGGATGTTCTTATACTATATAAAGCACATTGTTTCTATGTTTGTTGTCTCAGTTCATGCTTGGATCTCAATAAAGATGCATCTATACTTATATACAGAGATTTTCTCTTCGTAGATAGGTCATTCCGGTTGTCAAGGTCTTCGACCTTGCCTCCCGAACCACCTTCTAGGTCGGATCACTCTCTTTCTCAGTATAGTAAACAAGCATCGACTCTGGACCACATGGGCTGTCTTGAGTAGTTATTTGACTACTAGTACCTGTTGATCTTTCATGTAATGAGAAGGCCTAGCACCACTCGTAGGCTCTTCATTTTGGACAAGGAAGTCGTCTTAGGACGGCAGCACAATCTCTCAAAAACCATTACAATGCCAGGTGATTTTGTACTGACTTGATACACACGGCAGCAGCCATAAATATTTTTTGCATTTTTATTAAAATTTTGAATTTTCTCTTTTTAATTAAAATAGACCAAAATATAGCAAACTGAGGCACCTGTTAGTATGTAAGAGTATACATCTTAGCCTAGTGAATGCTGATGACTGTGTGTTATTTTAAACAGTGTGTGATCATGATTATAATTACATATTGTGTTGTGACGTGCAATCACACAGGCCTATCAGTGTACTCATGTATACATGCTCCTTATTGTGTTACGTGTAATTAAACTGGAGTTGTCAGCTTTTGAGTTTGAAGAGTAGACAACTTCTAATTCACATTGCTGTGTTGGGACCAAACTGACAACGCTATATATTTCTTCACGTAGGAACTGGATTGCAGTGTTAGACAAGAAAGACAAAGACTGATATAACATACAGCTGTCAGATGGAATGGAAGTAGTAAATATTGTACTGATTGACGGTAAATACTCAACTATTAGTTCCTCCTAGTTGTAGGAACTTATTCTAATTCCCCTATTTTTTGCATAGCCAGTGATCCAAGCATAAGTATTCACACATGAGTTGCTACTTCAGTTACTACATAGTCCTCACTTTTCATTTTCATAGTAAAGTAGAAATAAGAAAAGGATTTAAATTCATAGTGAAGTAAAGTGAACAAGGGAATGTAAAATTATTCCATATGTATATTTATTTAGATAAAAGGACAGGAGAGTCAAAATAAAGGAAAAAAGAGTATAATTTCATATTATATCGGAATAGAGGAAAAGGATACCTTCGAATTATAGATGGAAGAAAGAGAAGGGACAACTTCCTATTTTATCCAAGCTCCGGAATTAATGGGTTCAACACTGTAAAAGTTCTGGACAAATCAGCTATTTATGAAGCAGAAGCTAGGAAACTACTATACACTTTCAAAAACTGATCTAGTCTGATCCATGGATATGCAAGATTTACATTCTGAGAAGGTGAGATTTAGTTTGTACTTTTTATATTAGAGGACATCTAAAGGAGTTCAAGTCTGACTGGAACTCTAGTAAATTTCACAAGTTGGAAATATTTTGAAAAACTCCTTATTCACTTAGGCATGTACTGTAGTATTTCGTACTCAGATGTGTCAACCTGTTGTACTTCATACTCAGACTTGTCAACCTGTTGTACTTTGCAGCCGGACATGGAAACCCTATGTCCTATGTGATATACATGTAGGTATCAGAGTTATCAAGTCATGAAGAAGAAAAGAACTGTTGTTACAAAAGATATCTCATGGAATGTAACAGATTTCTCTTAGAAGCTACTCATGGGAAGCTGCATACTCACCTGCACCAGGTATGTACATGTATATTTACTACTAGACACTCTATTTAAATGCTTAGTTACTATATAATTCCTGTGATGTTCAATACTAGTCATTTATAACATTTCATTTATGGTTCTCAATTTATCACTATAATATTTGTAGAATCTGTAGAAGCTCAAGACTGGATGACGTTATCTTGTGGCAGTAGAATACAGAATGGATTAGGTCAAACACAGACACATCGTGCATCGATTCAAATTGATAGTAAAGAGTAAGTGGAATGAACAAAAGAACATAACTCCATGTTACAATGTAAATTAATTTAGAGATAAGGACAAGAGAGTCAAAAGAAAGGGAGAGAGAGGATAATTTCACATTATGGCGGAGTAGATGAAAGAAAGTTAAAGTAAGGATTAGTGAACATCAGTATGGCTTCATGCCAGGGAGAAGTACAGTAGATGTACTTAAGGATGGTAATGGAGAAGTACAAGAAAGGGCAAATTGAGCTCTACTGTGTTTTTGTGGTTTTGAAGAAGGCATACGACATGGTACCAAGGGAAGAGTGATGTGGCACTGGTGTATTGGAGATATATGTGAGAGTGATACAGGATATGTACGAGGGAAGTATGGCATCGGTAAGGAGTGCAGTGGGTATGACGGAATGCTTCAATGTGAACGTGGGTTTACATCAAGGATCGGCATTGAGTGCATTCCTTTTTGCAGTAATAATGAATAGGCTAACTGGTGAAGTAAGAGAGGAGCCCCCCCCCCCCCCCCCCCGGAATATGATGTTTGCAGATGTCATTTTTATTTGCGAACTGAGTAAAGAGCAAGCTGAAGTCAGTCTAGACCAGAGAGTTGGAGGTTTGCACTGGAGAGGAGGGGAATGAGCGTAAGCAGAGCCAAAACGGAGTTTTTTGTGTTTGAATGGAGATTCAGGTGGAGGCACAATGAGAATACAGGAGAGTGAGTTGAGAAAAGTGAAACAGTTTAAATACCTTGGATCTACAGTACAGGGGAATGGGGAGTGTGGAGGAGAAGTAAAGAAGAGAATATAAGCTGGCTGGTGTGGATGGAAGAAAGTGAAAGGCATATTATGCGATAAGAAGCTGTCAGTCAAGCTAAAGGGAAGAATATACAACACAGCAGTTCGGCCAGCAGTACTATACAGTATGGAGACTGTGGCTCTGACCAAGAAGCAAGAGGCTGAGCTGGAGACGGCAGAATTACGAATGCTTAGGTTTGCATTGGGGGTCACAAGACTTGGTAAGATTAGGAATGAGTACATTAATGGCACAGCAAGGTTTGAGCATGTGGTAAGGAGAGATGGAAATCATCTGGGGAGGAGAGTAATGAACACGGAACTACCGCATGTGAGAAGAATTGAAACTCTAAGATTTCTCATGTGGTAAGAGAAGATATGAAAACAGTAGGTGTGACAGAGAAGGATGCTACTAACAGAATGAAATAATGGGAAATCATTCTTAACAGGAAAACCTGAAATAGAAAGAAGAAGAGAAAAACAAAAGGAAACAATGCCTTCAAATTATAGAAGAGAGAAAGAGAGTGGACAAGTTATTATTTTAGTTGAAGGAAAAAGAGAAGACAACTTTATATTATCTGAGCTGAATTAAGGGGCTCCGCACAATAGAGGTTCTGGACAAATCAACTATTTATGAAGCAGAGTCTAGGAGACTACTATACACTTTCAACAAATGGTTGAGTCCGATCTATAGATACACAAGATTTACATCTAGAAAAGGTGAGATTTAGTTTGTACTTTTTGAATATGAGGATATCTAAAGGAATTCATGTCTAGCTGGAAATCTAGTAAATTTCACAAGTTGAAAATATTTAGGAAAACTCCTAGACAAATACTGTAGTACTTTGCACTCAGACTTGTCAACCTGTTGTACTTTGCAGTCGGGCATATAAACCCCAGGTCTGCTAAAAGTTGAGAACTCTGTCCTTGACTACTATACCTGGAACTCAGTCAGTGGGAGAGGAAGATGGCTACTGTTGAACTATGACTCATACAATGTAGTTGTAGACAGCAGCCTGAGGACTGGTGACTTAGAACGCATAGTCTTGATGGCTTCAGCTATTCTTTCAATATGGGATGATGAAATGATTAGACTGATGGAACTACTGTATACTATAAGGTAATATTGTACAGTATTATGTACACACAAAACTAACAGAAAACATTGCTCATGCCTGTGCAGTCACTGCCATTTGTAGATAAGACTAGAGTTATCAACTCTTGAAATTCAAGGGTGGGCAACTTCTATATTACATTTATTATAACATAATATATAAATGCATGTATATATTGTACATTTCCCTGTGATACACATGTAGGTAACTGAAAGGAACTGGCATTATAAAAGATATCTAATGGAATGTAACAGATTTCTCTAAGAAGCTACTCATGGGAAGCTACATACTCGCCTGCACCAGGTATATATTTATTATTACGTATTATTACAGATTTGATTACTCTACCACTGTTGAGATGCATCATAGACACCATTCAAATATTTCCATTTAACTACTTAGATAATATTTAATTCCTATGATGTTCAGTACTAATCATTTATAACTATTAATAATATATACATGTATAATATTTATATATACATATATACAGTGTATATGTATATATATAATATTATATATTCCTTTTTGTGTTGTAGGACTACATGTAGGATCACTACTACAGATATCAGAAGGAATGGAACAGTTTTCTCTGATCTGCACCAGGTATGTACACGTATATTTACTACTAGACACTCTATTTAAATGCTTAGTTACTATATAATTCCTATGATGTTCAGTACTAGTCATTTATAACATTTCATTTATGGTTCTCAATTTATCACTATAATATTTGTAGAATCTGTAGAAGCTCAAGACGGGATGACTTGACTACATGTACATGGTGAGGTGAGTCTATTCTGCTTGTTTATGGTCTCTATAGGATCCCAGCTAAACCAATCTTTTCCCTGAAACACAGGTTATCCCTCTGGTTGCTAGGCTGTGTGGGGTGTCTTTACCTACCACCTACAGACCAGGTTAGAACTGATGTCTGTATCACTCAGTGACTGTGTTACACTCGTCCAGTCCTGTCACAGTACTTGATTGCTAAGGGATGTTATACGACTCCTGTATCTAGTTGTGGAGTCGGTTACAGTGAGCTCTATAGTATAGTTCTACCACTGTGTTTGTGGTTACTACTGCTTGACAAATCACACCTCTTTGAGGACAGCATGGCCTTTAAATGATATTGTGCTAACATAAAACTCTAGTTATATTTAGCAAGGAAATCACAAAATCCTAAATTCCTGACCCATAATTATACAATGTATAATAGCACTAACACTACACACCAGAAACCAGGAAGTAAAGATAATTATAGGGTGTAACAGATCATAAAGTAGTCGGCCCTCTACACTTTAATTGTAACATGTAATAGAGGTGACAACTTCTAATTGATGACGAATATATACATGTATGTAATCATAAAAAAGTCATTGCTAAAGATAATCTTGGTTTTTAGCTTCTCTGCTGATCAACCATGTAAGTGTGGTAATGTTCTTCTTTAGATCACAGGCTATTATTGCCAACAAGATGGATCCAGAGAAGTCTAAACTAAACATCAAACTATGCAAGTCTACAGTTAACTTGGCAGTTATTGACGTGTTATGAAGAGAACAGCACAATATTGATGAACTTTTAATTGAAATAAGGAATTTACACGACACTTTGTTTCCGCTGAAAGGATTATGGGAAGACTGTTCCTTTTTCATTGACTACTGCATCTGTTAACACAACCCTACAAGTAGTTATATCCAGTACTATGAATGGTGGAAGAGTGGGGGCTGGCAGCACATTGAAGCTAACCCTGTGTTCAATGCACCACCATGAAGCTAAGAGTTTGTAGACTTGGGAACTACTGGCAGCAGCTATCTAAGTAGGGGAGTACTCTCTTCCCACAGGTAGGTGAACATGATGTAACTTCAACTTCTTAGGGCTATGGAATTGTCTCAGTAACAAGTAGTCCCTGCATGAACTATACCAGATAATTGACATGTATTTTGCAAAATGATTTACAATCACGATAATCTTTGACTGCAGCAAGGAATATTATTTACCTACATAAAAGTGGGTGGCGCCTGTAGGCAGTAGTCTCACAGTTTGAGTGTTGTAGTATGTAGTTGTCCTTCATGGATATAACTGTAAGTAATCCCATATGGAGTTAGACGACTTGCTACTCGACTATAAAAAACATATACTTGGGTGATATGGAGGATATACAGATTATAGATACATAGGCTGACTGTATGCAATGAATGAGAAGTTCAGCTACTCAATGTTGCTACAAGTTAAAGTAAGAGTTATCTTCTCATTACAATATATCAACATAGGTTGTAATTACCCATCTAGTAATGAGCATATTATATCCAATATTTACATGCTTAGTTGTTACATTCTAAATAGAACTCTTATAATTATCCTGATAGAATTGAAACATTAATATTTCTAAAACATGTTTCATGATACAATCATTTCAAAGACTAAAATTATCTATTTCCCAATGAATATTCTAAGTATTTGATTATAAAACGAAAGCTTTGACAATTTTATCAGCTGTTTGACATCATTGTTGAAATTGTCTTCTCTTAGAATTTCATGAGTTGTGAATTCTTCTGAACCATAAATCTGCTGCTATACATCCACATCCCAACTGCCATTTGTGACGAAGATCTATGCTATCATTGATTAGTTCCTTAATATGAAATTATAACTTTTGCTCTTTACTCCTATAATATCATCTCTATCACTCTGGTGTGGTCTATACTCTACTTGCAGTATCCTGTTCCATAGTCTATAGTCCTTACATACAGCCCTCCCAGACAATTCTAGTCACTCACTGACTATACTCAGTAAAGGGATACATTACCACTGTGTATAGTTTATATCACACTCTCTAGTACATTACACTAGGTCTCCTCGTGTAGTTATTGAGTCTGGGGTCATCACTAATAAATATGTGATAAAAAACTTTGTATATGTTATAATGTAGCGAATACTTTGCGAAACTTCAAAAATGAGAGTTGCTCGTTCTTGCCCCAAACTCTAACCTCAACATATAGATGTTTCTTAGCACGTATTTAGTAACTGTTAACTCCTACATATTACAGCAATGAACACTGTCTTCCCTTCTCAACTCTTGTATTACATCAAAATTATATTTATCTGGACTGAAGATACAATAATTATATTACATGATGTGATACTCAACCATATGCGTGTACATGTGTACGGCCATCCAATGACACGTAGCATTCCTATATTATTATTGAGCCCCAAGTTGCTACTCCAAGACCTTCTCTATATTTCCTTTTGCTAGCTCCAGTGGGTCGTATTTCTACCATCTTGTATCTCAGACTTTTTTGTGGATATTATTCGTTACCTAACGCAGCACACAGGAATGCGTCATATCATTAGACACAGCTTGCTTGCATCTAGTCAAAACACTCTATTCAGCCCTTTGTTTCTTTGCGTTGGACGTTCTACTTACTGCAAAGTAAAATTAAATTTGTGGATCTCATGTTCGTAACACAGTTTCATCTACACCATTTGGACATACATGTACATGTACTTGTCAGTGTCAAGTCTCCAACTTTCACGGTGAAGCTTCCACATTTTGAGGCACTTTAAATCTCTCTGTTTTTCCAGGTTTCACGATACTTTAAAAAGGTTTCAATCAATATTGGGTTGCAAAATCAGTAGTAGACCTATCATCCCCAATCATGCAACTTTGTCTAGATATTCATTAAATTTGAAAAGCTGAAAGTTGTAGTAATCATAACACAACTACAATTAGTTGTAATTGAAGTTGGAATTATTTATGTTTAAATGCAATATTGTAAGTTTGCCATAATTTTGAACTGCCCTATGATATTGATGAGAAAATGACATTTCAACAAATCATCTATAAGGTTTCTCTTCTTGAGGTCCATGAAAATTATGCTTATTCAAACTTCCAGGTATATATATTTTTACTTGCAAGTATGCACTTGAAATAATATAATTTATTAGTGATTAAAATCGCTAGTTTTTGTCTATAAAATGACAGGATGATGAAATGTGCTCTAGAAATCCCAATATTCAAATTTTATCAGGATAATTATAAGAGTTATATAAAATGCAACAACTAAATAGGTAACTATTAGATATAATATGCTCATAACTACACGGATAATTACACCTTATGTAGATATATTGTAATGAGGAGATAACTCCTACTCTGACATGCAACAATATTGAATAGATGTGCTTATCATTCACCTTGTATAGTGAGCCTACTTTCCGTCTGTATATGATCTATAATTACCCAGTTGTATGTTTAATATAGTTGGGTGCAAAATCATTCTACTCCATGTGGAGATTACTACCGATTATATCTGTACAGGACAACTACAGGCTCCACAAATCTGTGATTGATTACCAATAACAGGCTCCACCCACTTGTAGGTAAAAATATTCCACTGCTCAAAGTTATTGTGCCAAATAATCATTTCACAACAATATGTCATTATTCTGGCATGGTTTGTGAAGGAACTACAGTTTGAGAAGATTTCATAGCCTTAAGAGGTTTTGTTATGTCATGTTCACCACTGAAGGGAGGGGAGAGTACTCCCCAACTTGGATAACTGCTGCCAGTAGCTCTAAGCCTACCAACTCTTAGCTTCGTGATGGTGTATTGAACACAGGGTTAGCTTCAATGTGCTGCTAATTCCCTATACTCTTCCACCTTAGTACAGATATACATAGTTAGGGTTGTGTTATCAATGCAGCTCTTAGTAAAATAGTTTACTTTTGTTATATAATGCAAAAATAAATTTTATTTGTAATTTTTGTGTTATTATTTTTTTTATTGTTAAACAGATATTATAATAAAACAATAATACAGAATAATGTGATAATATTGGTCTATTTGCTCTCATCTGTATGTCTTCATTTGCTGTAGCTGAGCTGTTTGTAGACTATCTTGGTACTCCTCCTCTTGATTGAAATCTACAACATAGTGTTTACATGGTTACCATAGTGATAGACTGTGAACCTTGCACTACCATTATAAATAATTACTCTCCAAGAACTACAAGTAAACAGATAATTACACCTTGGAAATAAAGTCTACAGAATACTCACTCAGTACTATATCAGAAAATCATATTCATATACATATACATGTGAATTCTGCAGTCAACAAATATCAACTTCAACTAATGAGTTTCACGTAGATGTAATGAGACTCTTTCCCATCTTACTGAATCTTACAGTCAAGGTTATGTGCCATATAACACATATTTACCAGAACAAAACTTTTTCGTGCATTTATTACTAATCCATGGTTGTGTTTCAGTTCAGTAATTGATTAGTCACAGAGTTTCTAAACATACATTAATTTTAAGTTAATCAGTTTTGGTTAAGATTTCAGCCAGTTTCACTTTAGGTTTGGTTGTAGGTTCAAGTTTCTTGGTTGTCTAACTGGTTCATTAATCTTGTACACTTGTATATTGGTATCCACGGTAACTCTTACCATTGTCTCTTTGCCACTCCTTCAACCTCTCCAGATCTAGATGTCAGACAATCACAACTTTACACTTCCTCACAGTTACTGATGACGACTCCATGGAGGTAATACTCTCATTGAACTGATCATTGTCAACAGCCCCCTCAGCTGGGAGTCATTTCACCAGAGTCTAGAAAAGTGTAACAGGTAAATATAACCATTTACTTTTGTTGTACACGATTTTACCTACATGACTAAAAAATACACTATGCATTTAGTTTATGTAGTTCTCACTGGCCAGACAAGGATATACCAGAAGTCTGAGGAAAATTTGTAGTATTACACGTATATTATGCTATAAAAATATAGTTTCAGCATATCAAAATACAGTTAATTATATTATAGTACAATAACAGGATAGTGTAGTGTACACTATACATGTACATTATTTGTATGTTGTAATTTGTAGCACAACAGCAATAGTAATTAATATACAAGTAGTACATACATGAGATACTTACATTGTATATTATTGAATGATAATGACACCACTGTAGAAGAAGGAATTTGCCATCCATGTAAAGTTCCCTAGTCATTAGTTAGTGAAACTTTGTAAAGCTAGTGAGTGACTTACTATCTTTTTGTAGCCATTAAATTCCTGTAATGTCTGACAACAAAGAACCTTCCTCTTCAACAACACGCTGGGTGGTCCACCATTACTGCATACAATGCAGCTCAGTTGGCTTGTTGATCATACAATACATAGCCAGGTGGGCTTTATGTATACTAAATAGCCAGTATTGGTGATAGCCAGTTGTGCAATAGATGTGCAAGAGCAGACAATTCTATAGCTAGTAAACAAAAACATAGATCAATTTAATCACATATTATAATATAATGCATTAAAATATAATGTATAGTATTACATAACTACACAGACTAGGGAATCCTATGGTATGGTGAACATTAATGTTTTAAGGATAGTCATATAGTGTAACAACACTTTGAAGTTAAAACCAATTTTATCAATCAGAGCATAACATGTACTGGTAACCTTATTAGGAGTTGTAAATATCTACATGTACATGATAGTACTATTACTACACGTACATAATTATGGACTGTATTTATTTATTATAATTCACAAGTTATCCTCTCTGTCACACAACTATGTTGAGAGAGGACAACTTCGAATTATAATAATTTCTTGACCAAGCATCAAATTTTAAATTCATGTGGAGCAGGAAGCAACTTTCTCCCAATTCTAATATATTGTGTTATGAAATTAGAATAATTTTCACTCCTAATGATCACAACAAAAACCATGTAATTAGTTCAGGAAGGTTTAGAAGGTGGCATTGATCTTTCCTTAGCATCCCCTAATGAAAGTCCATTTGGAATGTTTGTAAAATGTACATACATACATGACTTGCAGCAGGTGAGCAATTTGATTTAGAAACTGCACTCTTGTACACTTGGGTCTTGGGCTTTAATCCTGAAGTGAAACCACTTTTACACAGGCAGGATATAGCTATGAGTAGCTAGGTATAGTGAAACCACTTTTACACAGGCAGGATATAGCTATGAGTAGCTAGATATAGTGAAACCACTTTTACACAGGCAGGATATAGCTATGAGTAGCTAGGTATAAACCACATGATAATAATTACGTAGCTAGATATATAGTATATTATACATGTAATATATAGTGCATTAGCTGTAGTATACTTAATTGAGTATTGTATTCTCCCCATCTACAAGTACATGAATTTGTGTTTCACCAGCACACATAATACATTGTAGGTGATATATATACATGCAACTTATATTTCCTAAACTAGATTGTGTATTAAAAATAATTTGAATACACAATCTAGTTGCTTGGTATGGGTTATCAATTGATGTACTTACTTGAGAAGGTGATGCGCTCAAAACTATTGGTTAAATTTGAAGTTGTCCTCTCCCACTTTGGTGAACCAGTCAGGAGAGGATAACTTTAAATTAGATTCAATATCTACTGGATACACAAGGCATTGACCAATAAGAACTACATCTCCACAGTGAGGTAGACTCTCCTATGACCAGGGCTGAATGGCTGCTCTTCATGCCACTCTCTTCTCAACACTTCCCCTCACAAAGTTAAAATATCAGCCATTGGTGGTAGTCCTGCAGGATACTCTTATTGTGTTGACTTTATCTTTCCATGTGAGATTTTGGACCAGTCTAAGCAGTCTCAACATATATGAGTTATTTCACTGCCCATGTTTCAGCACCATACAGCAAGGTTATCACCACCTTTCAGCAAGGTTATCAGCACCTTACAGCAAGGTTATCAGCAAGGTTATCTGCACCATACAGCAAGGTTATCTGCACCATACAGCAAGGTTATCAGCATCTTTCAGCAAGGTTATCTGCACCATACAGCAAGGTTAAGGTTATCAACACCATACAGCTAGGTCAAGGTTATCAACACCACTGCTTTGTATACATACTTTTTTCTGAACTGGGCTGCTGCTCTGGTAAACTTATCTATAAGCTTCTGCACATCTCCATCGCCAAGTTGAGTGGGTAACAAACAGGGTAACATTTCTCTGAAGAGATGTTGGTGGTTTTAATTTCATTTCCAAAAGCAACCTCCAACATTGCACTTAGGTAATGTGTGACCGGTATTGGTGATAGCACACTGCCCTTCAACTAAGAGATTGGTAGTGTAGAGATAGACTTAGTACCATGTACAGTGAAACTTGCTTAATTGCTTAATTAGGCCTGGGTTTGAATTGTAAGATCACTTCACTTAATTAAAGTAATTATAAAGTGCTCAGCAGGGACCAAGGCTAATAGTTTGAACTAACAAAGTTTTTGAATTATTTTACAATGCATATGGCTACTCAAGTGGATCCAATAACTAATCAATAAAGATCTGTCTAATATGAGGGGCACCTTGTGTGCAGTTAGCTCAGAGTACGCCTACTGCTCACTGGTGAAGCTTCCTTTTTCAAGGAACCTCAAAGGCTGAAAATATTTAGGAAGCCTCTCTATTCTCTCCAGTCAGATATTGAATCACTCATATTCATACAAGTAGTGTCTCTGTACTCTGCAGTCAGACTGTCAACCAGTTGTACAAGTGGTCAAGTTTGTCAGTCAGCAGGAAAAGCTTGATTAGGAAGCTTTGTGATTCGAGTTCTAGATTTTCATGTAGAAATAATCTTTGATTCCTATAAAATCCCATTGGTGGTGTTAGCAAGGGCATCCATATTTATTACTCAAAAACAATAAATTGATTTTTTGCTGCATTTTTAAAGCTTTCAAGGTCTATTATCTCCACAGATGTGGAACCACATCACAACCCACTATTCGTTCTACAGTCAACCTAGCACACCCAATTTTATTCAGAGAGACTGAAACCCAGGCAATCTATAGTTGGTACCTGATTGGCGATTGTATAAGTGAAATAACTTTCTGTGTTTCTCTTTTGTACCTCCAATATCTATCTTACCTACTTTCTCCACAGTAATATTGTAAAAGTTACATAACTACATGTATATAAAAAAATTGAGCAAAACGTAAGTACTATACTCCACTACACATAGCACAGTTGAATTGTGCATTAGTAGCGGAATAAACAAGTGAGGAAAAAGACAAAATCATATGATTTCATCATACACCACTTGACCTGTGATGTAATATGATGTAACCAAATCATTATCCAGTTTACATACAATGTGCACACACGCTGATGTGAGAACAGAAATAGTTAAACAAAGTATGACATCACGTCAGTTGGAGTTGTGCCACCCCTATCACATAGACATGCTTACATAGTGTGTAGAGAAACCTGTATATGGTGTAACAGGTTAAACAACAATAGAGTAGACTGAACACGTTGATAGAATAGAATCACAAGACTTGTATAGCTAAACATCTACAAAAGTAGTAGAAATGGAATGAGTGAGTAGAAAGAAGAGTATAGAATAATGTACATGTACTAGCTGCAGGGCAGAGGTAGGTGGAGTAGGATAGCTTTACTCATACTGTTTATTGTGTTTGCTGTAAGGTCTTGTCACTGCTGAGTATAGTAGAAAGTGCGTAGCACACCAGGGGGCAGGCTATTATGTAGAACAAATGGCCAATATAGTACACCTGTGAATAGATCTACAAATACAACAATGATAAGTTGGAAATCTGTAATATACAGCTGATAATATTACTATTCTATAAAGAACACATATTATACTAATGAAATATTATACTACTGAACAATATACTACTGAACAAGATATTACTGAACGATACTACTGAACAATATACTACTGAATGGTATTACTGAATGGTATTACTGAATAAAGGGAGGAGCACTGCAGTATATAGTTACCATCATGTAATGGGAGTAGTTGAGCTGTTCAAAGCTAATCAGTGCATAGGAAAGGCAGAAAGTGGCGACGATTTTAGTAGTAAGTTTGAATAGAAGAGATAGTACAGGTTGATTGACTATAGTCTTTAGGACGGTCTTCCTAGAGCACAGCTGTGTCACCTGTAAATATACACACAGACATACATACATACAGTAGAACAGCTGTGTCACCTGTAAATACACACACGCACACACACAGTGGAACAGGATAATAACACCCACGATTCCCTTCCTTAGCAGTAATTGCTGCTACACACACAAAGTACCTATTCATACACCAAATTTGAACATCTTGGAATTATTTACTGACACCTGAATGTACTGTACATGGATATCAGAGCTAATATTTGCAATTTGAGAGTTGTCTTTTCTTTCTCCATTCTATGATCTAGTGAGAAGACAACTTCCACCGATTGTAGAATCAACAGTTCTCATGAATACAGCAGCCACAGCAGACATACACCTACACATCTTTAGGGTACATTTTCATATTGCAGATAAAGTAAAGTAAAATTGGAGTATGTTTGTATTGTTGTTGTTGTTGTTGTAGTAAGGAACTATGAGTAACATTGGCCTTGACGTGTTGCTATTGGTTTGAACCACTTTAGGTGTCTTCACGACCTCTTAGACGGACCCAGGTCACAAATAAAAATCACAAGTTTGACGTTCAGCCTAGGCCAGAAGGGTTATTGGCCTGGGATTTTGCTTGGTCGGATGAAACCATCCCTAGCTCATCGGTACACGTGACTTCTTCGCGCGAAAATGAGGATTTCGCTTTTGGCCCAGGCCGGTTTGTTCGCGACTCTGTGACGGATGTGTGCCGGAAAATATTTTCGCAAATTGGCCTGGATCTGAAATTTAGGTCACGAAGACACTATTATAGGCCAATCGGTGACTCTATGAGCTTGTCAATGGTTATCAGACCAGACATTATGACATTATAGCCCGAGTGTTGACAGATGGTGAAATAGTGGGGTGGGGGGGGGGGGGGGGGCCACAAACTCACCTGTTTCTCTCCATTCATAAAGACAAATTCTAAGAAGAAACACATGAAATAGCCAGAGTTGAAACCATGCCAGGCTGCTAGGAAGACGAGGGATACCCCCTGTGATATCTGTTTATTGTTTAGGAACCTCAGCCTTTTGTACACATACCTAAAAATATTGACAGAAAAGTATAGAGTAAAGCAATTAGAATACTATTTGTACACAAGGTCAGTCTCTGTATTGCACAGTGAGGGAGAGGGTAACTCTTGACCTACAAAACTTGGCTCCTATTTAGTGTTACTCATACATAACATAGCCATGGAGTTGTCAACAGTAAGTTAGTAATGGGGGAACTAAGGCTACACTCTCTCCACTTAGAAGTTGGTATATAGCTGCAGAGGAATGGTATATAGAAGTTGGTATATACGTAGCTGCAGAGGAATGGTATATAGAAGTTGGTATATACGTAGCTGCAGAGGAATGGTATATAGAAGTTGATATATACGTAGCTGCAGAGGAATGGTATATAGAAGTTGGTATATACGTAGCTGCAGAGGAATGGTATATAGAAGTTGGTATATACGTAGCTGCAGAGGAATGGTATATAGAAGTTGATATATACGTAGCTGCAGAGGAATGGTATATAGAAGTTGGTATATACGTAGCTGCAGAGGAATGGTATATAGAAGTTGATATATATACGTAGCTGCAGAGGAATGGTTACTCACGTTAATACCCATTTGTTGGTATTCATATTGAAGCTGTCTATGAAGTGCTGAAGGGAGGTGGCTGTTAGATACCGGGATAGTTTTATATTGGCACATGCATTCCATTTAACTTGTCCAGACTTGTCTCTACCATTGTAGGCTATGCCAGAGATGACACAACTCCCTTCCTGCATGTGATAACATAAGAACACAGACAATGTACATGTATATTTTATAGTGAGCCGATAGCCTGTGTTCCAGGCCTTTAAATGTGGTGGGTGGGATCTTATTGACTGCACCATAACAAATGTAGAAGATAGCCAATGCTACATTGGGAAGCATAAAGTCATGTATTACCACTTATGCTGTTAAGTAATAATGATATGGCTAAGAAGATTAGCATATGAAAAGAGTGGAGTTATCTTCTCTACAATGAAACAAAATCTAAGAGAAAGCAAATCCTGTCCAAAAATGGTAAATACTCAGCATGTATTGTGTAGTATGTATATACTTACAGCTACTAGCCACACGCCAACATATCTAGCCAGTAACACTTGGCCCCATACTAGTATATATACCAGTTTATATATATACATATCATCCTACAATATATACATATCATCCTACAATATATACATATCATCCTAAAAAATACAATATACAATGTACATACACACTATATACATACATATGTATACATGCATTTTAACTGTATAGCATATCACTAATCACACTGAATTATACGTAGCTCTAGAATGATAGGTAATTGTCTCACCTTGAACTGCTGACTATAGAAGTGACTTGCAGGAACATAGGTTCCAACTATTGGATAGACGAGGACAAATACTAGTCCCGCAGTTAATCTCATACATCCATATATCCATCTATAAAATACAAGGATATGCTGTATATACACATGCTAGTATGTCATATAAATAGAAAGGTGTTAGCACTGCATGTAATATATAAGTAATATCAGATAATACAACATAATATAAACATTAACAGAAGAGCACAACACCAAATTACCATGATAGTCTGATATCATCTCGTATCTAAAATATACAGTAGACTACTAACTACAATGTTGTACAGTAGAGTAGAGTAGAGCACAGCACAGCACAGCACAGACAGAGAGACTGACCCACTAGCTAGATGCTCGTCATACAGGCCTTCAGTGAATCGTTTGTATTTCATGAAGGATATCTGAGGACCAGTCATCATTCCAGGGGGGTAGTAGGAGAACCCCAGTACTTCTAGTAGCGAAGGAACTGAGTATACAGCCGTCTCTTCTTTCCCTTTTTCATCCTAACAGCAGTACAGAATATGTATATATACTTCATTATACCTAACTAGTACTAGTGGAGCGTATTAAACCAATGTCTTACTGTAATACATACATGTATGCATTAGCAACTAACCTTCTGTGCCCCATCATATACATCCCATGTTAGCCCAATTAGTTTAAGAGTTAGCACACAGTGAGGGGTGGTCCAGCCAATGATGTACTCCCCACTCTTATACAAGTTCTCTATGTAGCCCAGGCCAAGGATACCCTGAAACAAATACACACACTATATAATGATACGATCCTACCATAGGGGTTTTACTAAAGTACTCCAAGGGAAAGTACAGTCAACCACACAGATTTTCCATGTTGTAGCGTTGCTAATACGGGTATACATATCACACCCAGTGAATATCATCTGACACCATAGAACTAGTTTACCATGCTTCTAATTCTATCAATATGTTTAATAAGGAAGTGTTGAACTAATCAAATAATGCACATACTACCCTCCTACAGGTATCGTTCACTAGGCCCTGAGATATCTAGCTCTCTTGTAAATGGAGTGTAAATTAGAGCAAGGCAGTTTGTTCCCATTGTAACTTGTACATTCCTGGATGTGGATTTATCAAGCTTGGACGCTATAAACCTTATACATGTAATATAAACCTTATACATGTAATATAAACCTTATACATATAATATAAACCCTATACATGTAATATAAACCTTATACATGTAATATAAACCTTATACATATAATATAAACCCTATACATGTAATATAAACCTTATACATGTAATACAAACCTTATACATGTAATATAAACCTTATACATATAATATAAACCTTATGCATGTAATATAAACCTTATACATGTAATACAAACCTTATACATGTAATATAAACCTTATACATATAATATAAACCTTATACATATAATATAAACCTTATGCATGTAATATAAACCTTATACATGTAATACAAACCTTATACATGTAATATAAACCTTATACATGCAATATAAACAAAATATTGGCCAACATAACTGTACTTATAGTAACTTTAGGCTATACTACAGGGTGAAATACTAGGTAGAATACTCACCAAGTTGAGAATGAGAGAGAGGATAACTGTGTATTTAGAAGACTTGAATATGATTATTATCATGTAGATGAGTAGAATGTTGATTATGAAGTAGACAGATGTGGAACCTGTAAGTACACATGTACTAGAGTCATACGAAACCATGCAGCCTGTAGGTACTAGCTGTAAGTATACATGTACTAGAGTCATACGAAACCATGCAGTCTGTAAATACTAGCTGTAAGTACACATGTACTAGAGTCATAGGAAACCATGCAGTCTGTAGGTACTAGCTGTAAGTACACATGTACTAGAGTCATACGAAACCATGCAGCCTGTAGGTACTAGCTGTTAGTACACATGTACTAAAGTCATACGAAACCATGCAGTCTGTAGGTACTAGCTGTAAGTACACATGTACTAGAGTCATACGAAACCATGCAGTCTGTAGGTACTAGCTGTAAGTACACATGTACTAGAGTCATACGAAACCATGCAGTCTATAGCTACATGTACATGTAGGCCTACTAGCAGCTTTAGTTAATATTATTGAATAATGTACATAATGATGTAACTGGGGTCTGGGGTTGCATCCATGGAACAGAGGCTTACCAAAGTTATAATAGAGAAGAAAGGCAGCGGTCACTGAGTGATAAATGTGATGCAGGTTTGCATTAGTTCCAGTTAGAACCAGTCTCTGTACTATGGCTAGTAGATACACTGTAAAACATGTAATACACTGTAAAACTTGCAATGCATTGTATACAAGTAAGCTATGTAGAGCAGTAGACCTACACTAGCATATATTATAATCTGTTATATGAAGATAACGCAAAAGCAAATACTATTTGCATGCTTTGGCTGACCCCCCTGATAGTCTAGTGTTGAGTCAAGATGAGACAACACTGAATAATAATATTTTAGAACACATGGGAGTATGTTTGACAATTCTCTGCTTTCTGGGTGCATTAGACATCATCATCTAATATTACTAGAGTCAATGCATAATGTTGGAGAACATTCAACAATATACTTGTAGATTTACATGTATATATAGGTGGTCGCCATGGTAACCACTGCTCTTACCGTATAGAAGTGTAGAAAATAACCTAACTCCAGTCAGCTCGGCTCCAATAGTCTCATTCAACCACCTCGGGAGGACATCCATCACCCCAAACATCATATCCCTGTTGCTCTAAGCTTAGCCTATAGAGAAATGACACTAACATGTATATTAATTGTATAGCATAATCAGACTACATACCTGTACATTCCTTCAAACTTACCTTATGCTTATTTACAGCAAATGTAGAATAGAGTTTGTATACACTAGCTACCTATTGCTACTACTACTACAACTATTATCTATTCAGATAAGAAGGTAGGCTTATATTGCCTATACAGACCATAATAATCCTAGATATAGACTGCACAGAGGGATGATATAGTGGGAACACAGTCAAAGTCCAGTGGAGATAAGAGAATGCCATCATAATACAGAGAGTTTGCTAGGAGAGAGGAAAGTCCACTACTACACTACTACGCTATTACTGTGAATATATCAATGATTACATTATCAGCCAAAAGGTTACAAACTTTGATCAGCATCAGTGGATGACTCGTGACTAAAGGCTACTCAGTGACCCTTTGGACGACCTTGACCCAACACTTAGCTACTCACTTATGACAGATGGCAACTCTCAAATATTTGCAGATGGAATAAATAAATGAAACTATCACACTGACTTTGCCATAAATTGCCCCTCCTGTTGAAGTTTATGAGTTGATGACTACAATGTAGGTGTATAATATGTGGGTAAGTTGATGACTACAATGTAGGTGTATAATATGTGGGTAAGTAACTGGAAGCATAATAGACATATCATTGTATTGCTTGTTATATTTGTGCATGTGCAACAGTACTGAAGGCTATGATAGAGCAGCAATCAAGTACATTCTATTCATACACTGTGAACTTTCACTACTTGTTCAATGATGAGGTACCGGTTATATAAATTTACATATTATTGAGTTTAACTTGCATTTCAAGTGTCAAATACTAACATCCTGCAAACATTCTCCCTCTGCAAAATAACCGTGAGTATTGAGTGCAGCAGTTTACTCTAACAGCAAATCAATGTGTATGATGTATTCTTAGCAGTCCCACATACTAACACTACCATGTTCTGTTCACTGTGCTAGGCGATTAGGTGCCGTAGAGGCTCCGGGTTCAAACCCCAGTCAGAGAATGGTATTTTCATGGATTTGAAACAAGTCTCTTGACTGCTCAAAGATAATTTCCTTGCTAAAAATACATCATTATACATGTATATAAAAAATGGCCAAACCCCCTAACAAATCAATGTGTGTGTCAACGTGTGTCATCTCAGGTATTCGGCGGTCATCTCAGGTATACCGCAGACATTGTGTTTCTCACATACTAACACTGACTGCTGACAACATCTCATACATTATCAATAGAATCAATAGTGTCTGGTTTGGAGGTACATGTAGCTCATTGCTCATTAATGAGGATAAACATCATGCCAGGAAAATATAACACAGCCTCTACTTGGAAAGGCTCCCATTCAACAAACACAGAGAAAGGTAGAGAAATAGACAACTTATACAAGTAGCCTGTATAATCTAAATCTGGGGTGCTTTTAAGCCAAGGAATCACTTCTCAAAATTAGCCATACTATGAGGACCATATATTTTGCTGTTCGGAAGATAGCTTGTAGTGTGCTAAAAGCTACAAGAATCCAGAAAGTGCATTTATTAGCTAATTACTAGACAAAACGAGTTATAGCATGTAAAAGTGGACTAAGATATGATGCATAATATTCTCCAGTTTAAGTTTTACAATGTTAGTTAAAAGGGTTCCCTACTTAACATGGTTATGACTATGAGCTTTGCTGAACTGCCCACACACGCTATATTTAGGTGGCGAGCTTAGTTTACGAAGCAGGGTGCTAAGATTTGTCCTGCGCAGCAGAAATACATTGTAATTTGTCTCAAACATTAGAGGAAACTTAACACACAATCTCAGCATAAACACACAATGTGACCCATTATTTTTGACTCATAGCCAGCTCAAATCAGGAGAGCATCTACATGAAACTACAAAAAACTAATAGTAAAAGAGCTACTAATGGAAAATTTAAATGTGAGCTAATTTGCCAACGTTTGAATTACAAGCTTGTTTTAGCTTCCAAACTCATTTCTGTTAGCTGTCAAACCGATTTCTACGTGCATTCCACAAAACTTTGTTGTTTTAGTAATATGACGCACACATGTACACAGGTTATTGTTTTGAAGCAATCATTAACCAATTTTAAAGTGTTGAAAATAACAAAATGTTAAAAGTAGTAAAATCAAACAATACCAAAGCATGCAATAATAGCTTTTTGCTCGTATTGTTTCAATTCCTGGTTAAAATATGAGGAATATCTGCAGTAAAAGTTTACACAGCTAGCAACGTAAATTTTATTTACTGTGTGTGTCTATGCTCTGCAATAAAGTAGTAGTGACAAACGGAGGCCTCTATTTTGTTAAACCTACATCTATATTTTGCTTAGGCTTGCAAACACACGAGACACAGTATTCCAAAACTTTTCATCATACCTCTTACCAAGAATTCGAGTAAAACTGAGAACCTGCTGATGAACGTCCTGCCACATGAAGACTCGCATCCAGCACTGAGCACCTCCTATGATGAACTCGTCCAGCAACATTGCAACAACAGTTAGATGAAGACGAGAGCCCAGACCAGAAGCAAACCAAGATCTATCAGAACCAACTACAACCAGTACCGCAACAGCTTTCTACCAAGGACAATTCGAGATGTAAAGATAGGACAACCCTGTTGCTACTCTAAGCAATACCCAAATGACAGGTAGCTCTGACCTGCACAGGACAACTTTTAATGAACACTGAATTATATGACAACATCAATATGACATACTGATACTGCCCCAACTCATGCTATCCACTGTCCGCATGAAGCATGCCTCTTCGACTATGCCCTTATTTGGTCTAGTGTGATGATGAACTCCATGTAAGTCCATATAATTATATGATAAATCTTTTTATAAATGATATAATTATATTATAATAGAATAATCATAATAACAACAATAATTGCTGATTTGCTTTCTTTCACGATCGCCCATTCTTATAAAATAAAACATAGAAATAAAAATTTAAAAAAAATTATATTATTTATAGAATATTTTATATAATGTTATTATTATCATAATATTATAATTTTATTACAATTTATTATTATAATAAAATTATAATCTGTTATTATAAAATAATGTATTATCCAGAGATGTGTGCAAGTTTTATTTTGGAAACTCAAGTTTCCATGGCCAACTCTTAGTTGTGACTCTTCAAGTTACAAGTCAATTCTTTCAGTGACAGATCAAAACTTTCAAGTTACGAGTTAAATATTTACATGTTCTCAGAAACTCAAGTTTTTGTCAAGTTATTCAAGTGAACTACAAGCAAGTTTCAATTCAATTCTTTGCCTGTTTAACTCGAGTCTTTTTATAGAGTTATTGGGTTATTGTTTAGCTTATGGTGAAATTTTGTTAGGAAATGGTCATGGTGTTAGAAGTTCAAATTTCAAAGCAAAATGTCACAGTTTTAGTGTAAAATGTCTTATAATTGTGGTTGTGGTTGGTGGTTATAACTGTGGTTATTTCTATTCATTACAATTCACAGCTGTCCAATGAAAACTCGAGTTATTGAATATTTCAACATAATCATAATGATGTGTGAGTTGAGAGTCTTTGATCATAGCCATAATTGAATTACAATTCAAGTTACAAGTTTTTGACAGCTGTGTATTCAAGTTACGAGTCTTTATAATAAGCCATAAAATGTTGCTTGAATTAACTCGAGTGAGAGTCTTTAACTCGAGTCTGGCATCTCTGGTATTATCTAATCTATGCATGTATAGTAAAGTATAGTATAGTATTACACACAAGCCGGTTTTAAACCGTTTATATAGAAATAAACGGTTTAAAACCGGCTTGTATATAATACATGCATAATCAAGATAATACAATAATTATGATATATTATAGCAATTAGATATTGGTAATAAAATTCATACATCAAGTTCAAAATTTACTGACAGCATCCCACTATCCTATACAGTTTCTCTTGTATGGGACCATTTCGCACAATCCTTGACTGCATGCGCATCATAACCAGAGTATCTAACAACTTGGAATGTAAGGGGACCAATGCTACCACCCACTATCTCAAAATACTAAAGTACAGGACGGTGTTTTCAGCGTTTCAAGTTTGTACGTATTTAGTCAATATCCGTTCTCTAATTGTAGGGAAAAGTTTTCTCAAATATCATCAGGAGTTCTGAAAAGCTCTGTTATCTCTTAGAATTATTTGTTGTTTTGCTTAATTCCAAAATAGGCAATTACTTTTCAATCTAAGAATCTCAATGTAACTCAAACTCAAGCTCAAAGCAAGGGACAAACCAACCCATTTCCCCTTCATCAATTAATTATATTTATACTGGGCCCCTGAGAATGCAAAGCTCACGGCCTACAAATCGCTCTGTCAACCTCATCTTGAGTATGCCTCTTGTGCATGGGATCTCTCTTCGGCTAAAGAGATCAAAGCAGTTGAACTTGTACAAAATAAAGGGGTACGTATGATATGTGATATCAAAGGAAGAAGAGGTGTCTCTGAAGCCAAAGAAAAGCCTAAGCTACAACCACTGCAGGAAAGGAGAAGAACGTCTCGTGTCGGGTTATTACTCAAGATCTTGTCTAAAGAAGAGGCCCACCCTGCCCTTGTGAGTCCTACAATGCACTAATAAACCAACCAAAATCGACTGTCCAGACAAGAGCAAAGTCGAGGGGAGTTCCACGGTCTGTTCAAGCAAGTGGAAACCCCTTCCACAACAGTTTCCTCCCGTATCATACGGGATCTCAAGAATAGTGATAAAACCAATTATCCTAACAGCCAGGCATCCGCCTAGTAAAACCATCTGGATGGGTACAATCCAGGTATCCACTCTGCCCCTAAGTGGCCAACAATGAGGCACGCCCCTTCTGCCTCCCCCCCCCCCGGCGGTCTATCGCGTTGCAGGCATTGATGTAAATCGATGTAAATATATTATTTTATTATAAAACCCACTCACAGGCAACCGATTTAATTTAATTTAAAATTGCAGTTTGTCTTGAACTGCTGCTCCTATCGTGTCATGCCAACAGTTCATATAAAGACATTAGCCTGGGACAGGAGCTCAGAAAGCATTTAATAATGAATTGAAGCAATCACCAAATGATATTATATATAGCTACTTCATCTATTAACATACCCATAAAACAGTCAATATTTACTTTTAGGTTTTCAGCACTCAGATTGGTATCATCTACCTGAGTTGGGCATAAATATATATACATTGTACGTGTAGATTCATCTACAACCTTTAGTTTTAATTTGTGAAAGGATGAATTCCTTTAAAGAAAGAGAGACAGCTAGGAAGGTTAGTCAATGGGCATATATAACCATAATGTAATACAAGTTATTAATATTTTATAATTTATTACAATAATGCATGTCAATGTTGGAACAGTCTGGGAGGTTATTTACATAAAACATTGTAATATATAACATTGTCATACCATATTGTCTTATATCGTTTTTTACTGAATTTGAAAGCTCCCAGTTAAGTTAAGTTACGATTGCATGTCCCCTTGTAGCTGTGTGCTAGTCTGACATATAGTAAGAACTACCAGCAACTCTTGCCTAAGGTGATCCAGCTGATGGCTCATCCAGATATTGGGGTGAAGAGGATTTCATACTCTACATATGCTAAACACTGTGATAAGGTATTTCACAGTTTATAATACCAGTTATACAGTCATGTACATGCGTGTATATAGTACATGTAAATGGTCTATTTGATTGTAACTATAATATATACAGATAGGTTGAGTAATACATTTGATTCTCTACATTTGATTGGGTATTGTTCTCACAGGTGCCCAGTGAAGCTCTATTAGCTGTAAATACAATGTTGAAGGACAGTTGCCACCAGTCACCTCTGGTTAGAGCCTTAGTTCTCAACACTATTTGCTATGTAAGAAGGGGCTCTACTGCAGGCATCTTACACCGTGTTATATCAGGTAGTAGTATTCAAAGTGTAGTGAAATGTTCCACTTTTCACTCATTCACGTAAATGTTAGTGATTCCATTTACCCCAACTCACAATGGTTGCCATGGTTACCAGGGTTGTAGGGCTAGGCTCACATTTTATAATGCATATTACACTGTTTAGTTGTAATAGGTAATAGTATAATATATTACATTGTTTAGTTGTAATAGGTAATAGTATAATATATTACATTGTTTAGTTGTAATAGGTAATAGTATAATATATTACACTGTTTAGTTGTAATAGGTAATAGTATAATATATTACACTGTTTAGTTGTAATAGGTAATAGTATAATATATTACACTGTTAGTTGTAATAGGTAATAGTATAATATATTACACTGTTAGTTGTAATAGGTAATAGTATAATATATTACATTGTTTAGTTGTAATAGGTAATAGTATAATATATTACATTGTTTAGTTGTAATAGGTAATAGTATAGTATATTACACTGTTTAGTTGTAATAGGTAATAGTATAATATATTACACTGTTAGTTGTAATAGGTAATAGTATAATATATTACATTGTTTAGTTGTAATAGGTAATAGTATAATATATTACACTGTTTAGTTGCAATAGGTAATAGTATAATATATTACACTGTTTAGTTGTAATAGGTAATAGTATAATATATTACACTGTTTAGATGGACTGAAGGATTCTAGCGCCTTTGTACGAAGACATGCAGTAGTAGCTCAGTATTATGCTAGTAAAGTGAATGATAGCGATCTTCAGTCAAGTGACTTGGTAAGTTACAGCATATTATTCTTACAGTTGCCTGCCCCTTTTCCTAAGAAGTAACCAATCCAATACGGGTTTGTATGTCTCTTGATAGAAGACTGGCCAGCCAAAGGCTGTGTTCTAATTAAGTGCCGATTAGACTGTTATTTTGTGTGTTTATTTATCTTGAGTGAAGATCACCTTACAACATAACGTCAGGATCCTGTAGTTGGGCGTGGTCAGCAGAGCTGGTTATATGGTGTATATTCCCCTTCTCTATCTTTGGAGAGTATATTCTCCATAGAAAGTAGACAATGATATATATTTATAGAAAGTAGACAATAATATATATTTATAGAAAGTAGACAATGATATATATTTATAGAAAGTAGACAATGATATATATGTATAGAAAGTAGACAATGATATATATTTATAGAAAGTAGACAATGATATATATTTATAGAAAGTAGACAATGATATATATTTATAGAAAGTAGACAATGATATAATATATTTATAGAAAGTAGACAATAATATATATTTATAGAAAGTGGACAATGATATATATTTATAGAAAGTAGACAATGATATATATTTATAGAAAGTACATGTAGATGACCCTGACCCCATAGTCTCTAGCTTATCACTGATAACATCATCATCAACAGAAGAGAGCAGCAGTGAGCAGACGAGTCTACCTGTGAAACTACTCAACAGGCTGCAGTCTTACACTACTGACGGTGTCATAGAGGTATATATAACCTGTGCTCTGTAGCTGTAGATGTCATTGAGGTATATATAGCCTGTGCTTTGTAGCTGTAGATGTTATAAAGGTATATATAGCCTCTGTTCTATAGCTGTAGATGTCATTGCAATAAAGTTACTATAAATATATAGCCCATATTCTCTCACTGGAGGTGTTGTAGAGATAAATATATTATGTTTTGATGTATAACCTGTGCTCTCTTACTCTAGGTTGTCTCCTCCTTGAAGAAGTGTACCCCCTCCAGTGAAGAGCTGCTAGATGTACTGAATATTCTAGATCCACTGCTAGACTCTAGGGAAGTGGATGTGGTCACTGTAACTATGGATGTCTTTTTACTCTACAGTAAGAATAGTAAGTACCAGTATTAGTATCAGTATAAATGTCAATATAAGTACAAGTACCAGTACTAGTATCAGTATTAGTATCAGTATTAGTATCAGTATAAGTATAAGTACTAGTACATACATGTGCACAATCATGTTCTATTATACAGAAGAGTCGCAAACATAGTGTGGTTAGAGTTGTCTCCTCATTCTCTGACAGCATAGTTTGTACTATTTCAGTGCAAGGTGAGCTGGCTGGGGACATGCACTCTAGAATACTCAACTGTTGTCTCACACTTTTACGTTCTGCTGAGCCATGTACTGTCTACTGTATACTACTATGGATCAAGGAAAACCTCCTGGAATCTCTGACTGCTCATAGTGGGATAACCCCTGCTAGTGGAGAGAAGACAACTCCTATTAACTGTAAGCTTATTCTAGACAATTATCATCTTATGTTTGGGAAGGATCATGATGCCACCCACCTATCTTTAGTAAAGTTCGACATTCTCAGGCTATGCATATCGTTAGACAATATATCTGTAGTTGTAGAGGACTTTAAGTCAGTATTAGAGAGGAAATACAGAGAGTCTGTTGTCTGTGATAGAATAATAACAATCCTATTAGACACTGGTAAAGATGATAGGTATGCTATTACCTGCAGACAGTCTATAATTGATATAGTAAACAGTCCTCATTTAGAAGTACGAGTTTCGTCACTCAAATACCTTCATCGCATTGGTTCGTATGCCAATGATCTGTTTGAACACTTGCATCACTCTGTGATACCCGACTGGAAGACTCTGAGTGTCTCTGATTTATTAGTACTGCTCAATCTCAGCTCAAAATTTGCTTTCAAATTGGCTGACAATGTAACACACATACACGATGTAACTAAGTATGTGCTTAGTTCGAGTAGCCAGAGTCCTGTTGAGGTCAAGGCAATGGTGTTGTATTGTGTAACAGAATGTTTCACACACGAACCTGCCGAGTACATCAGCTCCCTCAAGCACTGCGTCACTCACTTAGAGCGAGACGACGATCTCTCTCTGAGAGAGCAAGCTAAGTGGTGTGTAGGTAGGGTAAAGCAACTCCTTACCTAGTCACTAGCACATTGGTAAAGGGAGGCATGGAATCCCTTGTATATGTCACATGTGACTGGCTATCGTCTAGACATACTTAAGGTCTCTAAAACAAATCTCTTAAAATGCACGTAGTGTGGGATATTTTAGTTATGTTGTGTTGTGGTTCTATAGGCTTGGTCTACCTACACTTGTGCTGACCAGTAGCTATAGCCGTAACTCAACAATGTCTCAACATTATGTAGTATTCACCTTTAGTTTTTAGACATCCTTGTCTTTTCTTACTTTTAAATGGTGAAAATGTAGGCCAATCATAACTTTTCAACATTACCTAGGCTTAATTTTGAAGCTGGTATGCTAACAATTATTATTGATATTGATTTATTTTTTCATCCAATCTTAATTTTCTGATTTGAAATGTAAAAATCATAGTAAAAGTTTTTGTACCTGTATTTGCTAGCATCCTCTTGTCAGTCACATTTAGAATTTATTTCCTGCCTTCTTTCTCCAAAATGAGTTGAATTTTATATTTCAACATTAATTGTGGAAATCTCATCATAACAAATGAATAAAGGATACATGGTTTTATTGTACGCAGGAAGTTAAAGTTTTATTGTGAACACTTGGAGGTTCTACCATATGCTATACATGGAAAGACTGAATAGTTGCTGCTAATTGCCACCAACATCAAAGAGAGCCAACCTGTTACCTAAACAGTTGGTCATTGCTCTACAACCCACACCAGTACACTGGTAGAACAGCTATTAGCTTACAAACTTGTGAAATTGTATAATAGGTAATAATATGGTAATTATAGGGCTGACCAGTGTAATACATGATTCCTATCCTTTGACCAAATTATAGAAGAATAGACTCATGTAAATAACATGAATTTATGACAACTAGAATTATATTAAAAGTAGCAATTGAATAAATACCTGAAAATTACAGGGCCATTAAAGGGCCCAGTGTAAATGTGCTAGAAGCGTAGACAATGCTTTGATTTAAAATACTTTCATCTATCCTGCAACCTTCGCTTACCAAGTAGGTGGTGTTGTGTATAACAGCAGTGGGCAGTGGACAATGGTCAGTGGACATTTCACTGAATAAATTAATATTTTTATCAGATCTCTAATAGGTATGGATATTGTGAATACCTGGCTCAATGGACCACTATTTCTGTTATAAGTTTTCTAAAATGACTCTGCTATTTCAGTGGAGGTTCTCTCACCATAAAGTATAGTTTTAGTTCTTGATTTTACACCACAGTATGCTACGTATAATAGTCTAGGACAGTCCACTTCCAGATAGCTAATATCGCATGATAAAACCCAATTTTACAAACCGGTCTATGTTTTGTCTAATATAACGGAAAGGAACATAATTGCCTTTAATATCTATTATGGAATAACAATATAAGCAACTGTGCATCTATTGCATGTATTAACTATTGAATTTGGTATTATCATTGGATCAGCTATTGGCTGGTTGACAGGCCAGTGAAGGGGGAGACAACAGGTGGGGCATATATTATAAGTATGGGTATCTCAACATACATGATTATATTGCATGCAAGAGACAATTGATTGTTGGTCTGGGTTTGTGGTTAGACAGCACGCAATATCCAGTGAGGTGAGTTGATAGATCACGCAATACAATACACTACCTTCTTATACATGTATCATTGTATTTGTATGATGCTATATATTAAATAATAATGTTTGAGTCTTGAACTAACATATTTTTATTTTAGCTAAATATATGTTGATCCATTTAGTGCCATGTATCTGAAAAAGTAAAACAGAATGCATGTACCATACATGACATTATGTAGTGTAGGTCAACAAAAATTATTATTAAAAGTTTTTCAAATTAATGTACAATCAGTATTACCTTACCCTGAAATAAATTATGTTTTCAAAATGTTTGTTTTCACAATATTTTCACCTCATCGAAAGTGAATAGGAGTATTGGACTGAGCATATATATTGGCTCTAGACCACGATGTGAAAAAATTAGTTCTTGTATATGTAATATACAAACTAATTTTATGTTCTTTTAATTATATTGGCAGGGAAATTTAAGACACATGTGTGTGGAACAAATACATTGTACATGTTCACTTGGTTCCGACCTTGATAGAGAGATACTGTAGCTCTGCTGGGAACTAATTTGGTAAATTATACATGTATGTCTCCCATCCTTCTGTATGCTAGAACGGTCGGTACATGTCAGTTGTGTTTTAGGCTGGAAAACATCTGCAACTATCTGTAGAATGCAGGTACTTATAGAATGTATGTTACCAGACGAAGAAACAGAGTGTTGAGAAAGTGAGTATGTGTAGGTCTATGCCATAATTTTATGTATACACTATACTTACATTTTAGTTTATACTATGTGTAAATGCACTATACTTACACCTTGTACATGTACACTAGAACGGATGTTACTACATACAGAAAAGTTATTCATGTAGGCCCTGTATATTACAGAGTACATGCACGTCGTATCTAATAAGGTCATATTTATGTTCAGGTCGAGCCAACCAACCTTTGACCCAGCCAAGTCCAACCCTTCCAAGAGACACAGAGAGAAATTGAACGGACAGCTGGAGAGTCTGGCTCACTTGCTGCCGTACGAGGAGTCTGTCATCGCTAAGCTGGATAAGCTGTCTATACTCAGACTGGTAGTTAGCTACCTTAGGGCTAAGAGCTACTATGCAGGTAGGTTACTAAGTATGCAGGTAGGTTACTATGTATGCAGGTAGGTTGCTAAGTATACAGGTAGGTTACTAAGTATGCAGGTAGGTTACTAAGTATGTAGGCAGGTTGCTAAGTATGCAGGAATAGTAGTAGTTCCACTGGTGGTTTGGAAATTTGGCTTAAAAAGTTTAGGGACCACATGAATTTTTCTCACTTTTATTAAGGCTAAAATTCTAATTGTTAAACCAGTTATTTTTGGCCAAATTTATATAAAAAGCTTGACAACATGGAGGCTTTTCTACCTCAGATGGTAAAAGTGGTCGTTTTGGTAGCCTTTAGGACCTGACTGTCCACTATACTGTCCACTCTGGGTGCGTAAACAGACAGGGGTACACTCTTATATAGAGTAATGTTGCAATCCAGAGAGAACTGCTTGTATATGTAATGATTAGATTGGTGAATACAGGGTACTACACAACCCTAATACATACACTTTATCCATGCACTTAGCAGTACATGAAAATAATGCAAGCTGTTTGACTAGTGAAATATCTAGGATACACTATACAGTATACGTTGCAGTAGCCTCAGTTCTATTTTAAACCCTCCAAATAGGTTGGGGTTTGACAGCTAGCCATGGGCTCGCACTCAAAGTTCACTGCCAATCACGGACATACCCATTCACTTACACATCTCCTCACTTCTCTTCACAATATGATGAGCAAGTATTATATTTGTGTGAGAATACTTTGTAAAAAAATAAAATTCTATACTATAATTACAATATTTCATAATGGCAAGAAGGTTTCTATAAATTACATGGCTGTCGGTGGAATCTGTTCACGTAGACGTTAAAAGAAGGTACAAGAGGAAGTTGAAAGCATGAAGGAGATATTTGGTGACGCTTGTCTGCGGATTATCTTGAGCATTCCCTTGTATGCACAGAGTAACTCCAATATTTCACCTGTATTTATCATATCTCCTCATGCAATCACCAATTTTACACCTGATGGGTGAATACAAGCACACAGGTTGTAGCTGGAGGTCTACAATATGAAAACCAACGTCTCTTTGTAATGTTGATAAAAATACAACGTGGGGAATGTTTAGTTGTAAAACCCAGGCTTGTAATTACAGTTACCCTGATTGAGCACACTTGAATTAATATAGTACAATGTAATTACTGGTACGATGAAAGATAAGATAGGATGAAGGAATGTCCAACTATTCATTTCTTGTATAATAAATTAAATTTAAGAGAATACACTGTCTCTCCACATGATGGTTTACATCCTTCTAATGTCTGGTGGAAAAATATTATATTCACAGTATTTTAGTTTTCTAAATAATTGTTTGTTAATTTGAATAATGGTTTTGCCATTGGACCACTAAGTTTATATCTTAATACTTGGCCTACCTAATAGTGTAAATTTGAAAATTAGAGCACACACAATTCTATCGGTGTTGAACCCTTCATTTGTATACAACTACACACTGCATAGGCTAGACACTGCATAGTTTCAAGGAACCTACGTTGGAGATCGTAGACTGGTATTATTTATTCGTTCAATGACAAGGAGAACAAACTTGTTGCAATTTTCAATTTATAATTTTTTACCTATTTTTGATAAGAAACACCGTGCACCAAATTTCTATTTATAAATTGGCAAAGAACTGGTCATTCATGGTCACCAAGGAAATAGTCTCCTTATAAGGAAGCTATTTCCTTAGTGAATATTTGGATCATTGTAACACAAGAAGGAGGATAACTCCTAAGCATTATAACAGCAGCTTTACTGTTACTTTAGACATCAAACTGCCTCTCACATCTATAGCAGATAGTACCTTGCAAATAGCAAATAGTACCTTAAATATGGTACAAATTATGTTTCAAAATTATCATATTCTCTTTAAGATGACAGTATTTTAATACAGTATTACAATGTTATATAGTGTTTTACTGTAATACAGTATTACAATGTTACAGTATTACAATGTTACAGTATTACAATGTTACAGTATTACAGTGTATACTTAGCTGGCTCCTGGGTGAATATCCCTAAATCTGTATTTGTTATTCCTTCACCTTCGGCTGTGTTCATGAAAGTAAAGCAGCATTTTAGCACTGCACAGCTATTATATATTCCTGTCATGAATTCTTTATCATGCAATTCCCTGATAAAAATCGGCCATTTTTCGTGTTTGCATGTTTACTATTGGGGATAGTATTTGATAAGCAGCATGAAAAGTGAAGGGAAATACACCTTGCCTGTTATTCTACCTGGTCATGCTATACTATACTCTTCTATTATACTCTGCCATTAGTTATACTGTGTGCTTTATTAGCCGCTCTCTATGTATATTAGGTAGCATGACATGCCACTGTGCGTTCCTAGCTTAAATCATCATGAAATATATCGTGACTAGTGCCTACAGTGTATACAAGATTGTTATAGTCAATGTACTATATTGTGTTTCATCTAATCTCTTTCAACCACTTTTATAATATATATTATATAATGTAATTGGAGTTACCTATTCTCTATTACAATATAGGATAACTCCAATAGTAGAGTACTATATTTATAGTGTATTATAGTGTATATAATATTATGTATGTGTATATTGTAGCTGTTACCCCTATACACCACTCACTTTATAGTGAGATAAAGTTTGATGTAGAGACACAGTTAAGAACACTGAATGGTTTTATAATGGTAATAGATCCAAAGGGGGAAGTATTCTATGTGTCTGAGTCTGTTGAACAGTACCTTGGCTTTCACCAGGTAATAGCTTAGCTCTTATAGACACTGTGCTTGTATATGGTTCTGTGTCACTATATTATATGTAACTGTGTGTATTACTACTACTGCTGTGTATTACTACTACTGTGTATTACTACTACTGTGTGTATTACTACTACTGCTGTGTATTACTACTACTACTGTGTATTACTACTACTACTGTGTATTACTACTACTGTGTGTATTACTACTACTGCTGTGTATTACTACTACTACTGTGTATTACTACTACTACTGTGTATTACTACTACTGTGTATTACTACTACTGTGTGTATTACTACTACTGTGTATTACTACTACTGTGTGTATTACTACTACTGTGTATTACTACTGTGTATTACTACTACTGTGTATTACTACTACTGTGTGTATTACTACTACTGTGTATTACTACTACTGTGTGTATTACTACTACTGTGTATTACTACTACTGTGTGTATTACTACTACTGTGTGTATTACTACTACTGTGTGTATTACTACTACTGTGTGTATTACTACTACTGTGTGTATTACTACTGCTGTGTATTACTACTGTGTATTACTACTGTGTATTACTACTACTGTGTATTACTACTACTGCTGTGTATTACTACTACTGCTGTGTATTACTACTACTGTGTATTACTACTGTGTATTACTACTACTGTGTATTACTACTACTGTGTATTACTACTACTGTGTATTACTACTACTGTGTATTACTACTACTGTGTATTATTACTACTGTCTATTACTACTGTTACAGTCTGATATTCTCCACCAGAGTGTGCTAGAGTTGGTACATTCTGAAGACAGGGATAGTCTTGGTCAACAGCTTACATGGAACAATCTACTGTTACACTTGGGACCCAATCCGTCTATACCAGATGTTAATAGGTTACATGTTATAGGTGGAGGTAAGTACTACATGTTATATGTGGAGGTAAGTACTACATGTTATATGTGGAGGTAAGTACTACATGTTATAGGTAGAGGTAAGTACTACATGTTATAGGTAGAGGTAAGTACTACATGTTATATGTGGAGGTAAGTACTACATGTTATATGTGGAGGTAAGTACTACATGTTATAGGTGGAGGTAAGTACTACATGTTATAGGTGGAGGTAAGTACTACATGTTATATGCTAAGTACTAAGTAAGTATACAGATACAGCTACTCCTACTCATTAGTACTACTTACATGTAGTAGCACAGCTAAACTACACAAGTGGTGATTTATATACATGTACATACAGTCTATATATTTATTTACTATACCAATGCTCCGCATGCATCTGTAGATTATTAGTATTACTCTATTGTGTTACTTTTAGATGCACATCAACAGCTACAAAGGTCGTTTATTGTCAGATTTAGATGTCTGTTAGACAACACTTCAGGATTTATTGTAAGTAATGGAGTTATCTTCTCTCAATGTTAAGCTAGTCACTGCTGAGAAATCATAATCAACTACTGATGATCTAACTTCATATTTAGACCTCTCTGTTTCTAGACTATGGAGATCGGCGGTCACCTTAAACCGTTATATGGACAGATTAATCTGATTGGCTTAGCCTTGTTTGCCATCTGCACACCATTTGGACCAGTGCCAATGCCTGACTATGATATCGAAGATGTGTCATTTAGAACTCGTCACAAGCTGGACATGACCGTTTTAAGTGTTGATCCACGGTACTGTATATATATGTACACGTACATACACTACATACTTACCTTATATACTTATCTTATATACTTACACTACTTACTTGTGCCACCCGTTACCTACTCACTTACACCACTTGCATATACTGCATACTTGCACTATTAGCTGTATACACTTGATGTAATTTTTATACCATACTCTTACAAGCTGTTATAAATTATTATATTTCATTTTATAAGTAGCACTTCTCTTTGGGCAGTACTAAGTCCCCTATACCCATATACAGGTATACATGTATAATGCAATAATTATACTATATGACATGACCTGTGCTTAAGCTAATGTGGTTAACGTAGTGCAGTTTGGTAATGTAGTTAGGGTGATGTGATTGGGGTAGTTATTGCTCTATACAAGTACATGCAAGAGTACCTTGTATAACTGTGTACATGTGTTGCAGCGGGAAGCTATTATTGGGAGAGATAGAAGATACACGACTGTACCATATACTTCATCCAATGGACATACACTATTTCTCTGATGTACATAAAGAAAGTTTGTATAAACATGTTACACGTTACATGAATCGTTACCCTATCTGTTACTTAATGTTTCCCTAGTACACAACTCTATATTAGAATCATACTGAATAATGAGCATACTGTATATACTGATAACTGAGTTGTAGTTCCTAAACTGTTGTAGTATTAAAGACGGGGTGCTCTGGTATGATAGCCTATAGAATAATGGGTAAAGATGGAGACTGGGTTTGGCTACAGACATCAGCTAAAGTTGTGTACAAAAATAATAAAGCGGAGTCAGTGATGTGTTACCATCGGAATCTGCTGTACGTACTGTATTATGTGTACTGTGTACAGTACGTACTGTATTATGTATACTGTGTACTGTACGCACTGTATTATGTGTACTGTGTACAGTACGTACTGTATTATGTGTACAGTACGTACTGTATTATGTGTACTGTGTACAGTACGTACTGTATTATGTGTACAGTACGTACTGTATTATGTGTACAGTACGTACTGTATTATGTGTACTGTGTACAATCTATATACATGATAGGAGACACAGCCATATACATGCGCTATTTGTTTACCTACACAGGGAGGAGGAAGGCTCCAACCTCGTAGGTAAAAGGAACATTGAGCTTGCAATGCCACACTTGCAATCAAAGGCACTGCTAGACTATGACAGTGAGCGAGTGGATATAGAGGACATGCCCAGACCTACTAAAGCTAGACGACCTCGTAAACCGTCTACAATCAATCAGGTGGGAGCTGTTTGCTGATTGGCTAAACAGCCACTAGCTGGTCACATGATTGTGTCTAACTCAACAGTTTCATGGATATTAAGCAGTTACATGTAAGCAAGGAATTGTCTCTCAGCGGGTTTGGTTGTATATGATGTAAAATGTGTAACCTTATATTGCAGGGTAACACTGCAGATGTATTATCCAATGGAATAGTACAAAATAATTATAACAGGGAATATAGTTCCATTTATTACCCTTTGCAAAGGTTACACCATTACACATCCTACCCTGGCCAACTTTATGGTAAGTATAAAACAATAATTGGACTGGTCATTGCTATAGTGCACTCTACATACTGCATCTGGGAAGAGAATTTGTGATCCATTGGATAAGTTAGGGGGTTGAAACACATCTCAACTTGATTCAACCGACTCAATAGCTACAGAATAATATGTTCACATTCATATATTGTAGACACCAACTACTACAACAGACCAGCCTACAATTCAACTCTCGACTACTTGGCTACATATCAGAGTAACCCCCTGCATAACCCTCTACACAGCCCTCTACGTAGTACAGCCCTCCTACAGGCAGACAGACTTGCCGCAGTAGCCATCATGCAACCACATGGAAATGGCGGAGGTAGTCACTCATATCTGTCTGAGCCAGTTCAGAATAACAATATACTCACTGATATGTCATACTCTAGCTGCCAAGCTGGTAGTTATACTCCAGTCAGCACTCTACCCAACCCTTATGCTGTCAATAATTACCACAGTTCCGCAGCTACCAACTCATTATTCACTAGTGATATGAATGCCAACCCTCTACTCTCCTTAAGGGACATTAATTATCCTCTGCTCCACTACCAATGATGTCTAGAAATGGATATCCCTTATCCTCTACTCCACTACCAATGATGTCTAGAAATGGATATCCCTTATCCTCTACTCCACTACCAATGATGTCTAGAAATGGATATCACTTATCCTCAATGATGTCTGGATGATATGTTGTACTTTGATTAAATTATATTTTCAGTATACAAGCTACAGTAACAATCAACATAGTAATAATTACAAACTGTAAATAAAATACATAGCAGTATAAAAACAGTGTCATGATTGTTTAATACAATAATACTATAGTATTAAGGGGTTTTGGCCATACTTTTTATACTACTACTACTACTACTACTACTACTACAGTCATGTTCTATAATAGAAATGGTTTTGTAGACTGCCTAATGACTTTGCCTACTTCGGGAGGAATAATAATTGGCTAGATGCAGTAGTAGTTGATAGATGCAGTAGTAGTTGATAGATGCAGTAGTAGTTGATAGATGCAGTAGTAGTTGATAGATGCAGTAGTAGTTGATAGATGCAGTAGTAGTTGATAGATGCAGTAGTAGTTGATAGATGCAGTAGTAGTTGATAGATGCAGTAGTAGTTGATAGATGCAGTAGTAGTTGATAGATGAAGTAGTAGTTGATAGATGAAGTAGTAGTTGATAGATGCAGTAGTAGTTGATAGATGAAGTAGTAGTTGATAGTAGTTATTGTACTTTGGAATCAGAGTGACTGTGATGGATAACTGTGGCTCCTATGAAACACATCAGAACCTAATCCTGCTATTTCCTATGTCTGAGTATATTGATTCTGTAAGATCTACATATTGACCTAGCTTGGGATTCAAGTAGTACAACTTGTCTTTACAGTGGGACGGGTTGAACCCCTCCTTCCTCAGTTCCACCTTCTGCAGTTTGAATGTACCAGTCTTACTAGCAGATTGTAGTACCCTCAGGAATATGGGTCTAGCATATGCAGGTAGAACCCTGGTTATTTTTTGGTATAGGGTGGTAATGTCTACCTCCCCACTTGGATCTTCAATGGCCACCATACCAGCTCTACCTGCAAGTGTGCGAGGACAGTACACTATAATAATAAAATATGCTACAAGTGTCTCAACTAGGATCTGCTGTTACTGTCGTACTACATCATGGTGTTCAAAGAGCTCACTGAACTCTCTAGTTTAACTTGTAGCTATGGCAGCAGATGAAGAGGTCCTATGACCAAAATATGATTGTACATGTGTGCTTCTCCAGAGGCCACTGGGTATACTAGAACTAAAGTCATGTGATTGTATATGGTTGTTAAGTTACATGCTTATATCATCACTGGTTATCTATATTATTGTCTTGGAGAGCTTTAACTTATCCCAACCTATTAGTTAACACACTAGCTATCTATACCACACCAGTCATGAATCCATACATACCTTCCACCCCTGATATTACATACATACATACAGTGTAGTACATACCTTCCACCCCTGGCATTACATACATACATACATACATACAATGTGGTACGCACCTTCCACCCCTGGCATTACATACATACATATATACAGTGTGGCACGCACCTTCCACCCCTGGTTTTATATACATACAGTGTAGCACATACCTTCCACTCCTGGTATCTCCACACCAAACGCTACAGCATCCCTCTTATCTATAACATTGCTAACCAAGGCTTCAACCTCTGCAGTGGAAACATTCTCCCCTTTCCACCTGGTAATGATACACGTATGAGATACCTGAACTGTATGTACAATGTTTGTATAATTACTACCAGAGTACATACAATTGTAATACACTATATGTATAGATATGAGAGTTACCATCTCATGAGCATGTGACAGTCAAAGGGTGGATAACTTCTGGATTGTTTTAATTAGTAGAATGTACTGTACAGTATTATACCATAATACTATACACTATATATTACAATGTAATGGGTAATATGTAGACACACATGTGGTACTAAGGTTCATACCTAAATGTATCGCCAGTCCTATCTCGAAAAAAGAGATAACCTAGCTCATCCATACTTAGAATATCGCCTGTCAAGAAGTACCGGTCTCCGTGCGAGAACACATTCTCAGCCACCTGCCAATATGTACCATGCACTGTCAGTGTACACTCACATAGTTAGAGGAGCACAGCAGGTGCCCCTCAGCATGTCGACTACAAGGTGCAAGTGTCTACACATGTATATAATGTTCAATCCACCAAATACTATGTTCATGAAAGTGAGAAATACATGTATTGCACATCTCATTATATGTGCTAGAGATGAGATGTTACCTTTTTAGACGTAGCCGCTTTGGTAGAGTAGCCATCAAATCTGTTGAGAGCATCAGTGTTGGATATCTTACCAACACACTCTCCTGGTTCCCCTGGTTCAGCTCTAATACACAATCCATCACTTCCTATATAAACATATACATATGTTCATGTAATACACTATCCATCACTTCCTATATAAACATATACATATGTTCATGTAATACACAATCCATCACTTCCTATATAAACATATACATATGTTCATGTAATACACTATCCATCACTTCCTATATAAACATATACATATGTTCATGTAATACACTATCCATCACTTCCTATATAAACATATACATATGTTCATGTAATACACTATCCATCACTTCCTATATAAACATATACATATGTTCATGTTATACACTATCCATCACTTCCTATATAAACATATACATATGTTCATGTAATAGACAATCCATCACTTCCTATATAAACATATACATGTGTTCATGTAATAGACTATCCATCACTTCCTATATAAACATATACATATGTTCATGTAATACACTATCCATCACTTCCTATATAAACATATACATGTGTTCATGTAATACACTATCCATCACTTCCTATATAAACATATACATATGTTCATGTAATACACTATCCATCACTTCCTATATAAACATATACATATGTTCATGTAATACACAATCCATCACTTCCTATATAAACATATACATATGTTCATGTAATACACTATCCATCACTTCCTATATAAACATATACATATGTTCATGTAATACACTATCCATCACTTCCTATATAAACATATACATATGTTCATGTAATACACTATCCATCACTTCCTATATAAACATATACATATGTTCATGTTATACACTATCCATCACTTCCTATATAAACATATACATATGTTCATGTAATAGACAATCCATCACTTCCTATATAAACATATACATATGTTCATGTAATAGACTATCCATCACTTCCTATATAAACATATACATGTGTTCATGTAATACACAATCCATCACTTCCTATATAAACATATACATATGTTCATGTAATACACTATCCATCACTTCCTATATAAACATATACATATGTTCATGTAATACACTATCCATCACTTTCTATATAAACATATACATATGTTCATGTAATACACAATCCATCACTTCCTATATAAACATATACATATGTTCATGTAATAGACTATCCATCACTTCCTATATAAACATATACATATGTTCATGTAATAGACTATCCATCACTTCCTATATAAACATATACATGTGTTCATGTAATACACAATCCATCACTTCCTATATAAACATATACATATGTTCATGTAATACACTATCCATCACTTCCTATATAAACATATACATATGTTCATGTAATACACTATCCATCACTTCCTATATAAACATATACATATGTTCATGTAATACACTATCCATCACTTCCTATATAAACATATACATGTGTTCATGTAATACACAATCCATCACTTCCTATATAAACATATACATATGTTCATGTAATACACTATCCATCACTTCCTATATAAACATATACATGTGTTCATGTTATAGACTATCCATCACTTCCTATATAAACATATACATGTGTTCATGTAATACACAATCCATCACTTCCTATATAAACATATACATATGTTCATGTAATAGACTATCCATCACTTCCTATATAAACATATACATGTGTTCATGTAATACACAATCCATCACTTCCTATATAAACATATACATAATATGTTCATGTAATACACTATCCATCACTTCCTATATAAACATATACATATGTTCATGTAATACACTATCCATCACTTCCTATATAAACATATACATGTGTTCATGTAATACACAATCCATCACTTCCTATATAAACATATACATATGTTCATGTAATACACTATCCATCACTTCCTATATAAACATATACATATGTTCATGTAATACACAATCCATCACTTCCTATATAAACATATACATATGTTCATGTAATACACTATCCATCACTTCCTATATAAACATATACATATGTTCATGTAATACACTATCCATCACTTCCTATATAAACATATACATATGTTCATGTAATACACAATCCATCACTTCCTATATAAACATATACATATGTTCATGTAATACACAATCCATCACTTCCTATATAAACATATACATATGTTCATGTAATACACAATCCATCACTTCCTATATAAACATATACATATGTTCATGTTATACACTATCCATCACTTCCTATATAAACATATACATATGTTCATGTAATACACAATCCATCACTTCCTATATAAACATATACATATGTTCATGTAATACACAATCCATCACTTCCTATATAAACATATACATATGTTCATGTTATACACTATCCATCACTTCCTATATAAACATATACATATGTTCATGTAATACACTATCCATCACTTCCTATATAAACATATACATATGTTCATGTAATACACTATCCATCACTTCCTATATAAACATATACATATGTTCATGTAATACACAATCCATCACTTCCTATATAAACATATACATATGTTCATGTTATACACTATCCATCACTTCCTATATAAACATATACATATGTTCATGTAATACACAATCCATCACTTCCTATATAAACATATACATATGTTCATGTAATACACAATCCATCACTTCCTATATAAACATATACATATGTTCATGTTATACACTATCCATCACTTCCTATATAAACATATACATATGTTCATGTAATACACTATCCATCACTTCCTATATAAACATATACATATGTTCATGTAATACACAATCCATCACTTCCTATATAAACATATACATATGTTCATGTTATACACTATCCATCACTTCCTATATAAACATATACATATGTTCATGTAATACACAATCCATCACTTCCTATATAAACATATACATATGTTCATGTAATACACAATCCATCACTTCCTATATAAACATATACATATGTTCATGTTATACACTATCCATCACTTCCTATATAAACATATACATATGTTCATGTAATACACTATCCATCACTTCCTATATAAACATATACATATGTTCATGTTATACACTATCCATCACTTCCTATATAAACAGATACATATGTTCATGTAATACACAATCCATCACTTCCTATATAAACATATACATATGTTCATGTAATACACAATCCATCACTTCCTATATAAACATATACATATGTTCATGTAATACACTATCCATCACTTCCTATATAAACATATACATATGTTCATGTAATACACAATCCATCACTTCCTATATAAACATATACATATGTTCATGTAATACACAATCCATCACTTCCTATATAAACATATACATATGTTCATGTAATACACAATCCATCACTTCCTATATAAACATATACATATGTTCATGTAATACACTATCCATCACTTCCTATATAAACATATACATGTGTTCATGTAATACACAATCCATCACTTCCTATATAAACATATACATATGTTCATGTAATACACTATCCATCACTTCCTATATAAACATATACATATGTTCATGTAATACACTATCCATCACTTCCTATATAAACATATACATGTGTTCATGTAATACACAATCCATCACTTCCTATATAAACATATACATATGTTCATGTAATACACAATCCATCACTTCCTATATAAACATATACATATGTTCATGTAATACACTATCCATCACTTCCTATATAAACATATACATATGTTCATGTAATACACTATCCATCACTTCCTATATAAACATATACATGTGTTCATGTAATACACAATCCATCACTTCCTATATAAACATATACATATGTTCATGTAATACACAATCCATCACTTCCTATATAAACATATACATATGTTCATGTTATACACAATCCATCACTTCCTATATAAACATATACATATGTTCATGTAATACACTATCCATCACTTCCTATATAAACATATACATATGTTCATGTAATACACTATCCATCACTTCCTATATAAACAGATACATGTGTTCACTGTACATCATAACAGGTTGATACTAGATAGCAAAGCAAGTGATCACTTACCTCTTACAGGTTCCCCAGTCTTATCCACTTTGATGACAGAGATAGGGTGGAACGACGGAACAATCATAGAAGTAAACCCAACACACCCAACCGTGTTGTCAATGTTGACTGCATTAGCATTGCCTTCTGTAGCCCCGTAAAATTCCATTACTTTACTTAGGCCAAACCTAAATAGACACAACCCACAGTACATATACACTTACCTACATAGACACAACCCACAGTACATATACACTTACCTACACAGACACAACCCACAGTACATATACACTTACCTACATAGACACAACCCACAGTACATATACACTTACCTACACAGACACAACCCACAGTACATATACACTTACCTACATAGACACAACCCACAGTACATATACACTTACCTACATAGACACAACCCACAGTACATATACACTTACCTACACAGACACAACCCACAGTACATATACACTTACCTACACAGACACAACCCACAGTAGATATACACTTACCTACATAGACACAACCCACAGTACATATACACTTACCTACATAGACACAACCCACAGTACATATACACTTACCTACATAGACACAACCCCCAGTACATATACACTTACCTACATAGACACAACCCACAGTACATATACACTTACCTACATAGACACAACCCCCAGTACATATACACTTACCTAAATAGACACAACCCACAGTACATATACACTTACCTACATAGACACAACCCACAGTACATATACACTTACCTAAATAGACACAACCCACAGTACATATACACTTACCTACACAGACACAACCCACAGTAGATATACACTTAACTACACAGACACAACCCATAGCACATATACACTTGTATATAAACTACATATTTAATATACATGTGCATACACCTGTAATAGCGTCAGACTCGATCTACCAACTAATTACTAACCTATTTTGGAACTCAGTCCATATCTGTGGTCTGAGACCATTACCATACACCAGCGAGACGTTGTGTTGTCTGTCCTCTAACTTGGCAGGTTGAGCAAGCAAGTAACGGCAAATCTCTCCAATATATTGTGCGGCAGTACAGTTGTATTTTATACAGTCTGTCCAGAAATTACTTGCAGAGAACTTCTTTCGTATTACAACAGTGCAACCTACACAATCATATGTCGTTATATATTTAGTACAGTGAGAAAAAATATACATAATCATATCTTTAATAGTAATCTAGTTATTCTCTGCTTTACTGACCTTGAAGTAAAGCTTGTCCGACACCCAATATTCCACCGGCAGAGTGATAGACTGGTAGAGTATCATAAACGATAGTAGATGAATTCATGCCTCCGAAGTTGTGCAATGAATTGGCCATATAAAAATATCTACTATGAACAACCTTAGCGGCTTTAGGGAGTCCAGTTGTTCCAGATGTATAAATATATATTAAAGGAGAGTTAAAGTCATATTTCAAAAATGGTGGCCGAGATTCGCTAGCCTTACTGATATTTTCATCAGCTGATGTTCTAGTAGAACAACCAAGTTCAAGACTAGTAAGAGAAGACGAGAAAAGTGACTGAGCTTCATGAACAGCTTCATGGAAGACATCGGTGTATATTAGACACTTTGAATTGGCAGCATTTATGCAGTGAGCAAGTGATTCGAGGCGAAGATTGTAGTTTAGCAATGCTGGAACAACTCCAATTTTTGCTAAACCTAGCCATGTTGCTACATATTGTCCACTAGATTCCATCAGAATAGCTACAGAGTCACCAGGTTGGTAGCCGAGAGACAAGAAATAGTTTGCTATCTGATTGGAGTAATTGTCAACATCTTTAAATGTCCAAAAGCGTTCTCCAATCACGTCAATAAAACATGTTTTATTAGGATGTGTGTCACAAACTTCGTAGAATAAGGCAGGAATTCCTATTTGGTTGGTGGTGTAGGTTTTCATCGTCCTCTTTAGTCTGGTCACAATAAATAATGCACTAGCATCTCGTGGCAAAGTTTTTGCAACCACAACCATAAACTTCCATCCCCCAGTTACCAGATAGAGTAAAAACGTAGTAAAGCAGCTGAATAGGAAGCTGAATTGGGCTCCTAACCAAAGAGCAAAGAGCAGAAAACACAAAGCTAAAATTTTCATTTTTTGTATCGATTTTCTACTCGTAACATTAAGATATCTTGACCACCGGAACAATCTGCTCATAGTGGCACTCTTAGGTGTATCTTGCCATCAGACTTTGAACTTTGGACTTGAAACTGCTATCAACAATATGGCACTATCTTTTTAGTAGGGTACAATGGTTACCAAACTAGGAAATTCCCAAACAATTTGTGGCCCGTGATTATTTGTATGATTAGGGGAGCAGGATGAGTCCTCAACACCGTTAAAGTTCTAAGGTTAAATAAAACGTTGCTTTTCTAACCTCCACTTGTTAAGAACGGTTCCGGTCGCAATGGTTTAAATGGAAGACTAAGATATTGATAGTAATGACTGTATTTACTGACTGTATTGTGGCAAATCTAATTCTAAATCAATATAAACTACTTTATGGGAAGGGTGACAGAGATGTACCATAGATAAGCAAAGCAGCTGATGTCATGTAAGTCCCAACACCGACCACGCTGTTACGACGGAAAATGCATAGTTATGACCATTTCTGAGCATTTTATAACGCAACGGCCTGGCATTATGTCTTTACATGTAGTCAGCGTCTTGACAACCGTTCAAACAACAATCAGATCTGCAACTAGTCTAAAATCACCACCAAATAGAACAGTCAATACCATTGTCATCGATTTTCAAAACAATCAAAATGTCTTCAGACTCGATACAATTGGAGCAACAGATGCATCATCACAATCAACAGTTGCACAATCATTACGGCTGTGATTATCAAAATGGCATTATGCAGGAAGCAGATCATGTTCATATCCACCCCAGTGAGTACCATCATGAGGAACAAATGGATAGTCAAAGCTCGATGCTATCTGATGCCATTATCAGGGGAAATAGTAAGTACAAAATTATATTTCTCATTTGCAGCTCTCAACTGGTTGCAAAAAACTGCACTTTTTTAATTAATCAAAGGTGATAAATATTGTTCATGCTGTTTGTGTTGAAACTGTATGGTACATTTTTGGACAAGTTTAAGTGTTAGACCAATGAGATTTATCTGGGCATCTGTTGCAAGTAACAATCTGTTGAACATGCTCAATGTTTTTGCAGTGCAATATGTGAATGGGGAATTAAGAAAGATTCCTAGACCACTCAATGCCTTCATGATATTTTCAAATGAAAAACGCAAAGAGTTGAAGAGGGAGTTTCCTGGTGAACCAAATAACATGATTAGTTCCAGGTAAATAACAATAAACTTGATAGTAGTAATTACTTATTATTTACAATATTGTAAGTTGCTGAATGAATTCCATCATTGTAATATATTCGGTGAAACATAATATTGTACGTCACGCTAGGCTAGGTGCAGCATGGAAAGGTCTGTCTGATGAATTGAGAAAGAAATATCATGAAATGGCTCATCGTGAGGATTTGGAGCATCGCAGAAAGTATCCCAGTGAGTAGCCATTGTTCTAAAACATTCTTAAGTCCTAATACAGGACAAATTTAACGACCATTGTTAGACGTAACGTATGACTCATAAGTCATTATGTTCTTCAGCAATTAGCTAAAAAGTTTAATAGGATTCAATCCATATTTAGCTTTTAGTTATGAGTCCATCTGAATTGTTGTAGATTATCAATACTGTCCAGGACACGCCCGCAAGTTGAAGAAGGCTAGGAGAGAGCAGAGGCTAAGGCAGCAAGGGATGTATCGGTCAAGACAACCTCCGAAGGGTACTAACAGTAGCCAGGGAGCAGCTAACACCCGTAAGAAGGGTGAAGTAGGAAGACCAAAGGGTTCAACTTCAGCACACAAGAAAGATGCGATCCGTGGTATTATTAAGGTATTCCCTTTCACTTACCTTAGCATACGTGGTTGCATGCTCGGAAGTGGAGTTAGATGGACTAGGGCAATAAGACATTGTACCAATTTGATATTTTAATCACATGATAGTTTTGGTTTCTGCTCTTTAGAAAGAACGTGCTGCGAAGAGCCATACTGATGCTCCATCAACATCATCTAACAAGAGGGCCTCTGTTAACCAAATTGTACACGGTGTGCCAGTTAATGTCACAACTTCTAGCTCTGCTGTGTCAGGAACATTTGGAGAGGGGAGCTACACGTCTGCCGCAGGATTTGTTTCTCCTGCTGAAGCTACACCCGACTGTGTGCTCTCTGGCTTTGAAGGCTGTAAGCCCACAGAAGTCTACTGCTGCCCTGAAAATCACTGTGAGTTGGGTAATATCTACTTTAAGTAACAACTTACTGTCGTTGAATGGCCTCATAGTCTCATGTATTATTGCATTAGTCACACTAATCGTACTAGTTGTGTGTTTTATACAGGGAGCACTACTGATCATATAGCTACAGCACATGGCTTTGCCCCTGTCACATACCCACCACCCATGTTCTACTTTTCTCCTAGCTATGAGGCTCAGTTCACAAGTGATACGATGATGCCCCAGCCTTGTCTCATGTCAGGGTGAGTATCCTAAACTGTGTATATATTGTAACATAGATACTATATATGTTTGCCTTAAAGCATGTGTTTCTTGTAATCCTGTTAAAACCCAAGTCTAAGACTACATATATACATTTTCTCTGTGCTGTGGATATACAGTTGTTGACTCTGTTGTATAGGGACTGCAATGGTTGCTATTCCAGTGTTGGATATATTGACGGTGGCTGCTACGGCCCCTTATATCCTGCTGTTGGTACGAATGTTGGTTCAGGGGATGCTGGACTAATGTACAAGGACATGTGCTTTGTACCTAGCGATTCACCCATGTCCACATCACCCACCCAAGTGACAGCTGTAGGTATGTTAGCTCAGCTTTACCTAGTTGATGTCGTAATGTACATATACATACTGGCTGCCCGCCCTACGGTAAGGTAGTGCTTACATGACTATAGAGTGTAGTATACTTTTTCTGTGCTTGTGTGCTACGTCACTGTAGGTTCTGTACTGTAGGTTCTGTGATGGTTCCACGAGAGGAACGTGGTCAATCTGAACTTACGGATATCAGTAACAACATGGTAGCCAGCAGCTCTCAAGATAGCCAAGAATCCTCAAATCGATCGTGCACAAGCAAGGAGAGCTATTCACTTTCCCCCAGCACTTTGGAGGAAGTGTCATCTAGCTCCGAACTAGCAGAGGTTTGCGATAATTAGTTTAGTTGCTAGGGTTTGAATATGACAGTATAACTGTGCTGTGTGTGAAACAGGAAGTAGGTGTCACATGACCATATTGCTCCATTCTGCGCCCGTACACTGATTTACTTCGATAACTTGAACCTTTATTTTACTTCATGATATATACACATTATACTTGTTATACACATAATATTGTCTATTCTCGTGCGTCTTTTTGGCGATATAGTATTTTACTGTAAAATTTACCTTTTTTGTGATCAATTTAATTGGAAGGCAATATATTTTTCATGCTTCATTATAATTATATATTTTTGGTGGATTTTTTCCCACACAAAGCTGGTGAACATTTTTGCCACATATGCACGCAATAAATATTATACATTTTTGGATTGTTCCGCTTTTGCGCCACATTAATATACACTATTATTATACTATATTATATTATACAGTTTATTTTCTTGAAATTATTTTTTGTTGGCAATCTACATTTAAACAAATTGACTTGGTTGTGTTACATTATTATGATGTTCACACATGAAATTATAAAATTATACGGCTATACAAATGGTAGTGAAAAATAAGTCTCTGTATCTACATGTATTTCCAACTATATTGATGTATATAATGGAAAAATATTGCAAAAAAATCTTTAGTTTGTTTGATATAAATAAAATTTGGTAAAAATAAAATCCTGTTTTTAATGCTTTCAATATGATAATAAGTTTATGTCATAGCATCCATCTTTGTCAAAACGTTTTAGTTGGATTCCAGTGCGGTTTAAGTCATGACTCTTCTTGCCTAGAGCCCACATTCTTTGTAGCAGTAAAGACACCTTGTCTAAAACTGGTGGAAAGTCCTTGAAGTTTGATTTACTAAAGCTATCATCATGTTTGGTAGAAAGCAACTTGGTCAAAGAATCTGAAGAAGCTGAACTTGTATCTTCAGTGTATACTTTAAGATTGTCAATGGTGAAATCTGTGAACTGAACAGAAGGCTGCTGGAGGGTTACCTTTAAAGCGCATATGTCGGCTGCATCAATTGCAAACTCTGTTGATCTTATTAAAAACTTTGATTCTGCTCCTGTTGTATAATGGTAGTTTGGCATCAACCGTTTAGTGATTAGTTTCCTCCACTCAAACTTGAAGCTCTCGCTAGTGTCGGGTGATTGCCGAACTTTAAACTTCCCAGTTATCACGATTGTACCAGTGTAGTGGTTTGAGAATTCAATTGCACTTACACTAATGTGGCTTTTCTCGGATTCTGGGAGCATCACATCCAGAAGTTTACATCCATTTATCACCAGATTATTGGAGCCTAGAATACCAACTCGGACAGATTGCAATGGTTTTACAACAATGTTGAGTTCTCTCCCAAAATCATCCATTTTCTAAAAAAGAAATATGACTATTAATATGATCAACGTTTTGGATGAAAGTAAAGTGTTATATAGCATGAGAACATAATGACCAGCGAATTATAACGGCAGAAGAACTAGCTTTAGAAAATGCAATGCATAATCTAAGGATTGGACATAACCAATTGAGAATTGGATTGTTCTTCTTGGAACAATATAAATAATTATTATGTGTTTCAAACTCTCGCCCATGTGCAGACATTAAAATATTGAACAATACATTCATAAATTCTTTTAATTATCATAAATTTTAAATTTAATTTGTTTAAATTAAATATAATTTATTTTAATTATTAACAGTCGAACAAAAACTCACTCTACTTGTTAAATGTACATACTGATATTCCAATTAGTTTTTAGTACTTTGTGGTCAAACCCCTTTCAGTTGTACGTAGTACACAAGTGTATTTTCATTCTCTGACTTCTGTTGAAACCTTTGGTGCTTCAAGAAAAAGCCGAGTAGTTCCAGAGTTTCGGCACCGGATGTTTACAGAAGTGTAGACTTAGCAACTTGGAGCTGAAAGGCAAAATGCTACATCTTAGGGCGTCTCCAAGACGACCCACTCCAACAGAGATTCTTCAACGAACATTTCTGGGCTAACGATATGTACATGTAGTTTTAACGCGAAATTATTTTTTCAAGGGCTGACAATTTCTAACAGAGCTAATCCAGCTTTTGAGTTCACTTTTTTCCTTCACTGCTTTTGGAGAGGCAGTTCCCCTACAGAGTCGGACACAACACACAAAGAATTAAGAAGTTGGGATTGGTATTGTATTCTTCTCATGTAAGATACCTACCAAAATATTATAGCTACAGTACCTCCCGGTGCTGTAAAGGCTACAATGCATGTCATTCATATATTATGTTGCTCTCCCAAGTCAGTCGCACATCCCTCAGCTCTTGAATGTTTGTTATTGTTGCTATGTTGAATCTAATGTAATTGGTTTTGATGTAAAATGAAACCCCTACTAAACCAAAGTTCTATTTAGCTATTTCTCTCATATCAGACTGAAGATAAAGCGATTTTTCAGGTCCCACCCATAATTTGGACAATAATAACAACTCAAATATAGGATGACTTGCTGCATATCAACAATCATGCAGCTTGTATTAATATTACTATAATTGTAAAAGAACTGGTTGTTAACATGCTTGGCTCATATATACACCTTATATGCACAAAATAATTCATCATAAAATATTCCACAACTTAGAAGTACATAGCAAATGTGACTACCACACCACTGTATGATATGTGGGAGCAACTCTTTTATCCAGAGGTAATATACAAAATTGAAGAGTCATGACTTAGTACTGGAGAGGAGGTAAACATCAGAAGAATAATGCAAAAATAACATTACAAATAGTCTACCCAACATACACTAGATTTGAGTCAGCTAGTTGCTTACTAGCAGTAAAATAGAATAATAAAAAATGTTCACAAATACATAGTAGAGAAATGTACATGATACAGTTTATCTATAAATAGTAAGAATAGTATAACTTGTTTCCTATCTAATCACAATGTCTATGGGTAAAATAATATCTGTAGGCGTGCCATCAGGGAGGAGCTATTTGTTGTATGTACAAGTGTCTATATCTCGTTGACCAATAGCAATGCCTGTAACAAATAAATCATAATATAATGACCAAGTAAGGAGAAAAGTTTTGCAGATAGAGAAAGTCCATAAAACTGCAGAATGTGGCACTACTTGATACACGCATGTACATGACACTAATCAATCAGCTTTTATTATCCTCATTCAGAATTACACAAACTTGGGTGACTAATTTATTTGACTTGTGCAGTTCTGAATGAGATAAAAAACAGATTCAGCAAAGAAGAACTGTCATCATACATCATTATGTATCCTATACTACCAAATGTACATTATATCACCCATGTATCCTATATTACCAAATGTACATTATATTACCCATGTATCCTATATTACCAAATGTACATTATATTACCCATGTATCCTATATTACCAAATGTACATTATATCACCCATGTATCCTATATTACCAAATGTACATTATATCACCCATGTATCCTATATTACCAAATGTACATTATATCACCCATGTATCCTATATTACCAAATGTACATTATATCACCCATGTATCCTACCTATATTACCAGTTAATGTACATTATATCACCCATGTATCCTATATTACCAAATGTACATTATATCACCCATGTATCCTATATTACCAAAAATGTACATTAAAGTGGTCATGTACCTTACAACTCCTATATCTTATAGTACTTATATTTTATTCTAGATCTAATCCTGAATCTACTCTTTTTGCTATTATATAACACACACCATGCCATTACATAATAAACACCATGCTAGTACATAATAAATACCATGCTCAATACTAGATATCTCATATGCAAGCAGAGAGGCAGGGTATAAATAAAGCAAATAATTAGGAGAAAATAAAATTAGTATCAAGCTTCATCTCTTCTGGTAACCTGTTTATCAGCTCCTCACAGCGCTTGAAAAGCAGACAAACACATTGCCCAAGAAGGTGGAGGAAAAAAGGTGACCAATTAGATAAAGGTAAACAAGTCGACCAATTAGGTGAAAGGAAACTTGCTACAAATCCATGCAGGGTATTCTAAAAGCAGAATTTTAATTCAAGTGAAACACAAACTATATTAATTAAGTAAGAAATTAATTTTCAAAATAGATTTGAATAGATATCTGCTTTTAGATGGGTGGGTATTAAGTTACAGAGAGAAGAAATAAGCTAGACAATAGGGTACACACACCAGGACATGTGTCAAGCAGTGCTAGTACGGTGAGTATGGGTGGCAGGCAGGCTGGAGCAGGTGGTTAGCTACATGACATCTATGAAGTACTCTTGACATAGGTTGCCCATAGCTTGACGGAATGACTGTTTACTACCACTGACCTCTGGTGGCATGTTTGCAAGGTCACTAGGTGGTGGTGGAAGGGGCTGTGCCGATGTGTCTGTCAATGCAAAGCTCCTCTCACTGCCTTCTACAACAAAGAGCTCACAATTTATAATGACACTCTGCAGAGATTACATGTATATCAGGTGTATCACACAAACACAGTCATGTTGGCAGCCCATGCAGTCGTCCCAGTGCTCTGTCAGAGCATTAGCAGGATATGACATCAGCACGGATATCACAAGTGATAGATTACACACAGTAGCAGGTGCTATGCCTACTAATCTACATACATGTACATGTACATAGATACATCCAACCATATAGGTCTATTCCGATGACCATTTGTACACTGAACTGTGCGAGGACTTAGGATGAAAAGAGGGAGAAGATAGAGAGAGGGTATAACTCCAACACCAGGCACTTGTGAAGTGAGTGAATGCCAGTATTCACACACATTCACTTCATGCAGAGAGCTTTGAATGAAGGACAGTAGTAGACCCCTAGATTATAACCATTATACTATATCAATGGGTAGACTCAACAAATAACAGGCAGAACAAAAAGCAGCAGCAGCTTCAGCGGAGACCGATTATCATGTGGCAAGGTAGTAGTAGCAGTGGTAGTGGCAGTAACAGTAGTAGTGGTGGTGGTAATAACGGCAGTGGTAGTAGTAGTGGTGGTAGTAGTAGTATTGGTAATAACAGCGGTAGTAGTAGTAGTGGTAGTGGCAATAACAGCGGTAGTAGTAGTAGTGGTAGTAGTAGTAGCAGTGGTAGTAGTAGTAGTGATGGTAGTAGTAGTAGCAGTGGTAGTAGTAGTAGTGATGGTAGTAGTGGTGGTAGTAGTAGTAGTAGTGATGGTAGTAGTGGTGGTAGTAGTAGTAGTAGTGATGGTAGTAGTGGTGGTAGTAGTAGTAGTAGTGATGGTAGTAGTGGTAGTAGTAGTAGTATTGGTGGTGGTAGTAGTGGTAGTAGTGGTAGTATTGGTGGTGGTAGTAGTGGTAGTAGTGGTAGTATTGGTGGTGGTAGTGGTGGTATTGGTGGTGGTAGTGGTGGTGGTGGTAGTGGTGGTAGTAGTATTGGTGGTAGTAGTGGTGGTGGTAGTAGTAGTAGTGGTGGTGGTAGTAGTAGTAGTGGTGGTGGTAGTAGTGGTGGTAGTAGTATTGGTGGTAGTAGTAGTCACATGAGCAGATAGTAGTCATGTGACCAGGTAGCAGTGGAGTCAGGTGATCAGTGAGGTAGGTTGTGTGCTATGAGAGCGAGACTACAATTACAAGTTCACTGCCTACTACTAGTTTTCTGCCTACAGCTGGTTCACTGCCTACTACTGGTTCACTGCCTACTACCGGTTCACTGCCTACTACCGGTTCACTGCCTACTACTGGTTCACTGCCTACTACTGGTTCACTGCCTACTACCGGTTCACTGCCTACTACCGGTTCACTGCCTACTACCGGTTCACTGCCTACTACCGGTTCACTGCCTACTACTGGTTCACTGCCTACTACCGGTTCGCTGCCTACTACCGGTTCACTGCCTACTACCGGTTCACTGCCTACTACCGGTTCACTGCCTACTACCGGTTCACTGCCTACTACCGGTTCACTGCCTACTACTGGTTCACTGGGTAAGTGGATGGTAACATACTGCTGCACTTACACAGTGATGTGAAGATATGTCATCTACAAATGATAAATATATCCAAGTATGCAAATGTACTGCTAGTAGTGTAGTCCAACATGTATACATAATATACTATAGCTTGTACTGGCGTAGTAGGTATATACATGTACATGTACCTGTCATAGGTGGGGGTAGACTAGGGTGTGGTAGGTTGGCATAGTCAGAGTGCCCACCATGAAGGGGTGGAGGCGGAGGAAGATGATTGTTACGTCTCTGTAAACTGATGACAGACTCCGTTTCACTGCTGCTATGACCTCCACTGCCCTGTCTCTGGAACTTCTCCTTTTCTTTGCTTCTTTTACTTCTGTTGGACCTGCCACTGCCGCTAGCACTGCCGCTACCTGTATACAGATAGTTATTCATCACCAGTTACATATCATAGTATTACATAGCATATCATAGTATTACATAGCATATCATAGTATTACATAGCATATCATAGTATTATATAGCATATCATAGCGCACAAGTCTATATCCACACACACACACAACCAAGAGTATACATCTAGAAATAGTGAAGTATACACAACACACTAGACTGGTAGACTGCCAGTACTGACTACTAGGCAGTGGCCCATCACCCAATGTGTACTGTGTACTGTGTAAGGAGGTAGTTGGTGAGAGAGTGCTGTCTAAAATGTTATACCAGACACGTCCGTCAGTCTATCAGCTGTACACTGACACATGTGACACCGTGTGATGGATGACGTTGAGGAAGATGTGTAGTCTGTACTCGTACATGTGCAACTACATGAGCACCCATCCGCTACATTACAATATACACATACATTGTACATGTACAACAATGTACAAGAAGAGTATATTTACTCTAAGTCTGGAGTTATACCCTCTCTTATACAGCACTGAGTGACTGACTGACTGACTGACCAACTGACCTGAGCTATGGTGACTAGCTGGACCTGGTATAGGCCTGGACAGACTCTGATAGCTGGCTGCATCATTTACATAACTGTACGGAGGAGGGAGATAGTTATTAGTATTGTGATTGCCTGGCACCTGCCCACTGTATCCACCATTGCCACCACCAGGAGGGTAGCTAGAGTAGGTGTTGTTCCACTGTTGCTGCGGGTGAGGAAGAGGTTGTAATCTGTCTATGTGCTCTGCTCTCTCTGATATACTGTCTGGTAGTTCATCTGATAGACTGAGTGATGACATACCTGTGTAGAAAACCAGGCTAACAGATACAAGTATAGCACAGTATATGTATGTATATATATATTACATATAAGTAAATGCTATGTTAGTGCATACTTGTATGGTATATACCATATTATGTATATTATAACAAGAAGAGAAAAGGGAACACATTCTGTTTACTGTCACACATACCTTCATTAATATTGATATTAACTGCATCTCCTATGATATAGTAGCACTGCTCTGAGAAGGATACTTTGTGTACAGTGTGTCTGATATATCCAGCCTTCAACATATTAGCTGCATACTTCCTTGCCTCTCTCCTATCTGAGAAACCTTCCACGTGCTGATACAACCAGTCCACCAGCTCTGAGCCTATCAATCGACATACACATGTCACTATATCATTCTACATACACATGTCACTATATCATTCTACATACACATCACTATATCATTCTACATACACATCACTATATCATTCTACATACACATGTCACTATATCATTCTACATGTACAAGTATCTTACTGTAGTATCTCTATCAAGTAAACTGGGGCGATAGTAATTACAGCTGGAGTTGTCCTTTCTCTGTGTGACTCATGAAAAAGGGAAAATAACTCCACAATGTGTCAATTATTATACTATCATAGATGTGATAGTATAGTAATACTAGATGCATTTCTACAATTTTATTTCTTTTTTTGATACTAGTACTAAAATCATCAGTGGAAAAGTATATTTTTCTTTGATGATAATAGGACTAGTATCAAAATAAGGAATAAAATCATAAGATTGAATCTAGTATCACTGTATATCATTAAACTATAATCCTCATCAACATCTTCAAATATTATAGAGTGCTATTAGTAGATATATGATGTATATATCACACACACACACACACACACACACACACGTGCTAGTAAGCAGTGTATGTATGTATAGAGATACATATACTTTCTGCAACAGCCAATTGTATGAAAGGTAACAAAGAGAAACGAACCAATAAGAGCGTTGGGTATATTTATCTTGAGCCACATGCGGTCACGTATTTCTAGACCACTGTCTGGGGACGCCATACGCTGTACTATTATTTCTAGAGGTGTTTCTATAGTTAGCCTTGAGTCTGTGAACTGGTGGGGTTGGTGGTAGCCCATCCCTATAACAAGAGAGAGAGAGAGAGTTTGTAGTCTAATGAGATTATATTCTGATAATTTAGAAGATAAATACTGATATTATAATATGAGTGAAATACAGTCTGATACATTCCACATTCTCTTCCTACTCAGCAAACAATTCTGTGTATACTATACAGTATAATAAACAGTTCTGTGTATACTGTACAGTATAGTAAACAGTTCTGTGTATACTGTACAGTATAATAAACAGTTCTGTGTATACTGTACAGTATAATAAACAGTTCTGTGTATACTGTACAGTATAATAAACAGTTCTGTGTATACTGTACAGTATAATAAACAGTTCTGTGTATACTGTACAGTATAGTAAACAGTTCTGTGTATACTGTACAGTATAATAAACCGTAGCCTATGCTCCATGAGTTGTAAACATGCTGCACTTACGGTGGTGGTGGTGGTGAGAGTCTGGCATACTACTGCTCAGGCTACTGCTAGTGAGTGTGGACATTGTATCCATACTAGAGGCTAGCGGAGCTCCTCTCTGAAGATTAGACTGCTGTTGCAGGGCGGTGGTGTGGGCCACCCATGCTGAAGGATCTATAGGTCTGACTGGCTCCTGGCGGGGGATTGTGAAGTAGCCTTTAGGAGTTGGGTCCCAGCACTTGGCCACTACCAGGGTTATGGGGCCTGGCTTCTGTACAGACTCTCTCAGAGCTCTAACTGCATCATCATTGCTGAGATTCTCAAAGCTGACTCCATTTACCTCTAGAATCATGTCACCTGGTTCTATTCTTCCGTCCAGTGCTACAGCACCTCTGAGATATACATGTACATACTATGATATGCTGTACATACTATATAATATAATATAATATAATATCCGCGGCGCCAGACACAGTTCTTTAACGTGACTGCCCAATAGCAGGGCTAGTCGAGGGGCCACCACGGCTCCTAGAGCTGGATATTATTATAGTTTGATATGGCACAGAGGGAAAACCTTCTTCGGGACGAAAACCTCCAGGTCATTGGCCACTACCAGGGTTATGGGGCCTGGCTTCTGTACTATGATATGTTGTCCATACATACATGTACATACAATGATATACTGTACATACATACATGTACATACTATGAAATACTGTACATATATACATGTACATACTATGAAATACTGTACATACATACATGTACATCCTATGATAATACTATATTATGTATATATACTATAAATACAAACCCTTTCATAATGGATCCAACGTATATGCCTCCATCTCCTCCCTGGTTACTTTGTCCTACTATACTGATACCGAGGTAGTTAGCTTGCTCTGTAATACAGTATCATTACATAATACATATAATATATATAGGCATATAGGCATCATTTACACCAAATATTATCTACAGCTAGTAGTGCAGATGGTAGATGGTTGAATAATTGTATGAGGGAAGTCAACCACTCAACTGAAGGTTCGGAAAGTGTGACAGCAAGGATGAGGTAGACATGACTCAAACCCTTACAGTAGTGTTTAGTAGTGCTGCACGGTGTTTCGGTTTCATTCAGTTTTTCAGTTTTTTTTCCCTTCGGTTCAAAAACCGCCAAAATTTAAAATAAAAACCGACACCGAATGCGGCGGTGCGGTTTTATTCGGTTTTAAAAGTCGCACCGAACTCATCCCACAATTCCGCCGCCGCATCCGTTCCCGACATGCGCCGTGTTGTATGCGCGTACAGGCAAGCGCGTGCACCCAGGAGTTGTCTCCTCTATGGCGTCACTGCAATCACACAACTGCGGATAGCGCTGGATTCGGGAATCTAGTCTAACTAGTAATAGCCATCCTTGCCATTCGTATTTCCTACAATCACTGGGTTATGTTGTCATCCGCTGGGTTTTTGTTTTGGTTTTCATCGGTGGTCATGACTAATAAAATATTATTAGCCTAATGATATTAGTTTCATTATAATTATATACATCTATATTTTTATATAATTGTGTTGTATACTTAGTGAATTTAATTTATTCCAATTAGTTGACCAATGCAACATCGTACTCTGAACGTAAAGACGAGTTAATGATGATGTTCATATGATATTTCATTTGAAGTGCATATGATATAAAATAATTTAATATTAAATATATATAAAATAGAAATAATTAATAATATAATTGAACAAATGTAAAAATTGTGTGAACTTTTATTTTCGATTTATTTTGCATAAAAACTTAGAGAATGATCATTTCACAAATCGTCGATAACAAGTTATTAATAAATAATATCAAATCAATAAATGCTATGCTCGTAAGTTGTTGCAATAATTGTATAAATAATATTATAATAATAGGCCTAATAATTATTGTAATGAGCATAATTTATAATATATTGATTTGATATTAATACATTAACATTATTATAATTATATTGAATAATGATATTAATATTCTATTGCATATAATAATTTTCTGTTCATTTCTTTGGATTGGACTAAACTTATTATTATTATCATTATATAATCATCAAGTTAGTTACTAGTTAATGCATAATGATAGTCGATAGATAGACTGATAGAGTGACTTGATCAGTCTGTCTATCTATCGACTATGTATTAGCTAGTAACTAAGTAAAAACTTTGACTCTGAGTCAAAGTTTTTACTTTCCTTGCTTTCCAGTTTTACTGTAGATTGAAACGACAGTACTTGTGTAATTTAATTAATATTATTTGTTTATTGTAAATTTGTTGGAGTACTCCTTGGTTGAATGAAATAACAATTTTTGCGACAGTTACAGTAAAAATGATAACAATTTTAATATATTTATATTATTTTATAATAATTATAATAATAATTATTATTTATATATGTATAGGCCAAACTGCACTGTTATTAGATTGAAATGAATAAAATTTTGTCCAATAGTAACGAATAACTATAGCTGAAATCATTCAGAGATGTTTGTAAGTTTTATTTCGGAAACTCAAGTTGCCATGGCCAACTCTTAGCTGTGACTCTTCAAGTTACAAGTCACTCCTTTTTAGTCACTGTGACTAATAAAAACTTTTCGGTTATAAGTTAAATATTTACATGTCCCCAGAAACTCAAGTTTCTATCAAGCTATCAAAGTTAACTTAAACTACAAGCAAGCTACTGGCTACAGTTTAGTTCTTTTCTTGTTCGACTAGCATGACTTTTTTTATAGAGTTATTGGGCTATTGTAATTGTTCAGGTTTTGGCGATGTATTGGTTAGGAAAAGATGTCAAATTTCCAAGCAAAATGTCACTATTTTAGTTTAAAATGCAGAGATGCCAGACTCAAGTTAAAGACTCTCACTCGAGTTAATTCAAGCAACATTTTATGGCTTATTACAAAGGCTGGTAACTTGAATACACAGCTGTCAAAAACTTGTAACTTGAATTGTAATTCAATTATGGCTATGATCAAAGACTCACACATCATTATGTTGAAATATTCAATAACTCCGAGTTTTCATTGGGCAGCTGTGAATTGTAATGAATAGAAATATCCACAGCTATAACCACCAACCACAACCACAATTATAAGACATTTTACACTAAAACTGTGACATTTTGCTTTGAAATTTGAACTTCCTACAACTTTTCCTAACAAAATTTCACCATAAGCTAAACCATAACCCAAAAACTCTATAAAAATACTCGAGTTTAACAAGCAAAGAATTGAATTGAAACTTGCTTGTAGTTAACTTGGATAACTTGACAAAACCTTGAGTTTCTGGGGACATGTAAGTATTTAACTTGTAACTTGAAAGTTTTGATCTGTCACTGAAAGAATTGACTTGTAACTTGAAGAGTCACAACTAAGAGTTGGCGATGGAAACTTGAGTTTCCAAAATAAAACTTGCACACATCTCTGTTAAAATGTGCTATAATTGTGATCACAATTGTGATTATAACTGTGGTTATCTCTTTTCATTGCAATTTACAGCTGCCCAATGAAAACTAAACTGTTATTAGATTAAAATAAATAAAATTTTGTACAATAGTAACAAATAACGATAGCTGAAATCATTCAGAGATGTTTGCAAGTTTTATTTTGGAAACCCAAGTTGCCACGGCCAACCCTTAGTTGTGACTCTTTGAGTTACGAGTCAATTCTTTTTAGTAACTAATCAAAACTTCAAGTTACAAATATTTACATTTGCATGAGTTATTGAATATTGCAACATAATGATGAGTTGAGTTAAGAGTCCTTGATCATAGCCATAAATAAATTACAATTCAAGTTTTATGTGTTCAATATCTATATGTCCAAGTTACGAGTCCTTCTAAGAGGCCAAAAAATATTGCTTGAATTAACTCGAGTGAGGGTCTTTAACTCGAGACTGCCATTTCAGGAAATCAAACATCAGCATGGATTTCAACTTGAGCTCCATGGCTGATGCCTCGATTGCGTACAATACTGTTCTGTTGTCAATGTTATAATACAGTGCTTATTGTTACGAATATTTCATTTAGATTCATTTATCATTTTGGTGTTTACCTGGATTGCTAAACTTGCATTGCCTTATATGGTGGACTTTAATTACATTGTAGTTTCCAAATGCCATTAATCCGTTCATGTTCAGCCCAAAACTAACAATAATACAAATATGCTTTCAATTACTGGCGAACTACATTTTTTCCACATGTCCACTTGAGTTATATTCATGGTGGCCAACCAAAATTTGTAAAAATGAGTCGAAAAATATAAAGATGAATGGAGCATGTTTAAGGAAAATGTTTCAGAATAGTTGCTGAATAATGACTGCACAAATGGCTTGGTATAAAGTTTTCTATACTCCTGTACCAAACGGCATGGATGTTTTAAATAGTAGGATGTATTGTGTTTTTATCATTTAGCTTTAGATGAACTCCCTAATTTCATTAGATTGATGAAATGGATCCTGACTTTCTATCTACATATATGATATGGTATTTTATTGCATTGTGATTGTGAATCAAGTTTACTAAAAAAGTTTGGGACATAAAAGATGACAACTTCCTTGAAATTTAAACACTGCTTGGGCTTAAGCTAAGACAAATAGGCTATTTAATATTTATTGGCTGGCACAGCTCACTGTTACTGTAGCAAATAAATGAGTCCAGCTTCCACAAAATGTGTCATGTGTGACATGCATCCAGCTAGCAATAGTTTCTTTTGAATTGCATTTGTGGACTCATGCTCCTAGTTGGTCAGTGTGTACATGTATTTTATGGAAGATATTCTATTTTCATTTACATGTAAATACCAAGATAGCATTTCACTTGGTTCCTAAGTTGGGGTTACATAACATTGCTGACTTCAACTAATTTGTTTTTTGGAAACAGTAGTCTAGTCGACTTATAACTGATATATCAAATAGGCTAGTCCTTACTTTCAATGATTAGTGACCATGACTTTTTGTCCACATCCAGTAGGCCTAAGTAAATTGATCAACTCTTATATTACAACAGAGAACAGATACTTTCATTTCAATTCCACAGTGCAATATAATTTCGAAAGTGAATATGCTATAGGCCTATTTTGTACCAACTTTGAACCCGCTCCATTACCATAGATGGTTCTTCGTTTGTGCAGCAAATGGACTGGAATGCTCTACCTGCTTGTCATTCATTACTCATCCATTCATGTTTCTAGACTCCTAAACTGTTGAATTGTCTCTTATTGTAACAGACTAGAAACTTTGAACAAGTTTCTCAAGAAGGGTGGCACCGGAAGCTAGAACAGTTCTAGGTATTAAGGTATGTCTAAGCAAACTTGCACTGTCTGTCAAATTATTTGTTTCTCAAAGGAGTAGTTACTCAGCCCTGAGCTCGCAGATGTACTACCATGTCGTGCTTGGGTAATTGATAGCATTGACTTTACCCTTTTTGTGGACATACAGTAAACCTGACCAGTTTTGTACTACTTAACCAACTTGTTTCTAAAAACAAGTGGCCCACTCCGTCCTGGGTAGGTAAATATACATGTAAATGCGCTGACTTCTCTTGCTTTGACCAACTTGTGACCATTTCTTTTCTGTACTCATTTAGCAACTAAACTTCACAATTTGTATTACTACTACTACTAGATAATTTAGCTTCCAATATGGTTCTTAGGAATTTGCGACTCGACTGTTCAAAAAAGACAGTTCAAAACGGGACGTTTCGAATGTGCTATAGGCCTACTTTGCACTAACTTTGAACCCGTTCCATTACCATAGGTGGTTCTTCATTTGTACAGCAATGGACTGGAATGCTCTATCTGCTTGTCGTTCATTACTCATTCATTCATGTTCCTAGACTCCCTAAACGTTGAACAAGTTTCTCAAGAAGGGTGGCGCTGGAAGCTAGAAGAGATCTAGGTATGTCTAAACAAAGTTGCACTATCTTACCATAATCAAATTAATTATTTGTGTCTCAAAGAGGTAGTTACTCAGCCCTGAGCTCGCAGGTATACTACCATGTACATGTACATGTACAGTAGTAGCATATTACAACCAAAATTATACGACATATGTACATGTAGGTACAAAGCTTTGTAAAAATAACACACCCATCCTTTCTGGCAATACAGGTTCATTGTAGGCCTACAATGAATTAGCATTAGAAATATTATACACACAATATCAGTGATGTAGGTAAATGACTGTATAATTTCTTGAGTGTAGTCGTTATTCAGTAGAATTTTCTGGATAACATCTGCTCATGGCATGCAGTCATAGTTCATTGCCTTCGATGTCTCTAGTATGTACTCTTGTAGCTGCTGGCGCATTGCCAACAGGTTAGTTGGTTACTAGTAGGCATAGTTAGTTAGTCATGTGTGCACTAGAATAGCATGTGTTTGATCATCTTCGAGATAGTAAGTTAAATATGATTCAACAGCAATCATATTTGTCATATCATTTTGGTTGTAATATATGCTACTACATGTACATGACATGTACATAACATGACATGTACATAACATGACATGTACATGACATGTACATGTACATGTAGTAGCATATTGATATTACAGCCAAAATGATATGACACATGTACATGTAGGTGCAAAGCTTTGTAAAAATAACACACCCATCCTTTCTGGCAATACAGGTTCATTGTGGGCCTACAATGAATTAGCATTAGAAATATTATACACACAACATCAGTGATGTAGGTAAATGACTGTATAATTTCTTGAGTGTAGTCGTTATTCAGTAGAATTTTCTGGATAACATCTGCTCATGGCATGCAGTCATAGTTCATTGCCTTCGATGTCTCTAGTATGTACTCTTGTAGCTGCTGGCGCATTGCCAACAGGTTAGTTGGTTACTAGTAGGCATAGTTAGTTAGTCATGTGTGCACTAGAATAGCATGTGTTTGATCATCTTCGAGATAGTAAGTTAAATATGATTCAACAGCAATCATATTTGTCATATCATTTTGGTTGTAATATATGCTACTACATGTACATGACATGTACATAACATGACATGTACATAACATGACATGTACATGACATGTACATGTACATGTAGTAGCATATTGATATTACAGCCAAAATGATATGACACATGTACATGTAGGTGCAAAGCTTTGTAAAAATAACACACCCATCCTTTCTGGCAATACAGGTTCATTGTGGGCCTACAATGAATTAGCATTAGAAATATTATACACACAACATCAGTGATGTAGGTAAATGACTGTATAATTTCTTGAGTGTAGTCGTTATTCAGTAGAATTTTCTGGATAACATCTGCTCATGGCATGCAGTCATAGTTCATTGCCTTCGATGTCTCTAGTATGTACTCTTGTAGCTGCTGGCGCATTGCCAACAGGTTAGTTGGTTACTAGTAGGCATAGTTAGTTAGTCATGTGTGCACTAGAATAGCATGTGTTTGATCATCTTCGAGATAGTAAGTTAAATATGATTCAACAGCAATCATATTTGTCATATCATTTTGGTTGTAATATATGCTACTACATGTACATGACATGTACATGACATGTACATGTACATGTACATGTACATGTACATGTACATGTACATGTTGTAGCATATTGATATTACAACCAAAATGATATGACACATGTACATGTAGGTGCAAAGCTTTGTAAAAATAACACATCCATCCTTTCTGGCAATATAGGTTCATTGTACAATGAATTAGCATTAGAAATATTATACACACAATATCAGTGATGTAGGTAAATGATTGTATAATATCTTGAGTGTAGTCGTTATTCAGTAGAATTTTCTGGATAATATCTGCTCTGTGCTTGGCATACAGTCATAGTTTATTGCCTTCAATGTCTCTATTACATGTATGTACTCTTGTAGCTGCTGGTGCATTGCCAACAGGTTAGTTGGTTACTAGTAGGCCGAGTTAGTGATGTGTGCACTAGAATAGCATGTGTTTGATCATCTTCAGAGATAGTAAGTTAAATATGATTCAACAGCAATCATATTTGTTTAGCCACTTACCATCACCTGTCAATCAAATTTGAGCATTTAGAAAATGCTGAAACTGCTAAGCAGCATTCAACCCACAGAGAGTTACCCAAGCTAATCAAGTTGCACTTCATTTAGAGGGTAAAACTTAGAGCTTAACTATTTAAAATGGTCATATTCTTGATTCCAAACTTGACACTACTTTAATTACAGTCCCGTAGGCCTACAAGTAAAAGGAGTCTTGTTGATATCCTTGCCCTTGCTGATGATGATGATGTAATGATGTATGTTGTGATCCAGTGACAGCAATGAATACTACAGCAGCAGCACACAGTACAAAAAGAGAGCTCGGGTTTCTAGAAGTTATTTATCCTCGAATTCTTAAATCAGAAGACTTGCCATCTTGATGAAAATCCCATGAAAGAGAACTCCCACTCCCAACTCCCACTTCTGGCCACAGTAGCACTGTAAGATATGCTATAGCTGGTTGCAGATAACCTACTTTCTGTATTCATCATATATTCACTATTTATTACCTGTAGATTAATTTTTGATATGTTATTTCGCTGGTTGCTGATAAACTAAGTTCAGTACTGTTTTGATAATATATTATTTAGCTGGTCGCTAGTAACCTACTTCCTGCACTCATCATATTTAGTTATGTACCATTACTGTATCACCTGTATTTCCATTTCAATGTGGCTGATTGCTATACTACTTACTTTACAGATTGCATTGTCAGTTTTTGTGAATATTTTGGCTAGATGGGTTAGTTTCTAGTAAATAATAAAATACAAGTTGTAAACCAAAACAATAAATTCTTGTATCTATATTTTAGTAAATATAACTAATGTTGCAACCTGATCATACAGTATTATATGCTTCCTGCAAGTCCGACCACAGCTGAACTTCTATAAATTCAAGTTTATAGTCAGGATTGGCTAGTTTGCCGCGTGAGTTGTCTTCTCTATAATGATTGGAATGAGAAGTGTGATAACTCCAAAATGCGTGATATACTTCGTACTGGAGTTGTCTGCTCTTTTCCGTATAGAATCAAGGGATGATAACTCCAAAAAAGTTTAAATTTTCCCGCCATAATTACGGTTCGGTTCGGTTTTTTTTCATAAATAAAAAAAACCGAATTAAACCGAGGGTGAGAAGACAACTTCGGTTTCATTCAGTTTTTTGAAAAATCTTGCAAAAAAACTGAATGCACATGCAAATCAAAACCGCCCAGCACTAGTGTTTAGTATAATTTTATATATTACATGTATATGATGACTGGATAGGGCATAATGATATTCTATTGTTCAAACAAAGGTAAGTAGGTACTGTATAGCAGTATAAATATGCAGCACATGCCATTAAGTGCCAACACACATTATATACATGTAAACTGTAATATAATGGCAAGAGGTAAGTACATGTAAGTAGGGTGCATTAGGTATGTCTCTACACCATCACTGTCGTATACTACATTGTATTGTATAATTATATACTGTACAACACCAACATGGTGGATGTCTTATTACACAGGCTTATGGTGGTTTCAAGTGCACCAAGAAAGACTACTTTGTGTACATTCAAGTAGAGAATTAGTGAAAATGCAACAACATTATCCCCCAGTCCTTTGTATTAGGACAGATAATCTGTAGGCAAGTGTTATGTAATCTTTAACTCTATACTCTATAACTCTATACTAAGTAGCACATGTAAGTACCTTATAATGTGGGTAGGGTACATAGTATGTATTATGTACACATCAACTACTGGGAGATTTTGCAGTGTGTACTCTATTATACCACTATTATGGCTGGCATCACAGGACAATACTTTAGCCCTTACTATGTACAGATAAAAGGGGTTGTCCTCCCTCCATTCCTCCACAATACTGATTACAATATATAAACCTGTCAGTTGACGATTTTAATTAAAAGTGAATAATAATCACCACAACATATTTTAGTACAGATTCCCTGGTCAACTAACAGACAGTATGATATATAGAATATGGGTGGACACTACTCCTTGTCTATTCCCCTCTCTCTATGTACTATGTGTATGTGTATGATATCCTACCAATACTGCTGCTACCACTACTACCACCACCACCACTACTACCACCACCATCACTACTACTACCTAAGATCATCCCATCATAATAATATAATAGTAGATCTAAAAAGTGTCTTCACAACCCAACTTTCGCGCAAGAGCTAGGGATGGTTTCCTCCGCAGGCACTTTTGGCCAAGCGGTCATCTCGGGAATTTTATTCACAACCTAGCCGGTTCACGAGGTCACAAAGACACTATAATACAATACTGAGTATGCAGTATGTATATGTACCCAAGTAATGTACTAGATAGTATAGCAGTAGAGTAAGAATACATAAAATACTAGATAGGGGTCATATGTACATGTCTATGTATATGATTGTGTATATGCAGATAGGGTGGATGGGTGTGTTACTTACCATTTATATTTAGTGTGACTGTGATCACATTGAGTGACATGGTAGAGTCTGTTATACTACTAAATGATGAGGCCTGAAACACAAGAGATATATAATAGCAATGTATTGTAAACTATAGCACTGTAAACTATAGCACTGTAAACTATAGCACTGTAAACTATAGCACTGTAAACTATAGCACTGTAAACTATAACACTGTAAACTATAGCACTGTAAACTATAGCACTGTAAACTATAGCACTGTAAACTATAGCACTGTAAACTATTATAGCGCTTGTGTGGTAATATGCTATATCTAACTATGATACATCACAAGTAGTCCAGGCAGCAGTATGTGGTGGAGGTAGAGGTTGTGTGAGGAGAGAGTGTATATGGAGTGTAGATGAAGTGTAGGCAGAGTATAGGTAGAGTAGGGGAGGGGGAGTCAGAATCTACCTACCAGACTACAAGTACTGAGACTAAGTCGGCAGTTTCTAGTAAGGTATATGCTGGCTTCGGAAGGAGATTGTGAAGAATACTTCCTCTTGCACCTCCTACAGTGGCAGAGCAGAGCCGTTGGTATATCCGAGTATATCTCATCACAGTGGATCAGGTCCGGTGAAGTACATATTATAACACCACTGTCCACTGAACGCAGTTTACACTTGGCATCCTTCTCTTTCCCTCTCCGTATACGACGCAGTCCCAGATGGGGGTAGAGTCCGTGCATTATCCTAGCAGACATTCGCGACTTCGATGAGGTGCTAGCAGCGTCCTGGCGGTAACAAGCTTTGCTACGATGTGTCTTAGCAGTAACAAGCTTAGCTGAGACTCAAACTAAATCAAGTCCAGTTGAATGGAGGGCCTACATACAAGTGATGCTAGTCAACACTAGGGACAGCCAGTATGAGGAGTAGGGGCTGGTATCCAATCAGAAGGTAGGGTGTCACATACCAAGGAGCAGTGTATTGTATTTAGTTACGCTAGTCCTGTGTAGGAACACGGTTAGGTAATTAGGCTCGTTAGCATGTCACATTTAGCTACCCTGTACAAGTAGTATTCAGCCCAGTGTCAAAACTTTATGAAAAGGGCTGAAGGAATGCATTGTGTGGTAATCCCAGGTTTGTTTAGTATTTCAAATTATGGGTATGAAATGTGATACAAATGAATGGGTAAGTTGTTGATTCAGATAAATGTGACTTAGAACTGTTTACCAACTCTGACAATAATTAAAGGGGACACTGTGTAGAGAGAAAGAGAGAGAGTGCATATAGTGTGTGGAGTGACACAGTCAGGGAATTAATTACAACCTACAAGCTATAGTCTGCTGCTACCAAAGTTGGAGGGTAATTGAAGGTTAACAGCTTGACGCAGGAATGGAAGAACTGCACTGCAGGCACAAAAGATAGAGTAGTGAAAGAACCTAGCTTATCATAGCCATCAAAGTCAAGGAACTAGTCAAACATGGTCTACTCCATACGTAGACTGCATTACATAAGTACTGGTAACTGGAGGTAGGCACTTACCCGGCTCATCGGCATACGAGGGTGTTTCCTGCGTCTCTGCCGATGTCGGCCATATTTAGATGACATGCTAGTCTCTCCGGTGACTGTGGAATACCTAGAGTAAGGCATACTAACTGGTTACACACACTATACAGTATACTGTATACGGTATACTGTATACAGTATACGGTATACAGTATACGGTATACAGTATACGGTATACAGTATACGGTATACAGTATACGGTATACAGTATACGGTATACAGTATACGGTATACAGTATACAGTATACGGTATACAGTATACACTATACAGTATACACTATACAGTATACACTACAGTACACACTATACACTATACAGTACACACTATACACCATACACTATACAGTATACACTATGCAGTATACAGCACACACTATACAGCACACACTATACACTATACAGTATACACTACACAGTATCCACTATACAGTATCCACTATACACTACAGAGTATACACTATAATACAATAATAGAGTAATCAACCCAAAACCACACACACCAAGTAGAATACTACAAATACACTGGAGTTGTCCACACATACAACACACTTTGAGCAGAAGGGTGACAACTCCAGTTTATAATACTGACAATTCTGTAGCCTACACTAATACTGCTAGTATAATTATACTAATACTGCTAGTATAATTATACTAATACTGTAATATATACTAAGACTGTAATATACCCTAATACTGTAGTAATACTGTAATATTTATACTAATACTGTAGTAATACTGTAATATATACTAATACTGTAGTAATACTGTAATATATACTAATACTGTAGTAATACTGTAATATTTATACTAATACTGTAGTAATACTGTAATATTTATACTAATACTGTAGTAATACTGTAATATATACTAATACTGTAGTAATACTGTAATATATACTAATACTGTAGTAATACTGTAATATTTATACTAATACTGTAGTAATACTGTAATATTTATACTAATACTGTAGTAATACTGTAATATTTATACTAATACTGTAGTAATACTGTAATATATACTAATACTGTAGTATACTCTAAGGTTTGGTAGTTTTTCAAATTTATGTTATTAATTTCGTCAAGTAAAACTTGATATAAAAGAGAAAAATCCATTCTATACCAAACTGCATGTTTGGTTGTGGGCACCTGCTCTGTGATTAGCCTGTGGTCCAGTTCATGGCACTCGTACTATATTATATTAAATGATACTGGACTATTCAAGGCAAAGGTTGATGGCTGACTAGGGGCCCTGCAGGGCTCAGTGAAAATAATAAATAATATTTTTTTCTGATGATGATACTAGGACCGGTATTGAAATATAAGGAATGAAATCATACAACGAATCTACTATTACTGCAGATCATCAAACTATTAACCCACATCAACATCTTCAAATATTAGACAGGTGATCAGTAATTGCACCAATCAGTAACGACTAGCTCAGCAATTCCACATAGAAGGCATAGTTAGAGTTACCTACTCCTGGTATAATATGGTATAGCAAAGGATATACAACTCCATACCACTGCTTAAAAGTACCTGATGTATTTATGTATACCAGTACATGTATGTAGTGCATATTATAACAAGTACCTGCTGCACATGTATACCTTCATCTAGTGCGTATTACAACAAGTACCTGCTGCACATGTATACCTTTATCTAGTGCGTATTATAACAAGTACCTGCTGGAGCAGTCATCCTCCGAGTCAAAGAATGTAGTCGACTCTAGATCACTGCTTGTTACTGTGGATGATGTGTCATATACCCTCCTATGTCCTTTACTGTGACCATTTGTACGCATGTGCCCTGCAGTGCGTAATATAAACAGTGTATAGTATGATAGGTTGTACATACAACCATAGATGAGGGTGGAACTAGAGCTAGAGTATGTAATGCAGCGGGCAAATAATAATACATGTATACATGTGGTAAGGGGGTAAGCTTTCTTATTGCAAAGAGTTTATCACTGAGCAGTCAGGTATTGGTTATTTTCTCTTTTCTGTGGAACCAAGTCCCTGACTGCTCAGTAGCATCAAATATCACATGTCAATACATGTATATACATAGACCTATCACCTGCATCTATTAGACACATATTGGTAGGGAAACACGTAAGACACAAGTACAGGTGACTCACATACCATGCTTTATAGGGTCATATACTCTGTGTTTATCTTTATGTGATCTGTGTCTGTGCTCTAGAACATGTAAAGCAAAAATGCCAACTACAACATGTACTACAACATGTACTACAACATGCGACACAACAGTATACAACAACATATTACACAGCAGTATACTACAATGTAAAAAAGTGGAATCAGCTACTGCAGTACATGTATTAGCAGTATTCCAGTAGGAGCACTTCAGTCCATATTCTTGAGGGTTCACTCAATACAACACTATACATATGTACTAGGTATAACATACAACACTATACATATGTACTAGGTATAACATACAACACACATGTATACACTACACAGTACACTATACAGTACGGTAAACTGCTATACATAAAGTACTATAGGCTATTTGGTGATGCACGCAAAGGTATAACAACTCTACAGTTGCGTTAGCTGAACTGTGTGACCTCTAGAGCTAAGGGAGTGCGAGGAAACCACATTTAGTAGAATAGCAAGCCCCTCCCCCAGACATCTAAACAGCTATGCGCTGTTGCAACCGTCATGTGGTGGTGTAGAGGTCAGGAACTGTATTGTATACCAGAGTACCTACACCATGACGTGGAGTGGTAGGGAAATATGGCATGTACATGCACGTATACACTGTACGAGTATACATGTATATACACTGTACGAGTATACATGTATATACACTGTACGGGTATACATGTATATACACTGTACGGGTATACATGTATATACACTGTACGAGTATACATGTATATACACTGTACGAGTATACATGTATATACACTGTACGAGTATACATGTATATACACTGTACGAGTATACATGTATATACACTGTACGAGTATACATGTATATACACTGTACGAGTATACATGTATATACACTGTACGAGTATACATGTATATACACTTAGAACATCCATAAATCTATTTTATAATCAGCTCAGTTATTAAACTTGGAATATCATTTTAGAACTGGCATAAGTTTTATGTTTTTAACAGTTAAAAACATAAAACTTATGGAGTTTTAAAATTTCTATATACATTATATTATATATTGCTATATATACACATTCTATATATATAGGCCTACTTCTCCTACAGATATGCATATGGTAAAATATAATTGTAAAACATATTTGTTTGCCACACACTGTGCAGTGTTCGCTGCAGTGTTCGCTGCAGTGTTCGCTGCAGTGTTCGCTGCAGTGTTCGCTGCAGTGTTCGCTGCAGTGTTCGCTGCAGTGTTCGCTGCAGTGTTCGCTGCAGTGTTCGCTGCAGTGTTCGCTGCAGTGTTCGCTGCAGTGTTCGCTGCAGTGTTCGCTGCAGTGAAACGAAATCATTATTCTAGTGAAATACTTTTGAAATAACAAGACTGTAAAGGTGATTATTATAATGTGTATTTACAGCACCATGTACATGTACAATGCTGGGCCAAGTACATTTATATGTACTACTTGCTATATTCTTGCTTTATTACATGTACAATGTACTAGTAAATATCCTGAAATAAATATAAACACGTAAACCATATCTATTATATTCAATACTCACTACCATTATTATGGTTTATTGCTCATGGAGTAAGTTAGTAATAGACAATGGATGTCATACATGTATAAGACCATATTACATGAATTATACAATAATATAATATAATGTAATATAATGTACATGTAATAGTATTTATATTACTAGTACTACTACTGCTATCACAAACATTACCTAAACCAGTTGTAGCTCTAATACACTGAATGGTTTACAGTGGAAAGTGTCAACTGGTTGCAATATGGAGTGGTGATCAAATAAACAGTTTGTTGTATAACAGAATACTGAGTAAACTAATGGTACTGAATAGATACAGTATCAAATACACCAGTATGTCAACATTTATCCACTAGCTGCTATTATAGCAGCATATATGCTGGTCAACTTATATACACCAACTACCAACCAACTAAGACTAGTACTAACACATAACCAACTAAGACTAGTACTAACACATAACCAACTAAGACTAGTACTAACACATAACCAACTAAGACTAGTACTAACACATAACCAATAATAGCTAGTACTAACACATAACCAATAATGACTAGTACTAACACATAACCAATAATGACTAGTACTAACACATAACCAACTAAGACTAGTACTAACACATAACCAATAATAGCTAATACTATGTTTCTGCTCCCCAAACCATAGTTTTCTCAAACTTGGATTGCACCAATAAGATTGCCAAGTGAGCACCTGTCTCAAACATATCACCCATCGCAAACATATCCCCCGTCGCAAACATATCTACCAAAGTTAATCGTGAAACACAATCTTTAGTTCCTCTTGATGTAGCTAAATCGAAGGCCTGTAGCCACTTCCACCATGGTAAAGCAGCCATCTTGGAAGTAGAGTAGCGACTAAGGTTGGTGCAGTAGAAGACACTAGGTGTCTTCGCGACCTAAACTTCAGACCCAGGCCGATTTACAAAAATATTTTCCGGCACACATCCGTCACAGGGTCGCGAACCCACCGGCCTGGGCCAAAAGCAAAATCCTCATTTTCGCGCGAAGAAATCAGGTGTGCCGATGAGCTAGGGATGGTTTCGTCCGGCCAAGCAAAATCCTAGGCCAATAGCCCTTCTGGCCTTGGTCGGACGGCCATCTTGTAAATTTTACTTGCGACCTGGGTCCGTCCAAGAGGTCGCGAAGACACCTTATACTATACTGTTGAGTAGCTAGTATAATGGTTAGTAAGTAAGTGAGCATGCCCTACCTTTCCTACTACTGCTACACAATATACACCACAAGAACCTCATCCTCCGTCCCTCCTGTCTATAAGGTGGGCAGATGATTGACAGTATAATCCAATATTGAAGTACTAGAAGCCTGTCTCTGAGTATCAATACTAGTATATTGATTCCATATATCTATCTATTACTGACATGTGTACCCACTATAATCACAGTACAATCTATAGTCACCTGTCAGCTGTCCATTTCACTACGGCCTCCAAATACACAACTATTACTGTTACAAGCCGTAGTGGTTATCAACGCTGTATCCACGTTACTCAATATAATATGATATCCTGGTTAAGCGTTATAGGGGAGAGATAAACTCGAGAGTTTTACGACTTGAAGTCAAGTAGAGGGGGAGAGACATTACGATCACCAACTAGATCCAGTGTGGTCAAGAGAGAGAGAGAGCGTTGTGTCATCCACGGCTATCCACTATACCTCTGGCAGAGAGAGGGAACCTGTGTAGCAACACCTCAGTGTAGTAGGCGCACAGCATAGAAGTAATATGAAAACCATAGACAGGTGCTCAATGTCTGTATAAGACTAACTTCCCTGTGTCCTGTGGAGAGTGATGAGAACAGAAACACTGTCAACACTGTCAGAGCTGGTGGAACGCTGCCAACACTGTCAGAGCTGGTGAAACGTGGAAGAGCGTAGAGGCAGAGGCCAGGTGGATTACAGCTCAGCAAACAAGTGAATGAGAAAGAGCTAAGCCATAATAAAATTGAAGACAATGAGCAGTGAAGGCAATCAATGAAACCTGCATAGTTGAATGAGTATGACATTTAGTGAAGCCAACTGATATATCCAAGTGAATTAATAAACATAAGCAATGCCCTTCACTTATGCATTCCATTCTTTTTAAATTTTCTAAAGCAAATAAAACAAAGAGCTCAATTCAAAGGGTGAATTACAAGAAACAACAATGAAAGTTTCTATATCACTGGCATCAGTACAGCGAAATGCTGCTAGTAACAACACTACATCACTCAGCTACCATAATATACAGAGCTGCCATAATATACAGAGCTACCATAATATACAGAGCTATCATAATATACAGAGCTATCATAATATACAGAGCTACCATAATATACAGAGCTACCATAATATACAGAGCTACCATAATATACAGAGCTATCATAATATACAGAGCTACCATAATATACAGAGTTACCATAATATACAGAGCTATCATAATATACAGAGCTACCATAATATACAGAGCTACCATAATATACAGAGCTATCATAATATACAGAACTACCATAATATACAGAGCTACCATAATATACAGAGCTATCATAATATACAGAGCTACCATAATATACAGAGCTACCATAATATACAGAGCTACCATAATATACAGAGCTACCATAATATACAGAGCTACCATAATATACAGAGTTACCATAATATACAGAGCTACCATAATATACAGAGCTATCATAATATACAGAGCTACCATAATATACAGAGCTATCATAATATACAGAGCTATCATAATATACAGAGCTATCATAATATACAGAGTTACCATAATATACAGAGCTATCATAATATACAGAGTTACCATAATATACAGAGCTATCATAATATACAGAGCTACCATAATATACAGAGCTACCATAATATACAGAGCTACCATAATATACAGAGCTATCATAATATACAGAGCTACCATAATATACAGAGCTACCATAATATACAGAGCTACCATAATATACAGAGTTACCATAATATACAGAGTTACCATAATATACAGAGCTATCATAATATACAGAGCTATCATAATATACAGAGCTACCATAATATACAGAGCTACCATAATATACAGAGCTATCATAATATACAGAGCTATCATAATATACAGAGCTACCATAATATACAGAGCTATCATAATATACAGAGCTATCATAATATACAGAGCTATCATAATATACAGAGCTATCATAATATACAGAGCTACCATAATATACAGAGCTATCATAATATACAGAGCTATCATAATATACAGAGCTACCATAATATACAGAGTTATCATAATATACAGAGTTACCATAATATACAGAGCTATCATAATATACAGAGCTACCATAATATACAGAGCTATCATAATATACAGAGCTACCATAATATACAGAGCTACCATAATATACAGAGTTACCATAATATACAGAGCTACCATAATATACAGAGCTATCATAATATACAGAGCTACCATAATATACAGAGCTACCATAATATACAGAGTTACCATAATATACAGAGCTATCATAATATACAGAGCTACCATAATATACAGAGTTACCATAATATACAGAGCTATCATAATATACAGAGTTACCATAATATACAGAGCTACCATAATATACAGAGCTATCATAATATACAGAGCTACCATAATATACAGAGCTACCATAATATACAGAGCTACCATAATATACAGAGCTACCATAATATACAGAGCTACCATAATATACAGAGCTACCATAATATACAGAGCTACCATAATATACAGAGCTACCATAATATACAGAGCTACCATAATATACAGAGTTACCATAATATACAGAGCTATCATAATATACAGAGCTATCATAATATACAGAGCTACCATAATATACAGAGCTACCATAATATACAGAGCTACCATAATATACAGAGTTATCATAATATACAGAGCTATCATAATATACAGAGTTACCATAATATACAGAGCTATCATAATATACAGAGTTACCATAATATACAGAGCTATCATAATATACAGAGCTACCATAATATACAGAGCTACCATAATATACAGAGCTATCATAATATACAGAGCTACCATAATATACAGAGCTATCATAATATACAGAGCTATCATAATATACAGAGTTATCATAATATACAGAGCTACCATAATATACAGAGCTACCATAATATACAGAGCTATCATAATATACAGAGCTATCATAATATACAGAGCTACCATAATATACAGAGCTATCATAATATACAGAGCTACCATAATATACAGAGCTACCATAATATACAGGTACATACATGTATATGAGATATACAGCTGGTACTGTTGTCTAGGTATACACTACACAGGGGGTAACATTAATAATCTACTCGTACTATATTCCATGTACAAGATCAGCTTCTTTCCTGAGTGCAGGAGTCAACTAAGACATTAATAATTAACTATATACACCATAATCACTACTATAAATTATAATAAATATAATGTAACACAGCACTATTATCATATATTAGGTTATGTGACATAATATGTGAAACATAATGTAGTAGCACATGTACACTTTACAAGTATTCTCTATTGGATGTTAAAATATGTCTAGTATATAATATAATGGTGTACTAGACCAGCTGATCTACTAGCAATCAACATACTGTAGTCATAATATTGTGACTTCAAACATATTGTGTAGCATTATTACATTAGTATATTATTGAATAATGTAGTGGGGAGTTATCTACTCCCACCACATGGGTAGGAACAGGTATGACAACTCCCAGTTAACAACACAATCTACTGCAGATGGTATAATCTACAGTGGGCTGTGGAAATGGGGCCAGCACTACGTCACATCAATGTTATACAACATATTACTACCAGCACCACACTACTAGTACTACTAGCACCACACTACTAGTACTACTAGCACTAACACCACACTACTAGTACTACTAGCACCAACACCACACTACTAGTACTACCAGCACCAACACCACACTACTAGTACTACCAGCACTAACACCATATTATCCTATACTTGTAATAATACTAACCTCTCCTTGAACTCACACATGAGTTCTCATCAAATCTATCCAGTGCTTCTTCCTCCAGATCTGTGGGACCAGGGCTATTTGGTTTCATACTACAATGTAACACATGTACTCATGTATATTATAACCTCAGTATTATATCATAAATCAGTACATAGGATAAGCAATAACTAGAGCAATAATAACCTACATTGTAAGTGGGTCTTCATCACCTTCACTTGAGCACTACTGACATACATGTACATCAGTACATCTCACACACAGCTAGCATACTACTGACATACATCTCATACACAGCTAGAATACTACTGACATACATGTACATCAGTACATCTCATACACAGCTAGCATACTACTGACATATATGTACATCAGTACATCTCATACACAGCTAGCATACTACTGACATACATGTACATCAGTACATCTCATACACAGCTAGCATACTACTGGCATACATGTACATCAGTACATCTCACACACAGCTAGCATACTACTGACATACATGTACATCAGTACATCTCACACACAGCTAGCATACTACTGACATATATCTCATACACAGCTAGCATACTACTGACATACATGTACATCAGTACATCTCACACACAGCTAGCATACTACTGACATACATGTACATCAGTACATCTCACACACAGCTAGCATACTACTGACATATATCTCATACACAGCTAGCATACTACTGACATACATGTACATCAGTACATCTCACACACAGCTAGCATACTACTGACATACATGTACATCAGTACATCTCACACACAGCTAGCATACTACTGACATACATGTACATCAGTACATCTCACACACAGCTAGCATACAGTAAATCTCAGTGGTTCAGCAAGTATAAAAGTTTGTTGTTTAAACAAAATATATAAGATCATCACAGTTGACTGTAGCCACTGTAGGCTACCTGTCTAATTCTCAACACCTCTTACAGTATGTGTAATGCACTAGGTCACCATAAACCATATAATATGTATAACATAATTATGCTGGCATAGTACATATTATATTACATGTTATTAGGCCCATACTGGAGATACAATAGTTAATATAATATTGCTGCAAGTAAGTTTCCCTAATACTGGATGTTTACATAACTAAGTCATGGGGTTACAGTATAATATAGCCTAGAGCAGTAGAGCAGTATACAGCAGGTACATTTACACATACATGTATACATGTATAGACTTACTGCCTGCACTCGGCTTACATGTACGTGTAGAGTTAACTGACTACCTACAGCTAGTATTGACTCAGTTAGTCTACAATCAATCTAGTAACACGAGACCCCTACATCCTATTATGACCGATAAATACAATATAGTCAGTATTCAAATACATACAGTGCATACTTTACTGTTAGCTGTTAGAAGGTTACTGTTAGCACTGACAACATGACTATGCATACATCAACTACAACTACATGTAGTAGTAGTACTGTAGGCAGGCAAACAGGCAGCTGTTGGTCACCACACTATACAGGTGTTTACATTACACCAACTGTATGGTATAGTATATGGTGTAGCTAGCAAACACTCCACTAGCTAGCAGTCTAGTGTGTATAGAGACAACACCTTGCAGAACAACTGTGTATATAATATAGGGTACTAATCTAGTTACTATACATCATTTCCCTACAATTACTCTACACCAGATTCTATAATTAGTAACTGCTAGCTGTTACTTTTACATACTGTATCTAGTACAATGTCCAGTCAGTATTGTAGTTCATAAACACCTACTAGTCTATCTGCACTTAGTAACACATACACTTATTTATACACTAGTTCAATTTAATTATTCTTCACAATTGAGTTCATGTCCATGAGTGCAGTTTATAGACCATGATATATAGATATATTATATACATGTACATATATATAATATGCATAGTTATTAACAATGTACATGTATGATATTAGACACACCATGTATCCAACTAGCTATAATAAACATGTACAGTACATACCAACAGTAAGTATCAGACAGACATAGTTGACAGACATTCACTGAGTCGACAGTTCAAACAGAACAGCTCCAACTAACACGCAGATAAGAATATTACTATTCCACAGGCTTAGCTAATATTAGTAACTGATACTACCGCTACTACTGCTGCTACTGCCGCTACTACTACTAGTACAAAGTGTACTACTTCTACTACTACTGCCGCTACTACTACTATCACTACTGCTGCTACTACTACTATCACTACTACCGCTACTACTACCACTACAAAGTGTACTACTACTACTACTTCTTCTATTACTACTACTGCTACAACCACTACTAAATTTAATAAGAGCATTACTTACTGCTTTGGTATGGATGTATGAGGGGTGTCCGCCGGCGCCCTTCTTTCTCTTTCTAGTGTGCCACGTTGGCTCTCAGGTAACCTTACATCCTCTGTCCCTATGAGTGACTGCGAGTCAGAGGAGTCTGCAGCCAGTAACTATGGATACGCATAAACAATAACAGTAGCCATGGATATGCATAAAAACAAATAAATACTGAACATTACCAACTGTTGCTATAGTTTTGTGCACATATTATACACATTGTATGTATAACATGGGTACATATATTATTATACAATATGTAGTATTAATAGAGATTACAAGGCAGTGTTAGTCTTGATAGTCAAGCAGACTCAATAGGTGGTGTACTTCAGTGACTAGCATAGCCTCCAGTGAGTAGGCTATAATTACATGTATGTATTATGTGTACATACAGAGAACATACCTATGTCAAGTCATAACTACTGCTAAGCATTATACAAACACATAGCCTCCTATTATCTAAACAGTACAATAATTACCCATGACACGACTCGACCATTGAAACAGGGTAATCTTGCATTGTCGTCCATCAGCTCTTCCTTGACAACCCTGTAACACACAATTTCTACTAAAGTCCCTTTAATATTTATCCTGTAATATGCTAAATATCTACCAATTGCCATTCAACAATATAGGCACGCTCTCAAAGGTTCCGCCCTTTTAACAGGTAGCAGTTGACGAATTTTGTCAGCGAGTTTGAACGTATTTAAATTTCAAACATTGTGAAACTGACGAATTCCCTTTGCAATCCTGAATGAAATGACATTCAACATATTACATCTGGGCCTAGTATTGAAAATAAGCATGAACTCTTCTATCATCAGAATTATTTGGTGGCAAAAGAAACGTGACCCACGAATATCCCTTGTTACATTTAACGAACCCCTCATATAGCACATTATTCAGTAAATCTTCAAAATCGAACAGCAACATAGGCCAACCCGTCCATACGCCAACCCGTCCATACGTATTGGGAAGTGCATCTCTGGCTAAGAATTGTTACACTATGCTTTACTCAGACTTCCTCACTCACAAGTGATATGGAACTTTATACAGTGTACCTCTACATATAGCCTACCTACATACATTGGTAGATTAAAAGATACCGACGGTATAACTAATGGAGCAGAGAAGCTGCAGCTCGATGGGTATACTCTTCAGATACTATCTGTATCAGGTGAACTGTACCATGGCCAACGTAGGCCTACATTGTAGCAATATCAGTCCATAAACACAGAACAGGCAACACTTAAGTCATAATAGAATCCAGCAGAAGTAGTTCTCTGCATGAATTACTGCATTTAGAAATAGGATTTCATGTTGGTTGGTGAAGGGCTATTATGTAGAACACTCCTAGGTCAACAAATGGGTCAACATTAATTTTTGAAACAGTTCTTCACTTAGCAATTAATACCTCCTATTTTCAAAGAAACAATTCTGACCAAAAAGGGATGTAGGCTACTATGTTCTGAGATTCATGAACATCTTTAAATAGCCCAAGTATTGAGCACCTTTATCAAAGTATACCGCAGCACCTATCTGCCTCAGGCCATGAGGCTATGTGGTGCCTTCCAACTTAAACAACAACTAAGACCATCTTCACCAGAGTGCTTAGTAACTGGTACCTGCCTAAAAGAACTGTGTGGTTCCTCCCTCTATTAGATATAGTAGCAACGTACCCCTAACAACTCGACCCATACATTTTGGGATATCCGTTTGGGTTAGTAATTCAGTATCAACATAAAACACTCCCAGCAACTGAGAGCAACTGGCCTAACTTGTGGGTTTAGATCAAATGATTAGTCAAACCTGCATCCATAAATATGATTGGGTAGGCTACTCATGGTAAGAATGCATTATCATCACTCAACTTTGACTGTCTAATTTTAGTATTGAAGTTTGGAAGTCAATAAATGGACATAACAAATATAATTGACATCAAATGATGATGCTCACCATTGGGATACTAATATTATTACGTCTAAATGATCATTTTCATCTTTTAGTGTAGTGGCTTTAGCTACAACATCCGAGAGACACTTGACCCCTATCTAGTTATGCCCCAGAATGCGTATAGTATATTTAATATCTATATGATATAAGAAGTTTGCGATAGGTAGCATTAGAGCTAGGTAGTACGCCTAAGTGCACCTAATCAACTTCTGCCTGGTTGGCCTTACTCTTGAAAGTGGTGTTTTTGTTTCATGTTGTACAGCTGAACACAATATGATTAGAAGACTAACGCTATATTAAAATTAGTATTTTGTAATTGCATTTTCATTTGGATTTCATCACATTGATTATGTAACCCAACATTAACATGATAATTAATCATTAAAAATTATTATTATATATTAAAATTATGCTAATTAATAAATTATAATTTAATATTAATGAAAATATAAATAATAATTAGCCGCCCTGTTATTAGTATACGTTAGCTTTGTTTTCATATATCATCATTTTTCTAACATTTCTGAACCAACACTACACTGAGACTGATCATAGAATCATTGTGATTGTGTTGTTAATCTTTCTAGGCCTACTGCTTATTCTTATCTAGGCTAATAAGGAAGATTTAGTAAATTGTGTTTAGAAGTTAATAAGTTCTATGTTGCAACAACAATAATAAGCACGGACACATGTCGGAGCCAGTAGTACATACCCAAAATCATCATCCATTGATCTAAAGAAATACTTATGATTTGGCTTTTGCAAAGCATCTTTAAAATCTTTTAGGGTTACAATGTCAGGGGGTATCGATAGCTTGATAAGGTATGGTGTATCTTCATCTCCAATATGGTAAATGATCTTAGTTTCTTTTTCTCCTGATCCCATACTATATTCAGGAAACCAAATAAAAACCCAAATCCCAAGGGTTATTCCAAACACTTTGATTTTGATCAGAGGAATAATGGCTGATAAACTTGACCTATAAACGGTAATTATTCGGGATTATTGTCCACCGATATAATTTTCAATGCTTTTTACTCAACTTAGTTCGTAGTTAGGGAATTACTCAAAATATAATTTTTTAAAATTTTTTCCTAAACAAAACTTGCATTTTTCTTTCAATACCCCTCTTTAACTTATGAAAAAATTATCGATATCTAGCAACACAATCAGTGGAAAAGTTTAAGGTTGGACAACTCCAATTATAAGTTACCTAAAGCAATGGTGTACATGTGGTGCATTGTAACTACAACGGTTATGGCCATAGGCATAGATATAACATAAACCCTAGATAGGACTCCCTGTAGTGCACTGTAGCAAATCTGCATTTCTCAACACAGCCTGACATACCACACGCCCTGAGATCAATTAAAGATCTCTAGGACCGACCTTATACAATACAACTGTATATTATTGTGCATGCATAGGATAGGTGCCATAGGGCCAAGCAACCCCATTTCCAGGTCCGTATGGATTATTCTAGATTACACTTAGTTATTCTGGGCAATCAGTTCCACAGTTCCAGGAGTTTCAACTGAACTAAACAGAAAATGTGACACGTTTTAGATAAAACTGACTGCAAATAATGCCCAATTTATTATCTATTCCACAACAAAATGTCAGACCCGCTGCACCATCGGGAGAGATGACTATGATATAATAGAAACACTCGATAAGTCCAACAGAAAATGATAGCCAGGCGGAAAATTGCGATGTATGCAAACAGTTACATTTACATTATATGCACATAAACAAAAACATATAGACAATAAATAAACTTGTGTGGAACCAAAAGTAAACACATGGAGATACACTGCAGATTGAATACAATTAGAAGTAAGATTTGGATATTCACAGTACAGTACAGTACATGCAATTTCAGCACATCAATTTATGTGTTATAGAGACTCTAGCCACAGTTTACAACAATATCAATCAATGTGGTCCTACAGCCAGGCAATGATGATTCTCATCATGCTATACAATGTATATCAATGGTGTGTACATTGGCTCCTGTTGTATTTTTACAAATAGACGTCAGCCCCATACCGATGATTGTGATATCATGATGTTCAATGGAACTAAGTTGTTATCACTGCTAACACGCTGTGCTCTCTATTTACTCATGCGAAGTAATACACATGGCAAGACTTTTGAGGGGAATCATGACTTGAGGTTAAGCAAATATTTATTCATAAGCGGGCCCACCCTTAGCATTACGAGCCAGCAGACCAGCCTGTCAACATGTCTTCTCTTCTCTATTACGTAAGTGCTGCCCTGCTGCTGACTCATCATATACAGGCAGCAGAGTTTTCCATAGCCTTAGATCCAAATGAAAAGTATAACGTCACATGGTCTTTCCAGTCTACCAACCCTTCAGATGAAATAACCTTTACAGTAAGTATAAATATCAAATGCCGTAATTATTCATGTCAGCCTAATAACAGCATAATACGCTACTTGTTGTTCAATATCAAGTATCAAAGATACTGACATGAGAGATTATAAAATTTTCATAATCAAATATAGTGCAGAGGTGTTGCCTGATCTCACTTGGTAACATCATTTTGTTTGAACCAAATCTGTTTCCGAAACAACATGATGTTGAATATTTTTGTCAGTATATATAATAGATGTATATAATGTAAATATGAAATGAATGCATAATTGTGTATACATGTATATAATATTAGTAATGTTTGTCTGACTGTATGAAATATCAAATAAACATTGTACATGTATATACTGTACATTCCATATTATAATAATAATATAAATACATGGTATTGTTTAATGACATTCTCCCTTTATTCGTTAGCAGTTAATTCTAGTGCAATATTTGTAACTGATCCTGGTAAGAAATAATCTGTTCATATATTTTGGTAAATCAGGAGGCCTCATGAAATTAGATATTTTTATAAGCGATATAGTTTCCTTATAAGGTAGTCTATTTCTGAGCAGCTAGGATCTGTAAGCATAATCCCAATCCCGGACTCTATGGCACCTAACTGTCTAGTACAGTGGATAAAATACATTACCACTACTACACCTTGCTATATAATATACTGTATATGGGGTGCTAAAGTATTTGGCCATACTTTTTATGTGTTATTTTCTTGCAAGAAAGAATATCACATAGATTTTCTATAATTTTGAATTCGTATGCTATCAATCAAGTACATGTATATCATATCATTCAGTTTACTCTTCCAAATTTCAACCATCATGCTAACTCACCATCTACATGTACATGTGATGTAATAACCCAAATTTCAGGTAACATGTGAGACTGAAGGATGGGTTGGTCTTGGGTTCTCCCCTAATGGTGCAATGACTGGAGCTGATATCGTGGTGATGTGGGTAGACTCTCAAGGTGCTGGACATATTAAGGTAGGTCATGCGTCATCACAAGATTATTATACAGATAAACAGATTCCATAGCATTCTCTCCCTTCTCTTATCTGCCCATCCACCAGTATTTCACCATTCCCACAGTTCATGGGATCATGGGATAACTAATCAAACAGTTCATGGGATCATGTGATAACTAATCAGTCACTGACTCTACTGATACCAAATAGTTGATCTCTCTATAGATAGTGGTGGCGGGTGCCTCATCAGTCAGTAAAATGTTAATGCTACAATTATAAGTTACAAGTTACAAGTTAGGTTTTAAACTCAATGTGTCTGCAAGTAGAGCTTTCAATGGGGGGGGGGGGGTTGAATGCTGGTATCTTCCCAACATCCAGCAGACACACCACTGTTCCAGCAGACATACCACACGTTCCAGCAGACATACCACACGGTCCAGCAGACACACTACTGTTCCAGCAGACATACCACACACTCTCTTACTACAAATGCCATGTATGAGGTGCTATAAACAGCTACATTTATATTCCTATGTAATAAGTATATGAGGTTGTGTATTACAGGACTTGCATGCCACTGCAAACAGCTTACCAGTAGATGATAACTCCCAAGACTACACACTCATATCTGCTAAGGAAGTGAATGGTATTTCTACCTTCTCATTCAAAAGAAAGCTGGATACCTGTGATGGAAACCACGACAGAAAAATAACGGTAGGATTGGATGCTACGACTCTCCATATGTTGCTAAGTGGTGCAGGTGTAAGACGCACTCGCCATCTTGTATTTTTGGGCATCTGGTTTTATGTAGCAGAAATAGGAAGAAATGATGGAATTAATGAAAGATATAGTCATTGATTTCACTGCAATAAGGTTTTCCAGTCACAATTATGTACATGTATATTCATAGTGACAAGTTGATTTTCTATCAGTGAGAAGTGAGAATAGAGTACATGGGTATATGGTGTACATAAAAGTATATAATAAACTATAGTACATGGGTACATGGTGTATATGTATAATACACTACAGTACATGGGTACATGGTGTATATGTATAATACATTATAGTACATGGGTACATGGTGGATATGTATAATTAACTATAGTACATGGGTACACGGTGTATATGTATAATACACTATAATAGTACATGGGTACATGGTGTATATGTATAATACACTATAATAGTACATGGGTACATGGTGTATATGTATAATAAACTATAGTACATGGGTACATGGTGTATATGTATAATAAACTATAGTACATAGATGCATGGTACATGTGTATTATTTATATTTTAGTCATCTACAACTAGACTAATATATGCATATGGTACCAAAGACCCTAGTAACGCAGACCTCACCTACAGTGACATCCATAAAAATGCACACAGAGGGGCAAAGAGTATATACCTATTGGACCCACCAAGAGACACCAATTCTGTACCAGCTAACACCAACAGCTTTGACATCACTGTAAAGGATGTAGGTACCACATACAGAGTATCAGTATTATATCATTACCCATAAATAGAGTCTGACAAGATAATAGCATATAGATTCATACCAAGCGCTTTAGTACTACTCTACAGAAACAGGTTCATATTTGTCTGCAGAGAATTCAGATGATCAAAATGGCAGATTATTTGTTATGTTAGCAACAAAGTTAATAATATTGCTAAACAACATTTATGTACATGTACATGTACATGTGTGTAATATATCTATAATGTATATATACTGTACAGATATAATTGAAGTGCTTTGTATTACTATTTGTAGTATGACATCCCATCCAACCTCACCACGTACTACTGCTCTTTCCATGATCCACCCACTCTTGACTCTAAACATCACATCATTGGTGTAAGTAAACTTCACCTTTCTACTGTTTTATGTGTATGTAACATAGTGTATATTATAATATCTCAATAACAGTTCATGTAGATATGGGTTTTCATGAGTAGTAGGTAGGGCTATATGAGCAGTGGATGGGGTTATATAAGGAGAATTTGCGACTGTTCGAAAAAGACAGTTCGAAACGGGACAGTTCAACACCGGACAGTACAACACCGGACAGTTCAACACCGGACAGTTCGAAACCCCTAACCGCCAGATTTCAATTCAACTAATTTTTATTTTTATTATTCTTATTTTTTATTTTAATTAACTAAAATTAATCATCTGAAAGTTGTGTTCTTCTAAATGTAACCTACACAGTTTTGAACTGTCCTGTTTCGAACTGTCCGGTTGTGAAACGTCCTGTTTCGAACTGCCTTTTTTGAAATGTCCCTTTACCATATAAGGAATGGGTGGGACAGCTAAAAGAACTTTGGAAGCAGAACATACATTTCCATTGTGGTTGTAGTTGTTGACTTTGGGCCAAATCAGCCCGGATGTTCTGAAAGGTGGGTATAGCCAGAAGGTCTACTACTAGGTGGGACCAGTGTGCTGCTCCACTTTATCACCCACTTTATACTCTAATAGGTAGATAAGATAACAGGAGGTGCTAGTGTTAGTGTACATCAACATGGATTTGTTTACTATGGCACTTCAAACTCTCTTAACGCTCTTAACTCACAGTTTCCATGTAGTCAGTTTCCATGTAGTCAGTTTCAATGTAGTCTGCCACAACAATACATGTAATACTTATGTTATCTTTCAGCCAACATAGGCAAGTAGAGAACACTCTTACACTGAAGCTGACAACAATGTTATTGAGAGTTGTGGTTTATTACAATATTTACCTGTACTTTCTTCCAGGTAGAGCCTGTTATTCAGCCAGGAAATGAAGCCTTAGTTCATCATATTATCGTCTATGCGTGCTATGGCTTGTCTACCCCATACCTCAAAAGTACCAACAAGAGTGAAGGGATCTGTAGAGGAGCAGAGATGCCAGAATATTGGAATGCTTGCAGAACTTTTGTGTTTGCTTGGGCCATTGGTGGAACGGTAAGATCGTCTCATGTATAAATAGTGTGGTCTATAGCCTACATTAAATAGTATGGTCCATGAATTAAATTTTCTACATATAATATAGTATAATCTATAAATAGCACAATCTAGTATGTATATAAGTAGAGTGGTATATTATAGTAATAATATGTCTATTAAATAGTATGATTTAATAGTCCGATTGATAAAATAGTACCACAGATGTTATGATCGCTAAATAGAATTATCAATTAATAGTACGATCTGCAGTTAGTACGTCCTGTAGATCATATGATCTATGACTATAATAGATGGTACAAAATATAGAGTATAAATAGAATGATCTATAAAATGTATAGAAAAAGGAGTATAATTATGACGCACTAGTACCGCATACATGCAATGTGCATGTACATACATACAGTGTACATACATACAATGTACATACATACAGTATACATACATACAGTGTACATACATACAAATATGAATATTCTGTTGACAGAAATACTTGTTTCCAGAGGAGACTGGAATCCCTGTTGGAGCCACAGATACCCCGGATTACTACCTGATGGAGACCCACTATGACAACCAACTCGGTGTAGTGGGTGAGTAAGAGTAAGTCAGTATAGCCAGTGATGCGGGTCAGGCAGTAAAAGTAGAGTTTGAGAATAAAACTAACGGTGCATAGGCACAAGTCAGCTAGATCACATTACAGTGATAGTCATAATGTAATGGGTTCATGGCGAAGCTGAACTGCAGAGAGTAGTTTCACGTACTAAGTACATGTATATATAAGAGTACCATGTACTAGCATATAAATGTGTATGCAGATAGGAAAGATTCATCTGGACTGAGATTTTTCTACACGCCTACCTTGAGAACATATGACACAGGGAACATGATGGTCGGCATGGTGCAGGGCATATTTGTACCTCCCAAAGTTAAGGAGTTTAAAGTCACGGCGTATTGTGATAGCAGCTGTACCAACAAGGTATGAATATAATACACCCGTGTAGACACACAGTAGTGAATCAAACTGTAAAACAGCAATGACCAAGTAAGATTGTTGGAGTACTGAATTGTAGTTTCATGGGTGTTTTATTGGAGTTGTCTTATTCCATTAATGCTATGCTCCTGTCTCTCTATTCCTCTCTCTACTCATATACCCTGATTAAATTGACAAGTTTAATGATGTAAGGTGGTACTAATTGTAGATGCATTTTGCAATTCATTTTTTATTCCTTATAATTCAATACTAATTCTAGTGTCATCAAAATGAATCTAGTACTACTAAACATCCCCGCATCAACCTGTCCAAATGCAAGTTGAGGTTCGACTGACTATGTTCATTGGTGATTACTGTCATTTGATTGGTTGTAGTGGATACCAGAGACTGGAGTATCAGTATTTGCCTATCTGCTGCACGCCCATGTATTAGGAACAGGAATCAAGGTTGAGGTATACAGAGACAACAAACCTTTGGAGATATTAGCAGAAGATGGCAATTATGACTTTAACTACCAAGAGCAGCGTTCATTTCAGAAAAATAAGAAGTTACTACCGGTTAGACTTTTTACTATGTTGTCTTTACTAACAAATTAGTAACAATGACTTTAACACCAAAGGTGTTCAGCAGGTTGTTGTATTTCACGTGTAGCGACAGCGGCCTTGTGCCATCTGTTCTGGTTAGAAAATGACATCTGATTTATTAAACTTTCTTCCAAAAGTACTATGGCATATTCCTATTGGCTAAAGAATTATTTTCCAATTGCTCAATTTATTTACAATCTACCAGGGAGATGTGTTGAAGATCACGTGTACCTACGACTCTTCCAACAGGGACCAAATGACATTCGTAAGTAAGACACAATGATAAGAGTATCTTAGCATACCTTCTGGTCAGTATCATATAATTTAGAGCAGCATGTAATTGTCAGTCAGTAACATAACTGCATTGTAAGGACAGTGTATAGCTTCTAGTCGGCCTTCCAGGTGCAGAACTGAAGCAGGGAAATCAACCCTCCATTATGTTGTGGAGACTGACAACTAATGGCCCCAATCGCAAACAACGATCTAGGCTCAACATAATCTCTTCACTTCTGTACCTAACAATTGCGCTTATACATATATGTATACTATAAGTGTTAAATGAAACATGCCCTTGTGTTGACTTTGGCAAACTTATAAAATTCAAATCACCACTAACCATTGAGTCTACCCCAAGGAGTAGACAGGATGCACCAAATAGTGTGGAAATCTCAGCAATACTTACCAACTATCATTGTACAACCATGAATAGGGATGCAGATGTAATTATGATATATTCAGGGAGGTGAAGGTACCCTAGAAGAGATGTGCCTCACATTCCTGATGTACTACCCAAAGCAAGATATATCTTCATGTGATTCCATACCTGGTTTCTATACTGATGGGAACGATACTCTCTATTCGAGCCTTTCACTCCAGCCACAAGAGTAAGTACATTGACTTGACGATGTGATTAGTTTGGTGGCTAATCGGTTGTTATAATCCTTTCGCAGAGAGGTTAATTATGAAGTAAGAAGTCATAGGTGTGATGTTACTGAGACACACCACACCAGGCTATAATCATTGACTTGGCTAATAGTAATGTAACATTTACATATCATAACGAGATAGTAGTGTAACAGTTCATAACATAGTAAAGTAACTGTTACATTACTATGATATGTAACTGTTACATTACTATGATACGTAACTGTTACATTACTATGATATGTAGCTGTTACATATTACTATGATATATAACTGTTACATTACTATGATATGTAACTGTTAAATATTACTATGATATATAACTGTTACATTACTATGATATGTAACTGTTACGTTACTATGATATGTAACTGTTACATTACTATCATATGTAACTGTTACATTACTATCATATGTAACTGCAGGTATCCTACACAGAATGGCACTTTCTATGACTTTGCCGGAGCACTCAGAACACAGATAACAGACTGGACACCAGAGATAGTAGCCAAGGCACAGAAGGCTGCACAAGAATCTAACCCTCGACCCAACTGCATCAGAGATGGTTTCATATTCTACACCGTAAGTTGAAGATGCAGTAGTTGTGCACAGCCCTAGACTGATCTATGTTTATGTCATAAAGTGAAGGTAGTTAGACAGAGAAGACAACTTTTCTGCTAAATGTCCACTTCTGTAATTACTCTTTCACCTTTGCATATGGTGTTTCTTTTTAGCAATGAGAGAACCATTAATAAATACATTGTACTCTCATGCACCACTACAAGGTTTCTATTTTGTTTGCACTGCTATGCTTATACACTTTAGGTAGGAGGAGAACCAGTAGACCCAAGTCGCTATCCAGAGATTGAAGAGACAGACAACAATGATTGCAATAGAGAGCAGGGACAAGGGGTAGAAACATCTACTCAAGTACCACCACAAGCTCCTGCAGCATCAACACAAATTCCTAAATCAACAACAAGTAGAGCTTCAGTGTTCTTATCCAGTACATCACTCCTCATTTGCTCTCTGTTACACAATTTACTAGACATGTAAAATCACAAATGCTTTACTACCAATCGTATTTCCACCATTAGTTCCTAAAAGAGAAAGTAGTTGGTAGCATGTTACAGTATATTTTATAGATTCCCACAACGTATCAGTTGCCTATGGGAAATACCACTGTTTGCCACAAAAGCATAAATAAGCATTGGAATAAAATGTAAAATGAAATACGAATACATGCATGTACATGCAAAGTTATCTGTCCCTAACAATGAAGTGTTCAACTGCACATAACTCCCAAAAGCTGTTATTGCAATGTATGTCTTCTACACATGTAATGTCCTTGCATTATTACTAATACTGTTACCAAGTAATGAACAAACTATATAAAATATATATGCTGTCATTGACTTTGTGCCAATTTTTATCATAGAATTCTCAAAGCCATACTGTTTTTGTAGTTTTGAGCATTTTATACCGGGATAGACCATAGGTATAAAGTTCAAACAGCCAGTGGTAATTTAGGTGAGTTGTTGGGTGTAATTAACAACTACAATATTTTTAGCTGCATAGTGTATTGTAATTTGAGGTGAAAGTGTTACCGAATGCTACAGCTATTAAGTGAAGTAATTTACTAATTTTGCGTACTGACAGCCACAATAACTAGAACTAAGAGTAGGAGCTGTCTAATAATAATAATAATAGTAATAATTGTGTGATGTACTAATCTAATGTACTCAGGGCTGTAACAACCAGGGGGGCAAGGTGGGCATTTGCCACCCCAGAAATCTGTCTAACAAATATTTGTTGGTGTCAATTCCCAAAATCGAACTTTGTACACACTGATCGCAAAATTCTGGCCAGTGTCATAGTCTGAAAGACAGTTTGTGGCCTGCATATATATGACTGAAGTTTGACAGGCTGTTTTCAGATTCAGCCTGAGCAGGCTGATACTCCGGCCTTGGTTTTTGCCCCCTCAGCCAAAAATAGTTGTTACAGCCCTGAATGTACTTATGTACATAATATGTAGAATAAATGGCATAACACAAACGAATCGAAAATCCCCATCACATCATGGCCGCCAGGGATGAAAAGTGGCATCACAAAATTTATCAGTTCCCAAGGAGATAACGCTCTGGTTTTGAGAATTCTATGGCACTTACTCGATTCTGATTGGTTGGCCGGTGTCAGAGGAAGCCTCTATGGAAGCCTCAGCATACGTGCCACTAAACTATCGTGTTATTGATATAAATGTACCAATTAACGAACTAACTATATTGGCTTTGATTTCATCAAAGTTGATTCTCGGTTCAAGTTTTTCTATTGTTTATAAGTTTCCTGAACAATTGAGCACGATTGCTGAAGATATTTTATTGAAATTTCAATAATATAATTATAATAATATTAAAATGCAGCCAGTTTTATTATAATGACAAAACCTTCATGCTTTTATTGTATGTACGATGCAGCTTTGATGATTTTTATGCTGACTAAGTAGTTTAATATAGACAGCTTTTTGGGCACCAAGGCTGGACTCAGAGGTAAGAAACTAACTGTTACTATACTTTAAAGGAATGTAGTAACTTTTTGAGGGCTTCACACCTCTAGTTTTATGGAACATAATGTTTAGCTTCAAAATGATGTGAAATATGTCTAGGTTGAATATCTGTATACATGGGTGTAATTTTAATTTGAAAACCATGCAAATATTTACATGTATATTCTAATTCTTGTCACTGTACTCTCTCAAACTCTCAAAAGTGGTTATCTGGGAATGATAGTATTTCACGTGATGTAACAAGTCTTGCGCCTAACAGGGTAGGCTTGTTTAAAACAATTTGCGAAAAGGTAGCCTAATTACGGCACGCTATATCCAACTAACTACTATTGCACAAACGGACACATTTAGGCTATATGTTATCATCTTCTACTATTGTAGGTGGACCAATTACAGATGAGAACAATCACTAACAAGGAAATGGAGTCAATCAGAAAAGGAACAGCAATACACGATTATATACTTATTGACCCACATAACAAGACAGGAAGTTGACTCGGCAAAGGGAGGTATGTTGTCATATCACCTGATTAAGTATAAACCGTTATTAAAACATCTAAGTGGAGTCCCAGCAACGGGGAAGTAAGTGTAGTAGCGGCAACGAGAAAGTATGTGTAGTAGCGGCACTGGGAAAGTAGGTGTAGTAGCGGCCAGGAGAAGTAGGTGTAGTAGCGGCCACGAGAAGTAGGTGTAGTAGCAGCCAGGAGAAGTAGGTGTAGTAGCGGCCACGAGAAGTAGGTGTAGTAGCGGCCAGGAGAAGTAGGTGTAGTAGCGGCACTGGGAAAGTATTGTAGTAGCGGCACTGGGAAAGTAGGTGTAGTAGCGGCCAGGAGAAGTAGGTGTAGTAGCGGCCACGAGAAGTAGGTGTAGTAGCGGCAACGGGGAAGTAGGTGTAGTAGCAGCCAGGAGAAGTAGGTGTATTAGCGGCAATGGGGAAGTAAGTGTAGTCACGGCAACAGGAAAGTATTGTAGTAGCGGCACTGGGAAAGTACGTGTAGTAGCGGCCAGGAGAAGTAGGTGTAGTAGCGGCCACGAGAAGTAGGTGTAGTAGCGGCAACGGGGAAGTAGGTGTAGTAGCGGCCACGAGAAGTAGGTGTAGTAGCGGCCACGGGGAAGTAGGTGTAGTAGCAGCCAGGAGAAGTAGGTGTATTAGCGGCAATGGGGAAGTAAGTGTAGTAGCGGTCACGAGAAGCAGGTGTAGTAGCGGCACTGGGAAAGTACGTGTAGTAGCGGCCAAGAGAAGTAGGTGTAGTAGCGGCAACGAGGAAGTAGGTGTAGTAGCGGCCACGGGAAGTAGGCGTAGTAGCGGCAACGGAAAGGTAAATTACTGGTAAAATTGGCAAGAGGATGTCCGTTGTCATTTGACTGTAAAAACATGTGTTGATTCATAACATTCACTATGATGTGCGCGTATGTCTGTATGTCTTGTCATTATTTAAATGCTTTCTGAACTAACAGTAGGATATCCGCCACTCATTCCTGGCCTTGGGTCTTTCCAAGTACAGTCCATGACTAGTACTAGGACTCAGCAGTCCAACCCCTCCCCACAGCTGTAGGTTTGACTCCCTAGTCTATTTCTTTGTGTGTTTACAGTTCTGCCGGGTTTGATCTGCTCACTCTTCCTAGCCTTAGCCCCCTCTTGCTTGGTCAGCAAGCTCTGAATCTCTTTCCCTTGTACTCTGGCTTGTACATGTATGTTGTACAGCTGCACCTCAGCTACCCAGCCGGACAAAACAACACTAAATTCACTACAGTTGCAATACTTTATTTCGGTTTGACCTATATGCCCATATCCTGGTATTATCTCTTATTAGCCACCCTCAGTCGGCTAATGGTGCATTAATTCTCAAGATTTGCTTCTCAGAATTGTAAAACCAATTTCCGTCAGGAGTATACTTTGCAATCCATGGGGTTCTGTTGATGCAGCAAGTGTCTGTAAACAATTAATCAGCATTTGCTAACTTACAACTATCATGAGCTGTTGAGTGTAATATAGAGTTATTTAAATATCCTTGTCAAATGGCCTAGTTGTGCATGTAACCTAGAAATTTGGGGGTGGGGTAAACCTACAACCTATTCTTGAGCTGAACATGCTTACCATACAAAACCATCTCAGGTCTGTGATAGCTAGAGTCGTGTTCTTTCGCTTTGCGGTTTATTCAAAGGAAGGATAACTTTAAATTAGATTTGAAAAAATTAACAACTTTAGCAGCCCTGCATGTGACTCAGGTGTAAGGTGTAATTTACAATTAACTTGGCTACCAAACTTAAAGCTTTGCAAGAGATAGCCCAATCCATGCATAACTTACATACTTTGAGCATAGCTAACCATACAAACATGTACCTTGAGCATAGCTGAACCATGCAAACAGCAGATGACACCGTGTCCAGAAGAGGAAAGAGAGCTGTAAGTCTAAACATGATTTGTAGGATATTATTGAATTACGATTTATTACCATATTAAGTTGTGTAGATTTGTTCGATGTTTATTTTGAAGACTGCTTAATCTCTTAACATCTGAAGTATAGGCCTTTTACTGCCATATGCAATGATAATAAGTTTTACTGAAACTCAAAAAATGTGGCAACAGCAACAAACTCATCGAGGGTATTGGAAGAGCACAAACATTTTATAACGAGTGGAAAAAGTTCAAATGAGAAAATTTATTTATTGTCTACTATTACACAGCGATCCCCGGTGGAGCCAGAAGGATGTGAGCACCCGGATAAAGGATATAAAACAATCGAGTCGGCTCGGAAGCACACCATGCAGTGTAGAAACTGTAAGAAGCAGTTTCTGGAGTTACGATACCGTGGTCAGCTGATGGTGCCATATAAAAAGAAGAATGCTATTACTGGCTATTACTATTACTATTTCAATGATGAGAATTTCACTTGTGAATTTATAGACCCCCGTCGTACTGATCATGGCGTAGGTATATGGGTAGAAGTCGGTATTCCATTAGTACACTTGTTTAAAGTTAATAAGAAAAAGTATTGTACTATGTGCCTGATAAGCGTGAGCAAAGCAACATTAGATAGGTTTGGTGCTAGGTTGGCTCAAAAGGCTGCCATTGTGGATTATCTCTATTTCTATTGTTTTAGTGCAATGCATCCCCATGGGCATAGTTTATTCCGAACAATGGCCAATCTATCTCTCCAATGCAGCAAGTGTAATGTAACACTGAAAAATCTCGATCATGTTACAAAGTCTAGGTCGAATGATACAGGGATTGTATTTAAATACTACTACAGATTTTCAGAGCACGAGAGTCCAGGCTTTATTGGTATGCTGTCAAAGTTTCATAAAAGTGTTTGCTCTGAAGTTATTATTCCTATCAATATACCAATGGTCGGCATTGTCGACGTATTGGGACAACTTTGCTGCTTCAACTGCCTCTCAGTGGATCACATCTTTGACTTCTACAACACGTTTACCGACAGATTTGTAGCAATTGCTGTTCAGGATTCGGTTGAAAAATATTATTTATTGAAGAAAAACACCAGATTCAACGCTAAACGAGATGATATTCAGGGTCAGCATCGACTGTCGTATCCACCCATGAAGGGGACAGGGATGCAGCAACTGTACAGGAACAAAACTACACAACAAGAAGTCAGTGCAGACTCCAAACCTACGCAGCAGGAAGTAAATGAAGTTATACAAAACCTGAAGCGTCTTTCTGCTACTCCTACTCGCCCGAAGCGAAGAACAAGCAAGGAACAAGGAGTGTTGACTGCTTTTGCTATGCCTGCCATCAAAGAATGCAGTGAAGATGCAATTTATGAATCTAACCCTAAGAGCCTAAGAGTTGAAACATCAACATCCGGATACGATCCTAGAAGTAGCAACTGTTCATGCCAGGGTGCCTGCAACTGTGCATCTATGTCTGCTAGGAAATAAGTACCAATGCAAGGGGAAGCAGCTCTGAGTATCAGTTACTGTTGTTAGCCATTTTTGATGTACAATGTAATCTTACAGCCCTAGTTCTTCCTCATATATTTATTTTATTTAGTGTTTGGAATTACTACATTTTATTGTTTACTTTGTTGCCTTTTCAATTGTTCTTCAACATAACTTTTCTTCTTATGCTATGTTCATTTCTCATTAATATCAATATACTTTCTTTAGCAAACTGAGCCAAAGGAATGGAATATTGCAGTGTTAGTTATATAGACAACTACATGATTTCTTTTACAACCACACATAGAATATCATTAGGGTGTGTGATAACATGTTTGTTGAAGTCAAAGCTGCAGACAGAACCAGAGATAACACATTACACTAATATATCGAGTGACTTGCTAGTATGGGTTTCACACATAGGCACTCATAAGCTTTGTGTCATAATTAGAAGTTGTCCTCCCTTCTATGTCAGGACCAACAGCTTATGAGTGCCCATGTTCTCACAACTGAAGCTGGTGAAAGTTTACATGCATTTGATTATGGCAGCAGAATAAGTTGTCTCTCCTATTCAATGTGGTGAAGCTCCTCAACCAAACTGCTACCCTGAGCACAATTAAAAGGCTCCATAAAAATATATGTATAAACAAAAGTGTAGATAATTTGCAAGTAGAGTAGACTAGTAGAGTCGATGGTTAAATGTAGACTAGTAGAGTCGATGGTTAAATGTAGACTAGTAGAGTCGATGGTTATATGTAGACTAGTAGAGTCGATGGTTATATGTAGACTAGTAGAGTCGATGGTTATATGTAGACTAGTAGAGTCGATGGTTATATGTAGACTAGTAGAGTTGAGGGTTAAATGTAGACTAGTAGAGTTGCCTCTTGTTGTCATTCACTTGTTGAACTGCGGTAAAGACACTTCTATTACTCTCTATACAGCTTGCATGATTACTAAACTAGAAGACTCTCAGCTGAGCGCCATAGCACATTGGTTTAGGTTGGACTCAAGCAGTCATTCTCCTCGGACCTACAGGTCATTCATGATAATACTAGTGATTTTCTAGTCAGCATTTGCACCTTCTACTTGGTAGATGAAGTTAAAAGATTGATAGACCACTCCCAACCCCAACTCGACCCACTTACCCGACCAACGTGAACATGACAATATTACAGTATCAGACAGGTAACTGTTTCGTCCTCTCTTTCTCCCAGTCTTACTAAATTTGCCATATATACTGGGTTAGTATATTCTATGATAAAACTGTACACTCAGCTTTTTTCCTAATATTGATTTTTAAAAATTTACTATATTGCATCATCATTAATGTTTGGTACATACTTGTACAATGTAGGTTATACACATAATTTATAGTAGATTTGCCGAAACATATCATAGTAACACAGTTACAACTAGTACTTCAGATGTGTTCTCTATGGCTTGTGCAGTTACTAATTACAGTTGTCAGGTGACCTAGAATGTTGGGGGTGAGGTATACATACAACTATTCTGGTTTTGAACATGCTTACCAACAAAACCCATCTCAGGTCTGTGATAGCTGGAGTTGTGCTCTTTCGTTTTTCTGCCCAAGCAAAAAGAGGATAACTTTATATTTGACTTTGAGAAAATTAACAAATTTAGAAGCCTTGCATGTGGCTCAGATGTAAGGTGCAGTTTACAATGCACGCGGCTACCAAGCTTTGCAAGAGATAGCCCAGTCCATACATAACTTGCATAACCTTGAGCATAGCTGAACCATACAAACAGCAGATGACACCATGTCCAGAAGAGAAAAGAGAGCTGTAAGTCTATACATGTACATGTTTAATAAAGTTTTGTGGACTATTGAATTCCGATTTATGTACTATCTTAAATTGTGTAGACTTGTTTGATGTTTATTTTGAGGACTGTCAAATCCCTTAACATGTGAAGTATAGGCCTACATGTTCATGTATATACTATTTGATTAGACTTACTTTGATCACCTCAGCTTTGTACACAAGGCAACCCTAGTCCAATTAGTTTTTGAACTCCTTTTTTGGCCCAGAGGAATGTTTTACTGCCATATGTAATGCTAACAATGCCTGAAATAAGTTGCAATGAATCTCAAGAAATGTGTTAACAAGCGGTTTGTAAGATTACTGAGTGTCTTGGAAAAGAAGCACACCCATTTTATAACGAGTGGAAAAAGTTCAAATGATATAATTTATTTATTGTCTGCTATTACACAGCGATCCCCGGTGGAGCCAGAAGGATGTGAGCACCCGGATAAAGGATATAAAACAATCGAGTCGGCTCGGAAGCACACCATGCAGTGTAGAAACTGTAAGAAGCAGTTTCTGGAGTTACGATACCGTGGTCAGCTGATGGTGCCATATAAAAAGAAGAATGCTATTACTGGCTATTACTATTACTATTTCAATGATGAAGAGTTCACTTGTAGCATTATAGACTCTCGTCGCACTGATCATGGTGTAGATATATGGGTAGAAGTTGGTATTCCATTAGTACACTTGTTTAAAGTTAATAAGAAAAAGTATTGTACTATGTGCCTGATAAGCGTGAGCAAAGTAACATTAGATAGGTTTGGTGCTAGGTTGGCTGAAAAGGCTGCCATTATGGATCATCTCTATCACTATTGTTTCACTGCAAGGCATCCCCATGGACATAGTTTATTCCGAACAATGGCCAATCTATCTCTCCAATGCAGCAAGTGCGATGAAACACTAAAAAATCTCGATCATGTTACAAAGTCTAGGTCGAATGATACAGGGATTGTATTTAAATACTACTACAAATTTTCGGAGCATGAGAGTCCAGGCTTCATTGGTATGCTGTCAAAGTTTCATAAAAGTGTTTGCTCTGAAGTTATTATTCCTATCAATATACCAATGGTCGGCATTGTCGACGTATTGGGGCGACTCTGGTGCTTCAGCTGCCTCTCGGTGAATCGTATCTTTGACTTCTACAACACGTTTACCGACCGATTTGTAGCAATTGTCATTCAGGAATCGGTTGAAAAATATTATTTGCTGAAGAAAAGCACCAGATTCAATGCTACACGAGATGATGTTCAGGTTAAGCGTCGGCAATCGTACCCACCTATGGAGGGGACAGGGATGCAGCAACTGTACAGGAACAAAACTACACAACAAGAACTCAGTTCAGACTTGAAACCTACGCAGCAAGAAGTAAATGAAGTTGTACAAAACCTAAAGCGTCTTTCTGCTACTGCTACTCCCACTCGTCGAAGGCGGAGAATAAGCAAGGGACAAAGGGTGTTGACCACTTTTACTCGTACTATGCCTGCCATTGAAGAATGCAGTGAAGATGCAATTTATGAATCTAACCCTAAGAGCCTAAGAGTTGAAGCATCAACATCCGGATACGATCCTAGAAGTAGCAACTGTTCATGCCAGGGTGCCTGCAACTGTGCATCTATGTCTGCTAGGAAATAAGTACCAGTGCAAGGGGAAACAGCTCTGAGTATCAGTTACTGTTGTTAGCCATTTTTGATGTACAATGTCATTTTACAGCCCTAGTTCTTCCTCATATATTTATTTTATTTAGTGTTTGGAATTACTACATTTTATTGTTTACTTTGTTGCCTTTTCACTTGTTCATCAACATAACTTTTCTTCTTATGCTATGTTCATTTCTCACTAATATCAATATACTTTCTTTAGTAAACTGAACCAAGGGAATAGAGTCATGCAGTGTTCCTTATATGGACAACTAATTCTGTTACAACCATAAGTACATGCATGTACATAGAATATCATTAGAGTGTGTGATAACATGTTTGTCCAAGTCAGAGCTGCTGACAGAACCAGAGATGACACATTACTCTAACATACATGCATTGAGTAATTTACTAGCATGGGTTTCACACACAGGCACTCATAAGCTTTGTGTCTTAATTAGAAGTTGCCCTCCCTTAAATCAAAGGAGGACAACTTCTATGTCATGATCAACAGCTTATGAGTGCCCATGATTTCACAATTAAAGCAGGTGAAATTTCATATGGGTTTGATTATGGCAGCCCCTAAACTAAACTAAACCTTATATAAGGCTCTATGAAATTATGTGTTTGAAGACAAAAGTGCAGATAATTTGCTAGTAGAGTAGACTAGTAGAGTTGATGCCTACATATTGCAGCTACATGTAGTTCATGTCTGCTGTTTAGCGGTTCTGAAGGACTCTTGTAGATTATGCAATACAAAGGTTGCACTGGTTGCTGGCTGGGCTATATGATCCCGCTCCACCTTGTGTTATATTTTTGCTGCTTCTCTTTCAGTGCCCAAATATGCTAGCTTAGTTCTGTGGAGCTCTAGTATTTTCTATCTACATTTTCTGTCAGACCTCCTGCATAAGTCTCTCTTTTGTTGTTATTGGTGGTTGCAGTGGAATATTTCTGCAGTTACATTTGCGGAGTGTTGTTGCTGTTATATGCCGCAGTCATGGATTTTACCTTTCGGTTTAATTTCGGCAGTAATTAGTGCCACCATGTAATATATGCATGTACTTGTATGTGTCTATATTGCATGTAGGTTTAATATTCACTTCTACTCAACAAATATATTTCTATACAGGTTTCCACTTGCCAGCAGCATGGGCCTATATAAGTACTGTGGATACACAAGATGTAGATTAACCAAAGAGAGGACAACCCCCTAGAGCCCCTGTGAATACGGGTGAGTTTAAATAAATACCTATGGTATTGTGATGACCAGCTAAATCTCTACACCAGCTATATAGTGACTGTCAGACAGAGTGACACCTACAAATTATACTTTGCGTTGGAGCCACAACTTGTAAAGAACAGGATGTCATAGGCAGCCTAGAAGTTAGAGCTTTGGTTACTAACCTGAGTGCATTAGTAATGGTGTAGTAGTAGTAGTAGTAGAAAAGCTGTTGAATAATATTCATTCATTCATAATAAAGGGTAGACAAATTCTATAGCTTGTGTCTCAATTTTTTCCTGCCAAATTTCAAACCAAAGTAGCTTAGGCTAGGCTAGGTAAAAGCCAAGTTGAGCCAAAGCTGGTCTGACACTGGCCTGACACAAGTATAATAATACACCCATGATAGTGAAGCCGAGTAACAGCTGCCTTTCTCCAGTACAAAACTTTGCAAGATGTCCAAGAAGAGGATAAGGAGGGTAAGACATTATTGTTACACTCTGAATTATATTATTTATATTATTATTTATGTGTAAATCAAGGTATCTCCAGTTGTTATAGCATGATGTACTGTACAAGGCTACTAAATAGATAGTCACAACATGGCCTGCACATATCAGCTGGGAGTGTAGAGCTAAGCCTCCACACAAGGTTGTGAGCTCTTGCTCTGCAGAGGTCATAGTGTATATTACTCAAAGTTACATATTATAATGGTTATATTGCTGCATATTTCATTTGAGAATAAGTAGGACAATTCTAAGAATGAAGTTGTGATAACCTGATGACTGTAGCGGTTTTACTGCTACTATAATAGATGGAAGAATTGTGGTCAACTATTCTATTGTATTTTACAGTGTTCGGTGGTTGAGCCATCTGACTGTGTACACCCGATGCCAGGTGCCAAGTCGTATCTACAGAGGCGGATGAGACTTACTATGCAATGTATCAGCTGCACCAAGCACATTCTGCATTTGAGACATCGGGGAGAGCTGGAGATGACCGTTCCATTTAAATGGAAGCCTGCCGTCAAGGGCTATTTCTATTACTACTTCAATGATGAGGATTTCAAATGTGACCTCGTAGACAGCCGTCTTACTGACCATGGAGACAACAGGCTGATACGGACTGGGACACCGGTGGTAATCTTATTTAAAGTTGATAATGAGAAGTATTGCACTATGTGCTTGACAAGAGTAAGCAGACCAACGTTAGATCGATTTGGTGTTTATTTGGCTGGAAAAGCGGCCATTGTGGATCAGTACTATGAGTTCTACTTTACTCCGGAGCACCCTCATCCAAATTATCGGCTACGGAAATGTGACAACCTGACAACAGAATGTGTAGCCTGTAAGACACAGTTTACAAATTTAGATCATATTGGCAAGACGCGGTCCGATGACACAAACTTTGTGTACAAATACTATTACAGGTTCGCAGGGCGCGAGCGATTTGCAGCCATTGGCTTGCCTATCAACTCCAAAAGAGTTAATCGCCAGGAGGTGATCATCCCTGTCAACCTGCCAACTATAGGTATAGTTAACCTAGACACTGGCATGTATTGCTTCTCCTGCCTCTCTGTCGCACACATCATGGACTTCTACTCCACATTTCCTGATAGATTTGCTGTCGTTATACATTACAAGACAGATGAAAAATTCTTTTTTTTCAAAAAATATACCAGATTTAATTCTAAGAGAGATTTCTTCCATTTTGTGCGCCGATACTCTTACCCGCCGAAGCAAGGAAATGCTCCCATGCAGCTACTGTATAAGAACATGTCTACGTACGATGATAGAATTTCAGAACCGAGGTCTAGACAACCAGATATTCATCAAGTTACACAGGACTTTCAATATCTAGCTGTGACCCCCATTCGCCGGCGGCGGCGCCGGTCCGAAACCGGAGAGAAAATTCACATAAAAATGGACATATCTGACATAGAGGAAGTCACTGAAGATGAGTCGGAACCCAGATCTAAAAGTCACAGAGTCACAACAGAAGCCCCCGAAGTGGAACCTGGAAGCCCTAGAGAAGCTCCTGGTGTCAGACCAAGAAGCCCAAGAGGATTCCTTGAGCTGATGCTTGGAAGCCCAAGAGAAGCACTTGAAGTGAGAACTAGAAGCCCAAATGAAGCCCCCGAAGCCAAACCAAAAAACCCAAGAGAAGCACTTGAACTGAAGCTTAGAAGCCCAAGAGAAGCTGCAGAAGTGGAACCTGGAAGCCCAAGAGGAGCCCCTCTTGTTAGTCCTAGAAGCCCAAGAGGAGCCCCTGAATTGAGTCCTAGAAGCCCAAGAGAAGCCCCTGAATTGAGTCCTAGAAGCCCAAGAAAAGCCCCTGAATTGAGTCCTAGAAGCCCACGAGAAGCACTTGAAATGAAACCTAGAAGCCCAAATGAAGCCACCGAAGCCAGCAAACCAAAAAACCCAAGAGAAGCACTTGAACTGAGGCTTAGAAGCCCAAGAGAAGCCCCAGAAGTGGAACCTGGAAGTCCAAGAGGAGCCCCTCTTGTTAGTCCTAGAAGCCCAAGAGGAACCCCTCTTGTTAGTCCTAGAAGCCCAAGAGGAACCCCTCTTGTTAGTCCTAGAAGCCCAAGAGGAACCCCTCTTGTTAGTCCTAGAAGCCCAAGAGGAACCCCTCTTGCTAGTCCTAGAAGCCCAAGAGAAGCCCCTGAATTGAGTCCTAGAAGCCCAAGAGAAGCCCCTGAAGTGAGACCAAAAAGCCCAAGAGAAGCCCCTGGAGCGAGACCTGGAAGCCCAAGATTCACTAGAGCTGCCTCTGAGGATGAACCCACAAATAGGACGTGCTCTTGTCAGGGAGCCTGTAATTGTGAATCTACATGTAGTTCATCAAAACCCTACTCAACACTCTAATAATATTTACCATTCTAAGGAAAGAGAAATTAATCCAAAATATTTCTCATTTTTTGTCTCACCAGGCTTAGTTGTTTCTAGCCATTTTATTGTCGACTATTACCATTGCAGGCCATTACTGCCATTTTTGCCCAAAATACTTTGCTTATTTGTTCAAATGTCTTCAGTAATTACTATTTTTTGTCTCTCAATTTCTTTCAACGCTAATAATAACTTACTAATTTTGTGTATAAATCTACTTCTGTGTTATTTTTTGCTTGGAAAGCCATAAAACATGTACTATAGGACATAGAATGGTAGCTGTAGAATAGTAGAAATGAAGAAAAATTTGAGAAATAGAAAAGTGTGTTGCAAGGTACAGTTGACACTACTTAACTTTAATTGTACATTGTTGATGCCTGGATCTGCAGTAGTGAGCTGTAAAATCATTAGGAGTTAGGATGAAATTCAAGATACTAGCATGTATTATTTCTCTTTACTCTAACAAAGCAAAGCAAAGCACCATTGCAGATTGTTCGGGTGGTTAAGTGTGGGCAAGAGAACACAACTACTCTGCTTATAGTAGCACAAATACAACAAACCTGAGTAAGAAAGCCCTAATATGTTCTAGTTGGAGTTTGGAATAAGAGTAGACACATTACAAAATAAAGAGAAGACAATTCCCTTGTAGTAAGAATTACATTAGGCCTGTAACATATAGAACAATTCTTGCTACGTAATTGGTGCAGCCTCACCAATATAGTTAAATGCATAAGATACCATAACCTAGCTAGAATTATTATAGTGATGCAAGTTCATTCTAGAAGTAAGGAAACACAATACTGATCACGGTTTGTAAGTCTGTAGAATCATATGAGCACCCTTCTCTCCAATCATTATAGCAGGTGCATTAGTATTCCCAGATGTTAGGTGAGGCATTATGGAGTTATCTACCACTCTTAGTCCTAGTATTCCACCTTGTACTCTGTAACCATGGAAACATAAGCATACATTATTATAAACTTTAAATTTAATGGTTGTTATTCTGATTGCAGTGGCGTAGTATTATTTTAAATTATCATAAATTGAGTGATTGTTACTTGAGTGGTTGTACATGTATCTGTTATAGACATCAGTGTCTTACCTCAGCTGTTCGTCCACAACAACTGTTCGATCACCTGATGCCCCCATCTTACAAGAACCAGCAGGGTGGTAGAAAAGTGTAGTCAAGTTTTTGATCACTTCATCTAGAAATTCATCTGATGAAGGATCTACATCTGGTGAAATTCGCTCTCTGGTGGAATATTTCTCATCTATAAGGTAAGCTCCGTGTGCTTTCATAGTTTTAGTATTAACAAGGTCTCTCATGTACCGTAGGCCTAAGAGAATATGTACATGGAGAAACAGGTAGTAATGTCTACATTAATATCATCAACGCTGGTTGGTGGCACGAATAGCCGAATCATAGCAGAGCAAATCACATGCTACTCTCAACATTGACTGGTTACGCAGAAGACGATAGAATCACCCACCTGCCTTTATATCTTCTCTATCTTTTGGAGCAGAGAGAAGCTTGGGGTCAACAACTGGACGATCAAATGGGTCAGCACTAGCCAGGGTTATGCTGCCTGTTCCTTCAGGGTGGAGTAGAGTAGCTGTTAACATACAACCAGCTCTGTGAGAGTTCTTGAAATAGTAATTGTGCTCCTAAAAGTATGGCGGAGAGGAAGTTACTGTATGTTCAGTAGGCCTATCTCATGGAATAGTCACCAAGATCTCTGAATCTTCATCTTGAGCTGCTACTTCTACAAGTAGCTACACTAGATACACGGATTACAATTAATACTTGTATGGGTACAATCTCTCAGGCTTACGAAAAATATAGTGTCTACCTGCATTTAGAAGAGATCAGTGTGTGTGTATATGCATTCTTAGTAAAATTTTACTCACAACATCTGGCAGCATGTTTAGACTGCTCACGTATTTGTCCCCTTTATGACTGCTCATGCTCATTCCAAGGGCCCCAATCTGTACTCTCGGCATTCTCTCATTGGTCACACACTTGCCATCTTTGACGTCCATAAAACCCGTCATCTGAACAGGGTTTGAGGCCAATACTCCTGTGAAAGAGAGAGAGTTAGTACTTAGGTAGAAGGAAGTTTATTCCAAGATGGCTACCGTGGTATTGTTGTAGTTAGCAAATATATACATGTAGCATTCTATCATGCAATGCATACAGCTATATTATTACATGTACATGTATATGTATACATAAAGTGGTTATATCTATGATCTATCTGTAGGTCGTCTTGAGGTGGGGTGTAGAGCTGTACTTCCTGTTGGGCTTCAGGAGCAGTCGTACGTAACTGGTAAGTTGTTAAAGAAGTTACTAAAGACTATTCGTACATATTCTGATGCTGTTCATATATATGATTGTGGCACCGAAACAGCCAGGCAACAAGTAGATAACTGTACATGATTGTATACTGAATAGATAGTGAGCATAATATAATAGCAAACACAATTACTGAAAGGTGAATAACATAATATACAATCATGTACATATTGTAATGGTTTCTGTGATTTGGTGCGGTCGTCCTTGGACGACTATCGACCCAGAAATGAAGTGCCTATGAGTGGTAATAGGACTTCGCATTACATGAAAGATCGAGCGGTCTCAGTAGCCCAATAACTACCAGAGACGACCCATCTGGTCCCAAGTCTGACCTTCAGACTATACGTTGAAAGAGAGTGATCCGACCTAGTAGGCGGTTCGCTAAGCGAATGACCTGACAAAAGGAAGTGAAAGTCTCTGTATCAAGTATAGATGTGTCTTTATTGAAAGCCAAGTGAAGACTGAGACAATGAACAGTGAAACAATGCCCTTTATATAGTATAAGGACTTCCGCCCGACGTAGTGTCGGGAAAAGACAACGTGAGGTCGTCCGGAAGTTGCGCAACAAGATGGCCGCCGGAAGCCCGACGGCCGACCCAAAATAGGTCGGGTTCTGCAAAAGTTGCTTATAATGGTCCAATTCATGTACAAAATGAATATCAATGGATTCTGAGAGGTCGGGCCTCTGTACATGGGTATAAAAGGCATTAAAAGACTTAGCGATAATTATACAAGTATATACGATAACATAGGAGTTACATAGAATAAAGTACAAGCAGATATATACATGTATGTGCACAAGAATGAGTGTCAGATGTAAGATACGACTGTGCGTACCATTACAATATACATCAGTGTTAACATGAGTAGGAGTGGGACACGGGGAAACATTTCGCAGCATATTTCTGAGAAGTTATCTTACCTTGACCTCTAAGTTTAAAGTTGAGACCAGCAGAGAGAGTAGTAGGTTCATCCTTATCGATTAGACCAACGTTGTTTGGTTTGTCAAAGTACATCTGAACGAATATCGTAGCATGATCTTGATAGTTGAGACCGACTGGTAGATCAGCAACAACTGGAATCTGTGCACATAACAGTTCATGACGTTAAGGTAAAGCAGTGTGACATTCTATCTAGTGATTGACTAGATACAGAATCTGAAGGAATTTTAGATTTTAAACTCTTACAGGAAACAGATGTGTAACGGTTACGTAACCAATATGTTAGCCTGCCTCTGATAGAGAGCTCTCACCTTGTGTCTCTCCAGCTCAGCCTTAGGTCCTACACCGGACAATAACAGAAGGTGAGGGGAGTTGATGGCACCAGCCGACACAATGACCTCCTTATTAGCAAGCACTTGGTATGAATTACCTCCTTCCTTTACATACTTCACCCCTACTGCTCTTTTGCCCTCAAATAATATCTACATGGAGACACAGACATGAATAACATTTACATGAAAATAAACACAAGTAGCATCTAACTGGAGTTACAAACATGAATAGGAGACTAGAGTTAACTGAGAGCTCAATGTACAATCATCTATGAAAGTATACCTGAGTAGTGTGAGCTCCTGTGATCACATGTAGATTTGACCTTGACATTGCCGGTCTAAGGTAGGCTTTGGCAGTGCTACATCTCCTTCCATTCCTAGTAGTAATGTGAACTCTAGTTGTACCTGTATTTTACAGTAAAATATTTGGCCATATTTTGATACCCATATATAACGATGATATACTACAATGTGAGGATATGTACTGTGTTCATATACGATATAATAAACCCCTGACTGTAAGTAGTACTGGTATGACGTGTACCGTTATTCACTCCACTGTTGTAACATGAATTCTCTGGAATACCAAGTTCAGCAGACGCTTGTATAAGTAGGTCAGCTATCCCATAATTCCTATTCTCAGATACAGTTAGTGGGCCACCGTGACCCAAAGGGGTATATAAACAAAGTGGCGACAACGGGCGATTTGAACGCCATATTGAGTCAAACAACTAACAGTCGCTATTGACAACTGTTATACTTATTGGAATTTTTAATCTACTTTTCGTTAATTTTTAATGTTCCTAAGATTGTCTTTCCACATCCCATCTATGGAAACGCAATTCCCATTGTATTAGTTGATTCAAGAACCAAAATACAGCTTAGAATCAAGCTGAAATGGTATTTATAGCACAAATAACTTTATTTGCAGCAACCACTCAAACATAGAGCACATGAAAGCAGGCAAACAGCTAAGTGTGGGTATGAGCTACAGTTGCAAAATTCAGAAATTCCTAAAATTCATGCATTGAAACAAACAAGTAAAAGTTATTGTAAAAATGCTTGCCATTAGAGCATCAAAATAGGATTTCAGACAAAACTAGTTACATACAACTTCTAACTAAAATATGTGCATTAATACAAAAAACTGAGTAAATGAAAATTGTACTTTACTGTAAAATTTTCGCTCTTACACACCTGTTCTACAAAACAGTGATAAATTCTATTTACTTTGACATTTAGTCACACACAACTCATGAAATACATATATATGCACTTAAAACCACTGTAAATAAAGATATTGCACAACTAAATAGCTTTATGAGATTATCATACAGAGCAGCAATTATGTTACTACAACAATGTTCAAACAACATGTGCCAGTTCATCAAAAGTTACCAGGCCCAGAGAAATAATAAGCCACCGTCTGTCTGCTTCCGTCGTACTGTTAGACCTGTTGAAAAATGATAACACTGCCACTTGAAAGATCATAATCAATGCTAGGTCTTAGTGCCATCTCATCCAGTAGCAAGCAACATTATGATTCTTGATCGTTCATGGCGTTAACCTATATTTACAATAGAAAAATATAACATACGCACAACTCTAATTTTCTAATATAACTCACATGACTGCTCTAGCTACGTGTTCATTTACATTTTTGAAATGATTTAATATATGGATCTGTGCTCAGCATACCTTTTGAAGTTCTTTTTTACAGAAGACAGTTTTAGGGAAAGTTCACTGACACTGCGAGCTGCCATCTCATTATTCATCCTTATGGTATCAATCACCACGTCTTCTGAATATACACATCCACATTTTGCACATACTAAAAGATTGCACTGTGTTAAATGTCGACCATTACATTTTGTGAATACGGTGTCAAAAAAATTGTTAAACATTTGACATTAGATATACCTGTTAACATGTCAGTTTGGACAGAGCATGGTTGTGGTCTGAAGCAGAGAATAAGATAGATTGTTGACTGGCTGCTCCAGAAGCACTCTCACAGTGTTTCAGTCGTTTAGACCGCTCCTTGCATTGATTCAATAGCCGGTGAGTAAAGATAGATGGAATGACGTTGCTCATAGTCATCGTGTAAGAAGTGAGCCTATAAAAGATTGCACATGAATATAAAATAAATTAATTTCTAGCACAGTTAACTTTTGTTTATACTGTATTAAACACTACATCTCAATCAAAGGAAAAAACTGAGAGCACTAGCTGAACTATAGACTTCTTGTGCTAAGTTTCTATTTTAAGCTTAAATCAATTTTGTATGCACTGTTCATGCTGATACAATAAATAAAGCTCTCTTCATACCCAAATTCCATCAAAGAACTTAAGCTTTAAAGAATATTTAAAGCTAAAACAATGTCAACAACTATCACTGCATGTAGTTGCCAGTAATTAATTACTTGTAACAAAAAGAAAACTAAAAAGGGAAACTTTGCAATGCGGCAGCAACAACAAACTGACTTGAACTTACTACTACTTGGCCTACTTACTTACATTTGTTGAATAAACAAGTTTCGAATTCCAAATATATTATTCAGTTATAATAATAATTATTATTATAAATAATTTATATATTTTATATTAATTATTATAAATTATTATAATAATATAATAATTATTATAATAAATAAATAAATAAGATCAGATGCAAGTAGTAGCACTAGTAGTAGTAATAGCAGTAGTAATAGCAGTAGTAACAGTAGCAGCAGTAGTAATAGCAGTATATAACATACATGCAATGCACTTGCAAAACTAATAATTTTAAATTTAGTAGTAGTACTAGTTCAGTAGTTGTGATTATCATAGTGATAGTCATAGTGGAAGTTTGTTAAGTACTAACACTGCATAAAACACTGCTGTTAGTAGGCTCCCATCCTTTCCGTAACACTCTATGGGCCCAGGCTGCTCGTCGCTTAGGATCTAGTAGAAATTTGTGCATTAACAGCCATTTTTGCTGTTATTAGAACAGCCATAAAGCACCGCACAGCTAGCTATTGTCTGGAAAACTGACCTAAGATGGCGTCCACAAGGTGAAGGTCAACATCGCCGTTGTCGCCACTTTCTCTATATACCACTTTGCCGTGACCTAGCTCATCTGAAATAGTATGCAGGGTGAGATCTCTGTTAGTACAAGTACTAGTGGTACATGTACAACATGCAATGCAAGTTATGGCTGATATTCCATAAAACAATAAATCCAGACCTCTGTCCACCATAAAGTAGTCCTCCATCTTCTTAAAGTATTCCTTCACATTGTTCCAGCCCCAACCACTGCATCCCATCTGCTCCCAGCTATTGTAGTCATCTCTGTGTCATCTAGCATATATCATCCAGTTCACAGAACTACTACCTCCCAACACTTTCCCATGCATACAGCTGCATCTCTGTAATACATTTAAATACAATATTAGCCTACCCATATGTTTATATATATACAGGTTCATGTATAGTAAAGTTATGCAGGTCTACAAAGTTCTTTAAAAAATTGGAAACCAATAAGTAAGTGCTATAAACATGTCATTCCATGTATCAGCTTACCACCATAGTTACATGACTGTAAATGGATACAACACACCTGATCCCTCTACCCCTGACAGATACAACACACCTGATCCCTGTACCCCTGACAGATACAACACACCTGATCCCTGTACCCCTGACAGTCACAACACACCTGATCCCTGTACCCCTGACAGATACAACACACCTGATCCCTGTACCCCTGACAGATACAACACACCTGATCCCTGTACCCCTGACAGATACAACACACCTGATCCCTGTACCCCTGACAGATACAACACACCTGATCCCTGTACTTCTGACAGTCACAACACACCTGATCCCTGTACCCCTGACAGATACAACACACCTGATCCCTGTACTTCTGACAGTCACAACACACCTGATCCCTGTACCCCTGACAGATACAACACACCTGATCCCTGTACCCCTGACAGTTATCTTGAGGAGACGTCAAGTCTGTCCACATAGCACCGTCTTCTGTGCAGGCCACAGACGGTAGAAGTGGAACCTCTGTACTCGGGTAGTCTGTCTCCTCTCCCCCAGCTTCCAGTAGGAGAATAGTGAACCTGCCATTGGCTGACAGTCTATTGGCTAGTACACATCCTGCTGACCCCGCCCCCACTGTAACAATTATAACATGACCATAGGCCCATATTTACATGCAAAATTATACAAAAATGCTCAGCTGAAAGCAGTTTTATGGTGTTTACTGCAATGCCTTCAAATGTGCAGAAGTAAGGTAAAATCTTTGCTTGGAGTTTTTATTCCCTAATTGTGTAAGGTGCAGGGGATAATAACTCCATACATAGTCCCTTATCTGAATAGAATATTATGCAGTACATACATACATGTAGGCTACATGTTAGATGTAATACTGGCTTTAGCTATTACAAGTACAGGTTTGTTGTCATGTCACCATGGAGACAGGAGACAAGATCGGAGGTCTGTGGTAGTCATCCCAGAGGGGAAAAGTGTCTCAAACTAGCTTTAACTTTCTTCAGAATTTTTGTGGTAGCCTTTTGGATCTTTGGTTTAAATTTACTATGCCCCAACAACTGAAAATAGTTGTTACAGCCCAGAAGAAAAAATACACAATTGTACAATACGTGCTACAAATACACAACTAAATATTGTAGGCCCTATATATCCATGTAATTGCAAGGTCCCGCTATTTGCTTACTTACCAATAATGAAATCGTAGTGAGTGTTTGGATTGGTAGTCACCTGACTACGATACTGACGTATCAGTCTCCTCAACACAAGAGCTAAGGATACAGAGGCTACAAGTCCACAGGCTAGTCTTCTATTATCAGCCAGAATATCTACTACTTTGTCTTTTAGTTCCTCCATCTTAGTTGAGGCCCACCACTACTATTTCTATATAGTACTAATACTAGTACATGTAAACTAGTAGCTTAAAGGTGCAATTCCTCTCCACTCAGCAGATATCTTAACTGACATGCACAAGCAGCAAGGGCAACCAAAAATGTCAGACATTCCAACTGTATAATATATAGTCAGACATGCCAACTGAATAATATAATAGTCAGACATGCTAACTATGTAATATGCAGTCAGACATGCCAACTATGTAATATACAGTCAGACATGCCAACTGTATAATATATTATACTGTATACACCCATCAGCCTTGTATATACATGTACAATTATGAATGTGTGTTCACTGGTGGACATATTATACATGTATATATGGCTGATGTACAGTAGAATATATTTATCATATTCAACATCCAGGTTTAGTTGAACACATTGAAACTCTCTTGCTGAGGCATCACCAACAATATTAATGGTGTAGAAGCCCCAGTTAGTGCTATGCTTTACAATGTAAAGAGTACAAGTCAGTGTAGATGGTGTTCAGGTGACATGAGGGTACACAATTGTGTTGCTTATACTCAAAGATTACAACTCTATACAGTTTTCCTGAGAAGTAGAAGTATTGACAAGTATTATACTGGCGAGTGTTATAATATTGGCAAGTTGTTAGCAGGGATGAATAAAGTCATAAATCATATCTTTGCAATAATATGCTACCCACGAGTGCAGAGCATAATATTATGTCCATCTACTGGCAGTCACTGCCACATTTTTACTTTGATGCAGCGAGCAAGCCAAGCTAGCCTTAGAATCTGTCTTGCAACACTGCAGTTATTTAGTGTGGGTATCACTATCACTAATTATCAGGCGCCGACCAACTGCTCAAGAATTTTCCGGCTCACTTCTGTCCCAGGGCCACAAACACACCAGTGTGGGCCAAATGCAAAATCTTTATCTTTTGTATGAGAAACCAGGTGCCGAGCGGCCATCTTAGAAAGTTTAATTTCAGCAAAGTGACAACTTACATGCTCTTGTAGTCAGTTTGTACATTTGTGAAGCAGAAATTTCAGATAATTTCATCATAATTTTTATAAATACAATAATACATACATAAATACACCGTATGTCAGAATTGTAGTGTGTATACTCATCCAACGGGTTTATGCACTTAGTTAGTTATAATATGTTTGTATGTTTGTAACCAGTTATAAACAATAATAAATTCTGATTGGATAAATTTACTACAGTGTAATTTATTGTATGGAACAAATCATCAGGTGAAGTAATAAATTATAACTCTCATCACATATAAGTTTGTAGAATCATATGAGCACCCTTCTCTCCAATCATTATAGCAGGAGCATTAGTATTCCCAGATGTTAGATGAGGCATTATGGAGTTATCTACCACTCTTAGTCCTAGTATTCCACCTTGTACTCTGTAACCATGGAAACATAAGCATACATTATTATAAACTTTAAAGTTGATGGTTGTTATTTTGATTGCAGTGGCGTAGTATTATTTTAAATTATCATAAATTGGTGATTGTTACTTGAGTGTTTGTATATATCTGTTATAGACATCAGTGTCTTACCTCAGCTGTTCGTCTACAACAACTGTTCGATCACCTGATGCCCCCATCTTACAAGAACCAGCAGGGTGGTAGAGAACTCCAGTGAAGTTGTTGATCATCTCATCTAGAAATTCATCTGATGAAGGATCAACATCTGGTGAAATTCTCTCTCTGGTGGAGTATTTCTCATCTATCAGGTAGGCTCCATGTGCTTTCATAGTCTCAGTATTTACCAAGTCTCTCATGTATCGTAGCCCTGCCAGCACACACACACACACAAAGACATCAGTACATAATATTATCAACATAACCACAGCTGCAATCATAAATTATACTGTTATACTCATAGAGAAACAAAAGCATATTATTTTATTCACTTGCATACATCAGCTGTGGTTACATACTGCATACACAGTGGAATGTAAATGGTTATCATGCAGATATGGTGTCAACAAGGAGCCTGCCTTACATATACTATATCTTCATCTTAATCTAGTAGGCTGGAGCATATCCAGAGGTACACTAGTAGTTGCTTAGGGTACAGTGTACTGGGTTCACTGCTGTAAGTCTCCTGTTGGCTATATGCACTATCACTCATGTGATAATAACCGCAGTAAAACCTACTGTAGACCAGAATCTAAGCACTAAAACAATGATAGGGTAGGTGCAGTAACATTACCTGCCCTTGCAGCTTCCCGGTCTTTTGGAGCAGAGAGAAGCTTAGGATCAACAACTGGACGATCAAAAGGGTCAGCACTAGCCAGGGTTATGCTGCCTGTTCCTTCAGGGTGGAGTATAGTAGCTGATAACGTGGAACCAGCTCTGTGGGAGTTCTTGAAGAAGTAGGTGTGTTCCTAAAAGTATCGCACAGAGAATTGCACAAAGTTCTACAAAAGTCAGGGTAGATTTCACAACTGATACTCCAATGCAGAAATAGTTGCAAGGACTAGCTCCCTATTCACAAACAATGTCCACACACCACATGTATTACTTTCTACTAGTAATCTTTGGTTTCAACCACATGAGCTGATAGATGGTACTTACGACATCTGGTAGCAGGTTCAAACTGCTCACGTATCTGTCCCCTTTATGGCTGCTGAGGATCAGCCCCAGGGCACTGAGCTGCAGTTTGGGCATTTTGTCGTTGGTCACGCACCGATCACCAGTAACGTCGAGGAAGCTCATCATCTGAATTGGGTCTGCTGTCAGCACCCCTGTAGGATTATTAGGGAGTGACACGTTTAAAAATGCTCCAGAATAACAGTGGTGAGTATGCAGAAGACTGAGAAGTTATCTTACCTTGACCTCTTAATTTAAAGTTGAGACCAGCAGAGAGAGTAGTAGGTTCATCCTTATCGATTAGACCAACGTTGTTTGGTTTGTCAAAGTACATCTGAACGAATATCGTAGCATGATCTTGATAGTTGAGACCGACTGGTAGATCAGCAACAACTGGAATCTGTGCACATAGCAGTTCATGACGTTAAGGCAAGGCAGTGTGACGTTCTATCTAGTGATGGACTAGATACAGAATCTGAAGGAATTTTAGATTTTAAACTCTTACAGGAAACAGATGTGTAACGGTTACTTAACCAATATGTTAGCCTGCCTCTGATACAGAGCTCTCACCTTGTGTCTCTCCAGCTCAGCCTTAGGTCCTACACCGGACAATAGCAGGAGGTGAGGGGAGTTGATGGCACCAGCCGACACAATGACCTCCTTATTAGCAAACACTTGGTATGAATTGCCTCCTTCCTTTACATACTTCACCCCTACTGCTCTTTTGCCCTCAAATAATATCTACATGGAGACACAGACATAAATAACATTTACATGAAAATGAACACAAGTAGCGTCTAACTGGAGTTACAAACATGAATAGGAGATTAGAGTTAACTGAAAGCTCAATGTACAATCATCTATGAAAGTATACCTGAGTAGTGTGAGCTCCTGTGATCACATGTAGGTTTGACCTTGACATTGCTGGTCTAAGGTAGGCTTTGGCAGTGCTACATCTCCTCCCATTCCTAGTAGTGACGTGAGACCGAGTTGTACCTGCATGAATCCAGATCATGGTCGTTCATAAGTTGTTGATCATAAATAACAGTTGTCATCTCTCAATTTCTTTTCCCATGTTGTATCACGCTTTTTGGTAGCCAAATATCTTTTTTATAAACTGTTACACAATAATTTTGGAATTATTTTCTATTCCAACTCTTTGGTGCTCACCTAACCTAACTCAAGGCTTTTGTAGGGATTTTCAAAGGGCTATTTATCTCTACCATTGCAGCGATTTGGGACTTGAAAATAATTCCAAAATGATTGTATTGACTTTAACTATAGTGTTATAACAAAAACATTGGGCTACTGAAAGTTGACAAAAGTGTAGCACACCCTGAGAGAAAAAGAGAACCGAAATTGAGAGAGGACAACTTCTTCTTACGATAAACGGCCTTATGAATGCCAATGTATCAGATGTTTAGAAATGCAGCATTGCAACATCTTTTATGGATTATTATCATAATAATTACTGAATATTATTATGTGCTTCCAGAGAGTTCTAGTAGGTGTAAGGCCCAGGATTTCCAGCAATAATACAAAACTCATTTTTACATTATTTACACGAATGCCTGATATGCAGAAGAATGTTTCTTGTTACTGCACTGACCAGAGACCATCACTGGCTCTCATCACTGGCCTACTGGCAGAGAGTGCAGAGAGGTAGATGCCCGGGCCAATTCGGCTTTCAATCGACTCTTTCACACACGACTTTGCAGAGGTGCATAGGAAGCCAACACCTCCACTCCATTTCACAAAAAACTAATCTTACTCTAAGTAGTACTGGTATGACGTGTACCGTTATTCACTCCGCTGTTGTAACATGGATTCTCTGGAATACCAAGTTCAGCAGACGCTTGTATAAATAGGTCAGCTATCCCATAATTCCTATTCTCAGATACAGTTAGTGGGCCACCGTGACCTAGCTCATCTGAAACAGTATGCAGAGTGAGATCTGTGTTAGTACAAGGACTAGTGGTACATGTACAACATGCAATGCAGGTTATGGCTGATATTCCATAAAACAATAAATCCAGACCTCTGTTCACCATAAAGTAGTCCTCCATCTTCTTAAAGTATTCCTTCACATTGTTCCAGCCCCAACCACTGCATCCCATCTGCTCCCAGCTGTTGTAGTCATCTCTGTGTCCTCTAGCATATACCATCCAGTTCACAGAACTACTACCTCCCAGGACTTTCCCATGCTGGGTGTAACTTCTCTGTAAACAAAAACTGCTCAAATATAAAAATAATAAATCGGCGATTCTGTACTAGTACTAGTTCCGGTGTATATGAGGTAAACAAGAGATACTTCCAGATCTCGCAAAGATGTGGAACCCACCTTTCAGAGTTACGATCCCTGGTTCCTATAGCAACAAAGATTCTTTCAATGTTGCACAATATATATGACCTTTGGTTGAAAACCAAATATTGCTATTATTTGCCGCCGGCTGGTTGTCACCAGCCTCACTCTGATACACAGAGGCAATACAACTTTAACTACACGGTGGTGGCCATAAGTTGCTACCATATTGATACCGTGAGCTAGCTAATGCAACATGAGGTAAAGTTGATCGTGGTTACACACCTGATCCCTGTACCCCTGACAGTTACAACACACCTGATCCCTGTACCCCTGACAGATACAACACACCTGATCCCTGTACTCCTGACAGATACAACACACCTGATCCCTGTACCCCTGACAGATACAACACACCTGATCCCTGTACCCCTGACAGTTACAACACACCTGATCCCTGTACTCCTGACAGATACAACACACCTGATCCCTGTACCCCTGACAGATACAACACACCTGATCCCTGTACTCCTGACAGATACAACACACCTGATCCCTGTACCCCTGACAGATACAACACACCTGATCCCTGTACCCCTGACAGTTACAACACACCTGATCCCTGTACCCCTGACAGATACAACACACCTGATCCCTGTACCCCTGACAGATACAACACACCTGATCCCTGTACCCCTGACAGTTATCTTGAGGAGATGTCAAGTCTGTCCACATAGCACCGTCCTCTGTGCAGGCCACAGATGCCAGAAGTGGAACCTCTGTACTCGGATAGTCTGTCTCCTCTCCCCCAGCCTCCAGTAGGAGAATAGAGAACCTGCCATTGGCTGACAGTCTATTGGCTAGTACACATCCTGCTGACCCCGCCCCCACTGCAATGACATGGTGCTTGTCCATTAACATTGGAATTGGCTACTGTATTTAAGAGAATAACAGTTGAACAGCGCATCTTTGTTAAATTTTAACTCCAGCATACCAACAAGTTGTAGCGTTGTAAGTGTGGAACCTGTTATAACAACTCTGCAGACGTTGTCATGAGCGAAAGATGGAAGAGGAACTGAGCTAAGTACTGTAGAATAAGGTAGAGCTGCTATATATTGTAGGCCCTATATATATATCCATGTAATTGCAAGGTTCCGCTATTTGCTTACTTACCAATAATGAAGTCGTAGTGAGTGTTTGGATTGGTAGTCACCTGACTACGATACTGACGTATCAGTCTCCTCAACACAAGAGCTAAGGATACAGAGGCTACAAGTCCACAGGCTAGTCTTCTATTATCAGCCAGAATATCTACTACTTTGTCTTTTAGCTCCTCCATCTCAGAGCCAAGCAAGCAGCTGGAGGATTGATTCTTACCTAACAACACCAGTAGTAGTATTAGCTACTGGTCACTGAGACTATTTATTTACTAAGTAGACTAGTAGCAATGATAATATGTATAATATGTATAATATGTATATTATCATTGCTAGTAGGCCTGATGCCCAGGTCATTTATTATCTGATAGGTTTGCAGGGCTGCAATGTCAACAACTGTCAGACTTGCCAACTCTCGGTTATCCTATGTGAAAGATAAACTATATATTATATTGTATATACATGTATAAAATGCATGCATGATGTTCATGGTCAAAGGCTCCTATAATAACCCTATAACACAATAATTAGTCTACAGTTTGCCTGGTATATAAAATTTGGGGCTATAAATGCAGGTAGTCATACGGGTTGTCATACCCCCCTCAATTCAATCTCCTAAACATATATATGCAAAGTTCACAATGCTGCTTCCTGTATTCTGAAACATGCCGTTTTCTTTATTCTACATTACAGTCAATTTGCAGCCTTGGCACCTTGATAGTAAATATTGTGTTGAGCCTGGGCCAGGGGTAATCAGTATCAGAATTCAAATACAATGTATCGTTATCTGCCCTGAGTTGTCAGACTGGATGTAATAGTGAAAGTGTTTAAAGTTTGGCAGGTCTATGTAGAACTTTCAAATTACTGGAATGTCTATAAATCACAATATTCCCATAACCCTATAGTCAATAATCTATAATATGTTATTGATGATAATATAATATATATCATGATTAAGTCATGAACACAACTCATATAGCCCTAGATCACTTTCGATGACTTTTATCAGAAGAATTTGACAACTGTGTCTTGCTGTTTAACTAGTGATGGCTAAGACTGTGTTACAGTCATACCAACATATTACATGTATATGTATCTCTACAATATTCAATTGTGGTATTTTGGATAATATATATGAGAGTTGTATGCCCCTGGAAAAATATATCTGCATGGTATTGGCTTCGTAAAGTACTTGATGAAAGGTATATATGTATTGTACATGTACAGTATATCTGCTAACAGTTACCTGATGCTGATGCAGAAGACCAGATGCTGCTAAACGACCAGATGCTGCTAGGAGACCAGATGCTGCTAGGAGACCAGATGCTGCTAAAAGACGAGATGCTGCTAGGAGACCAGATACTGCTAGGAGACCAGATACTGCTAAAAGACCAGATGCTGCTAGGAGACCAGATGGTGCTAGGAGACCAGATGGTGCTAGGAGATCAGATGCTGCTAGGAGACCAGATGGTGCTAGGAGATCAGATGCTGCTAGGAGACCAGATGCTGCTAGGAGACCAGATACTGCTAGGAGACCAGATGCTGCTAGGAGACCAGATACTGCTAGAAGACCAGATGGTGCTAGGAGACCAGATGGTGCTAGGAGACCAGATGGTGCTAGGAGATCAGATGCTGCTAGGAGACCAGATACTGCTAGGAGACCAGATGCTGCTAGGAGACCAGATACTGCTAGGAGACCAGATGCTGCTAGGAGACCAGATACTGCTAGGAGACCAGATGCTGCTAGGAGACCAGATGGTGCTAGAAGACCAGATAGTGCTAGGAGACCAGATGCTGCTATAAGAGGAATCCAGTCATGTTGATTATATCAGGTAAATAGTTAATAGTAAAGGCACACCTCGTATTGTCGATGTCTGCCTGGACATCACATATGCTTTATGTAGCAGATCAAGTTGAACGGAACACGATGTCGTTGTTTTAAATTTTAAAAAAAGCTAGTTTGTTTGAGTTTTATTGGAAATTTTGGGGGAACATTACTTTCCTTATTGAACAGACAACTCCTCAAATCAACAGATCAATTGTCATAGGAGCTTCCTGAATATAACTCAACTAGTACAGCACACTACATGTACAACATGATTGATATTACATATACATATATACAAGTATGCGGAGCTGACTAGCTCATCCCTTGCACTATAATTTATGCCACAAGAGACTGCTAGGCTGTTTTACCTACAGTAGTGATAGTTTGAACTGCTGACTGCTTGCTCGTTGCTCAGCCTACAGCTATTAGTGGAGAGTCAGTAGATTATCAAAGGAAGTCACATGATATCTAGGGAGTATAATACAATAGACTAGACGGAGATGCCATGTCTACCTGATAGCATCTCTTCAAATCATTCATGTGTCATATAGTAATACCCCAAGAGATGTTGAGCTCCTTTAGCTTGTGCATTGATCACTTGCATTGCACTTCACGTCAAATCAGTCGATCACCGGAGTGATAGCTACCTCTTGCTGATTCGTCATGTATATAATTCTCTCCACCAATTAAAGTTCACCATCAGAGAGTATATATGTATAAAGTTGATGGTGAGGCACCGTGGGGTGTATAAAATTGATGGTGAGGCACCGTGGGGTGTATAAAGTTGATGGAGGTTTAAGGAATCCAAAGAATAATGGTGCCTAATGCATCCAAATAGCAGTCGCAGGGGCATCCATGTACATGTAGTATGAGAGATTATACAGTGGAGCAGGATATCCTTGGTTGGGGGACATGGAGAGGATAGGTACAAGTCTCCAGTGGGTTTACTGTCGACTCCTGAACTCTGTATCCGCTGAGAGAGGAAGTCCATTAGCAGAATTAATAGTGAACTTGAGCTGCTCTTTAATCATCAGGCAAGCATTGCGACTGCACACCTAGTAGTCATAGCGTTGCGACTGCACACTTAGTAGTCATAACATGCCAGTCACACGACTTGAGGGCACAATTACTATGTTATGAAATAGAGCTGCATAAGAATCTACATCTTTGCATAATATTAGAGAACTCCAATTCTTCTTATTTGTCATGCAGGGAAATAGCGGAAGCACTATTACTACAAAGTTAGTGCAAATAAAATTCTTACATTATCTGGAAATATTAATAATAATTATGTTATATTGTTTATGCAAGTAGTATACAATAATTATGTAGTTGTAGCATTGCTCTATCAGTCAATAGTCAATAGTATATATATGTACATGTATAATATACAGGCTAACCATACTATGGAAATACAAGGTCTCGGCATGTCTACATCTACATGTACATGTAGATTGAAATTCTACAATTCCTTTCCGGTACCAATCAAGTTCAATAAAACAGATTTATTCCATCTAATTGTACATGATTGTATGCATTTACTACCATATAATATATTGTAATCTAATTGTACATGATTGTATGCATTTACTACCATAAATTATTCAAATAACAAAACATATAAGTATACTGGTAATAAAATGTAGCTTGTAGTAAGAATACATCTTGTAGGACTTGACCAGTGAGGTCAACTGTCCCCTTGCAATACTTCAACACATGCGTACATGTAGGTAGCTATTATTTCATAAAATTGAAACTGCAAGAAAATGGTCCCAAAAGTGCTCTGGTCTATAACTTCAAAGTTATTCCATAAAAATTCCCTTATTTTATCTTTTGGCCTTCCTGGTGAGATACCTTCTATAATTCTTGCAAAGACAACCCCAGTAATTGCATCCAAAAGCGCTGCTGTGAGTAGTATAGTCAGTGCAGATCTACACAGACACCCGGCCCTTTCCGCGTCGTATTAGCCCTAGATCCAAAAACTCCCCGGGCGGACGACCACCCCACCCGTCCTCTCGCCCCTCCTCTCCCCTAAACCTCACTCTATGTGCAAAGCCCTAGAACCTACTCCCCCCCATCGCGGGTGGGGTTTCAAAAACCTCATCGGCTGTTCCGCGGAACCCAGTCTAAAGAGCAAACCCCTCGCCCCGTCCCACGGCTCGGGCGAGGGGGCGCGCGCGTACGCGCGCGCCCCCCCGCCCCGCGAACCCCACCCGTCCTCCCTCCACCCGTCCCCGCCCCTCCCCACCCCTCCCCACCCCAAACCCCTCCGCCTCGCCCTCCGCCTCGCGGCGGTTCTCGTTCGCGAGTCCAGCCGTGGCCCCACGCCGCCCTCCCCCCGCCCATCCCCCGCCCCTCCCCCGCCCTCCCGCCCCAACGACCCGTCGCGACCCTCGCGGGCGGACCGTCGGCTGGAGTAGGGTGAAGCGAAGGAAAATACGGGTTAGAGTAATGATAGGCTACACCCGTGCGGAGTGCCCGTGCAGAGTTTACGACGCTGACTATACTACTATAAAAAACTTACCGAGTGGTGGTGGTGGTGCTTCCGGATGATTTCTTCGCCGGGGACTGTTGAGACTGAACTGGTCGGGGTGACACCGCACTCGCGCGCTCCTCCGTTCGAGCGCCCCCGGACCTTCGATGAAAGACTCGCGTCTTAACCCTCATTTTCCCCGGACCCTCCCCTAGGGAAATCGCCCGTCCCCGTGACGAGCGGCGAGAGAAAGTGAAGGCGGTGGCTCTTCCGCGCTTCAAACCGTAGACTTCGCGAGGAGGTTAGCCGACGACATCATCGCTCGGAGGGGTAGAAATAGAAATAGATAAACGGGATAGATGGACGCTTGTCTTCTCATCGCCATCGTCATCATCATCATCATCATCATCATCATCATCATCATCATCATCATCATCCTACAAATAGACCCGCCTCTACGATGATGTCGTTGACTCGCCACCAATTTCTTTGACCACCGCGTCCACTTTCCCCCGGGTAGCAAACTCCGATAGGGAGAGAGCGCATCGTGCGCGTGCGATGTCACCCCCCACCTACGAATGAAGACAATAGAAGAAATGTGAACTGATAAGGGGTGAGTATGAGCGGAAGCTGCGCTAGTATCGTCTACCCCTTTGGTTTGGAGAGGTAAATGGTTTTTAATGTATTAGCTAGTGTTTTATTGCTCGGTTTTAAGGCTACAACCGGTAAACCCTCCGTTTTGAGGACGGAGACCCCTTACAATAGAGAGTGAATGTGAAAAAAATTATACGGGTATATGTACAAGGGTTATGATGCACTGTTCGTTTACTCTCCAATTTATCGAATGAAGTAGTCTCATCTCCGAGAAATCAGTACTAGCATTCTATAGGACTCGTACTCACCCCGTCTTCTGCAACCTTCCGCTTACCATAGAAGTAGGTGAGTCCGGTCTTTAGCTGGGTGTAGCTATACGTTTGGTTTCCTCTTCTGATAAAACCCCGATTGTCCCCTCTCACCGACTCCCCTGTCCTGAGCACGGAGAGGAACTTCTCTTTGGTTAGGGCGTTTCCTCTTTTGTTTAGTCCTTTGCTGCTATACTTGCTATCACCATCAGCGGACCAGCAAAAGTATGTTTTTGAGTTGAGCGCGATGACCCCCTCCCCCCGAAACTCCTCCTTAAACAGGCCGGGGGTTCGTGTTTCGTATCGTTGCACCTTCTCACAACATTCCCTCATCTCCCACTCTTGGCCAAGCACCTTGGTCGTGATAAAGTCTTCCTTGTGCCTATCGCAGAAGGGTCTGGGAAACCATCTACCATATTCTCTGTAGAACTCTTCTTTTTTATCTTTTCGGATGACCTCATCTATACTACGAGCACTCAGAGCCATGTAAGCGCTATCCGTGTCCATTTCTACGTACTCAAAGTCCTCTCTGCTGACGAATCTGTGAAAATAAAACGGACAGGTTGTAGGGGGGGGGGGGGGGGTTGGGGTTGACACCAAAGAATAAATAGAGAAGGATTTGATAAAATCTTTGTATAGTCTAGTGCTACTTACCTATCCATAAAGTCGTAGTAGAATTCTAGCATTCTCAACTTGGCTCTCTGGAGGATAACGAATCCTACGACAGATGGAACATCCATTCGAATCTAAAAGAAAGAAAGAGAGAGAGAGAGTTTACCCTACCACTCAGAAAAAGTTTCGTCAAATCAAGAATCAAAATAAAAAAAAAAGATTGTCAACACTTGCCTTTTTCTTGTGAAGCTCTATCTCAAAGTAGTTTTCATCAACTTCGTTTAGACTAGAAAAGTGCCTACTCCTCACTTTGACAGCCGCCTCCTCTACTGTCTCCACATACTTGACAGTCTTATGTTTCTCTTTATTTGTTATGGTCTTTCCGTAGGCTGAATTCCCAACGAGCTTGCTGGTGCTGGCCAAGAGGGCCAGGTCGGGGTTCACATCCCCACCTCTTCTTGCGTCTGAGACCGAAGAACCAAAGTCTTTGTAGATGGCTCGTGGGATAAAGTGAACAAACTGATAGATCCTGGTAATTATCAAACCTTGATCTAGATACCATCTAGCCAGATCGGAGAGTAGTGTGATTCGCTCGCCAAAAAGACTCCCCACGAGCATTCGCTGAGGTCTCTTCAAGAATCCGTTCTGTTCGGCAAAAGCGCGCATGTGTTCGCTAAGGTGTTCTCTTCCCACGTTTATATTCTTGAAAATAGGTGCCATCTCAGAGAACTTCGCTTTTAGCTCTTCGGGTACGGAAATGTCACACTCCACTAAACCATAGTACTCTCCACTACGAATGTTATTGATTATCTTATCGAGGTTGACGTAACCCCTCTCCGGATAGAGAGAAGAAAAGAAGATGGCGAGAAATGTCCTAACTTCTACATCCGAACGAACTCGCGCTTCCCACTCACACTGCCGAGTGGTGATGAGCTTATAGCCTAGAGCCTTGATGTAATCTTCTTTCCTTGCAGTGTCCACCCGGAGCTCTTCATTCGTCATGTTTCTGACACCTTTTCCGTTCCCTCCTAGCTCGCACTCGTGCCCATGCCAGTAGCAACCGTGGAATTGGTACACCGTCCGACTCTGTTCGCTATAACCATCCACTGGTAGGTTGTGACAGCCTATCCTCATTTCTCCTCCATTCTGTTGGTGAAGGATGACCTCTCCTCTCTTCCACGATTGGAACTCTAACCAACCATGCGCCACTTTGCTGAACTTTTTAATAGGTTCTAGAGCAAAGCCTCGGCTCTCTAGCCTCCGCCTGGGATAACCCGTAGGCATATTCCCCATCATACAGTATAGGTAGAGGGCGTTGGCATCAACTCCCAGAATGGACCTACAGGGTTTTGCGGATGTGCCATACATCTTCTCTCGAATAGAGGTCACTCCAACTTCATGATGTCTGTGAAAGATAATGCTTGGCCCTCCCACGAGGTTATCGCGAAGAGTATGGTACAGACTTTTGCTCTCCTCATCGAACAGACATATGGGTTGCGAGTTGCAAAGTTCGTCTCGGAGAGACATTAACCTATGCAGCGGAAGAGCGGCTTGTGGAGGAGAGTAGCCATAAGGTCGGGCCTCCACCTCCATAAACAACCATCTGATAGCCAAGCCTGGAAGCGAGATTGCGGATTTCAACATGTCAATACCCTTTTGTCGATAGATAGAGCTCTGACGTGCAATGGCCTCGATGAATGGGGCCACATCGAGGTTGTTGTACCAGATGAGAAAATCCCTGAACGTTTCCATGTTCTCTCTTTCCCACACGACCTGACAGTGGTGATAATCTTGCTCGCTCAATTCTTGCTGAGTCAGCGAGTTGAAAAAACTCTCTCGGGGAGGGAGTCCATAATAATCCAACCTTCTCAGGGAATCTACCCAGTCGTAAGGAAAGAATCCCTTACTCTCTGACACGCCAAATGCCTTCAAGTATTTGGAGTAGTTGAAGCCCGGTGCGATAAAGTTGCATATGTCAAGGAACCTAAAACGTCTACTCTCCACGCAGGACATACTGTTAACACGCTTAACGATGAAGACAAAATCTTCTCCCTCCTCCTCTTGTAGAGAGCGAAGCAAAGGTCCCTTTAGTATATTTAGGTCATACTTTTGTGAGTTGAAACCAACCACCGGAACGCTGGAGATGTGCTGTTCTAACTCTCTTTCTAATCCGGAGAGACCGGACTTCACCCTGTAAGTCGAGACGTTAGAGAACTTTTCGTCAGCAAAGGCTTCTTCTCTATCCGCCCGATCCGCAAGGAAAGTAGAGAGTCGCTTGCGTACATCCCGGAATCTTTCTCCGAACAAATCTCCTGCCACGTCAGCAATCTTTGCTATGTAGTGGACGAATTGACGAATGCACTTCGTTCCATCCTTGCTGTCGACACTCCTCACAAAGCACTTGGCCTGCTCAAACCCCGGGACGTTAGAACATACAGATATGCTCAGTAACTCGTGTCTTGCACTAAAAGTCATTGTGGAGGTGTTAGTTTGTAGGTTGTCTTTTGGCATGAAGCATTCAATATCATAGGTGATATAGTAGGGGTAGTATAAGAGGTCGGGGTTCACCACCTCTATTCCCGCCACTCGCTTGAGTTTTGTGAATATGGTTGGCGGGGGTCCAAACGTTCCACCAGGGAAAACAAACACCGATGCTTCCTCTGGCGAGCACTTATGTCGCCGTAGGCTGGACAAACGTGTGAAAGCGCCATCGCACAACTTGCAGGTGAAACATCTGGCAAACGAATCAACATTCTTTATCCAGCTGAAGTGTTTTTCGTACATGTTGACAAAGAGTTTACGGGCTTTGTTTCGTGCCCCAGATGACCAAACTATCGGAGCTACCCCCTCATCAGTTAGGCAGAAGACTATTATAGATATGTCAAAATGATCTTCCAAGGCCAGCAGATCACTCGCGCCCACCCCGGGAAAGTCTGACAAAGTTGATGAGGGTGGGGAAGAAGATCTAGATTGTCTCATGTATTGTTTAAACAAGCGATGTGTTGTGGTCTGAGAGGGGCGATGACAGCAACATCCCTTCTTTGGGTCGCAGTTACAGTCATACATCATGGCCAAACATCTAAAGAAACACAATTTGTCTGGGTAGGGACGGGCACCTCCTCTGGCCCAAAAGTCTACATCTAGTGCTATCACATGTCGGTTGTTAAGTATGTAGTCTGGGAGTTTGCTCACTACACCGCCCACCTTGCCAATCTCTAGGAGTTTATAGATGTAGAATGTCAGATTCGCAATGTGACGTAAAGCCCAAGCGGTATTCGGTCTCCTTTGTGCTGACCTCTCTCTCAAGTCGAGCTCCTGCACAGATTCGCAAAACTCTCTCATCTCATTCTCTGCTCTGATCAGTCTTGGCTTGGGGAAGAACGCGGCATTGTTGCTTGATGAGTGAAAGTAGCGCAACTCTCCACTGGTCTTATGCTCGAGGATGACTCCAGCGCTACAGTTAATCTTCACAGTACAAGGTACTCTCTTCCACATCGCTCTCAATTTAGTCCACACCTCTTCATCTCCTTCATCTTCACATTCCCCTCTCCACACTCGAACGTTGAGAATGTCTTCTACAGGACGAGAGTGTATTGTGGACCTGATCGAGCTCCAATAGCGGGCTAGTAGCACCCCCATCTCATCCCCCTCTTCAGCTGTTGGAGGTTTGGACCAGAAAACATCATCAAACTTCTCTGCATCCCCCTCATCTTTTTCCGCCTTGGCCTCGCTATGAAATCGTCTCATGTGATGACCTAGCTTTCTCCTCCCATCAAAACATCCACCACAAACCGGGCACTTGTGTGGGTGAGCCTGTGCATGCATTCTCTTCGTGTGCCTGTCTAGAGAAAACGCTGTTTTGAGAACCAGACCGCATAGTTGACAAGTGTGCTCGGCCTGACGAGAGCTCTCCCCCCCTATAAAAATACAAAATAGTAGGGTGTAAGTTATTCTTTTACCTCATACTACTATTAGCAATCCACAATTGTTACCAACTACCTCATTTAGCACTAACCTTTTTTACTTGTTGACATCTCTGATCAGGTGCTGACTAGTAGGTAGGTGTCTCTGTTTAGTCTCCCTATAAAAAATATATAGTAGTAGGGTGTAAGTTAATTTTTTTTGTTTTTGGCTCAATAGCGTTATATACAATAGACACTTCACAATTGCTGCCGATTACCCTATTTAGCACTAACCTTATGTTGTACTTGTTGACATCTCTGATCAGGTGCTGACTAGTAGGTAGCTGTCTCTGTTTACTCTCACTCTGTTGACCAGAGGCTGATTGTTCATACTGCTAGAGTGAGAAACTCATACCTTAAATAGTAGTATTCAGTGGGCGGAGTCTAACCATTTCCCCACCCTTGGCAATACCACCCCGATGTGAATCCGATGCATCCCGATGTGAATCCGAAGCTTCCCGATGCATCCCGATGTGATTCCGAAGCTTCCCGATGCATCCCGATGTGAATCCGAAGCTTCCCGATGCATCCCGATGTGAATCCGAAGCTTCCCGATGCATCCCGATGTGATTCCGAAGCTTCCCGATGCATCCCGATGTGAATCCGAAGCTTCCCGATGCATCCCGATGTGATTCCGAAGCTTCCCGATGCATCCCGATGTGAATCCGAAGCTTCCCGATGCATCCCGATGTGATTCCGAAGCTTCCCGATGCATCCCGATGCATCCCGATGCACCCCGATGTGAATTGACACATCGGGACACATCGGGATGCATCGGGAAGCTTCGGAATCACATCGGGATGCATCGGGAAGCTTCGGAATCACATCGGGATGCATCGGGAAGCTTCGGATTCACATCGGGATGCATCGGGAAGCTTCGGAATCACATCGGGATGCATCGGGATGCATCGGGAAGCTTCGGAATCACATCGGGATGCATCGGGAAGCTTCGGAATCACATCGGGATGCATCGGGAAGCTTCGGATTCACATCGGGATGCATCGGGAAGCTTCGGAATCACATCGGGATGCATCGGGATGCATCGGGAAGCTTCGGAATCACATCGGGATGCATCGGGAAGCTTCGGATTCACATCGGGATGCATCGGGAAGCTTCGGAATCACATCGGGATGCATCGGGAAGCTTCGGATTCACATCGGGATGCATCGGGACACATTGGGATTGGATATTAAAAAGGGAGGAGTCAAGAAATGAGCAGATGTATAAAGGGAGAGTGGGATCACAGTCTCAGCATTCAAAGTTCAGCACATCACTACTGTACAGGAACACTACTACAATAGTACATTATCAATGGATACTGACAACATAGTCCAGAACCAAGAAGAGTTATTTGCGGGCTTAACGGACTCACAAATGGATGGAATTATTGAAGAAGAAGAGTGCAGTCAGAAGAGGAAAGAAGAGGTGGATGCGTTAAAAGAGGCACGGAAGAAGGGGAAAATAATAGGAGTGGGGAGTCTTGCCCGAAAGGATCTTTCTAACATGGCGGACTCTCCGTCCTCCCCGGAGCGGGCCTCGGATAGGGGCGAGACCACAACAACCAAGAAGAGGAAGAACCCAAAAGGAGATGAAATCTGTGCTAAGAAAAAAAAGAAACCCCAGGTGATTGTAATATCAGATGATGATGATGATGGCCACGGAGCCGATACGGCTACGGAAGAAATGGATGGTGGTGAGACGACGAAGGGAAAAAAAGCTACCAAGTCCCCTTGCAAGGGGAAGAAAAAGAGCGGGGGACTAAGCCTGGAGAAAGCTCGTGCAGTGGCGGCAACCCTAATGTAAGTAGCCCTATTCGTATATCTATAAATTACCGTACTATCTTTCTCCCGTTTAACCACTTTGTCGGATCTATATACACCACTTTCATTATTGTAGGAGCATGGGACCGGAGAAGAGGAGCTCTCTGCAGACAACGGTGAAGCTGTCGGAGCTAGAGCCAGGAACTGTGCTAGAAGTGAGTGGAGGTTCGGTGGTTGAAACGGCATTCGGAAAAGCATTCTTAGCCAGGGCAAGCTATGTGGATGACAAGGGGATGAGACATTGCATCAGCTTTCACACCAACATTCGTCACGCCATGCCCAAGCTAGCGGATGTCAAAGAAGAGGAGCTAAAGGACCTTACCCTTCCACCTAGGATCATGGTGTACTTGGGACAGCAGGAGACCGCTAAAGGACAAAACACATTCAACCGTATCGAGAGCGTGTGCTCCCTGCCAGGAGCAGCCATGAAAAAGCTGGCCGGTGACTTGAGAAAGAAGACCTTGGCCCAGTTGGAAGAATTTTTTCGAGTGCAAACGCTATCTTCCTTCCCCGTTGGTTCTGTGCTGGTGGTGACCGCGCTCCGACCCACATACGTCCCAAGATGCGGTGATGGTGATAATGCGAGCAACTCCATTGCCACCTACGAGTGCCGGATTGGAAACGAAGAAAAAAAGGGAGAAGTCTTCCTTCCGGGACGTCTGGCAGTTTCGATGAAAGAGCTCCTCCCCTCCGTGATGGTGTACAAGGGACAGAAGACTTCCAAGAGCGGGAGAACATTCTACGATTGTGCCATTCTAGACTCCATCCTCGGCGAGCGTCTCCTCCCCGCCACTGCACAGTTTTGAGGCAAAAACTTTTGTCATTCACACTCATTCGTGTCTACTTATCAATTGATTTTATATTATTACTCTCAAACTCGTGTATCGTTAGCCTTACTCATATTTTTCATAGTCGTATATCGGTTTTTATCGATTGATTTTATATTATTACTCTCAAACGTATTGAAAATTAAAACAAACTCGTGTATCATTACCCTTACTCATATTTTTCATAGTCGTATATCAAGTTTTTTATCGCTTGATTTTATATTATTACTCTCAAACGTATTGAAAATTAAAACAAACTCGCGTATCATTACCCTTACTCATATTTTTCGTAGTCACATATCAAGTTTTTTATCGATTGATTTTATATTATTACTCTCAAACGCATTGAAAATTAAAACAAACTCGTGTATCATTACCCTGACTCATATTTTCATAGTCGTATATCATCTATTCTAGAATACATCACACACCATTACTCTAACCCGTATTTTCCTTCGCTTCACCCTACTCCAGCCGACGGTCCGCCCGCGAGGGTCGCGACGGGTCGTTGGGGCGGGAGGGCGGGGGAGGGGCGGGGGATGGGCGGGGGGAGGGCGGCGTGGGGCCACGGCTGGACTCGCGAACGAGAACCGCCGCGAGGCGGAGGGCGAGGCGGAGGGGTTTGGGGTGGGGAGGGGTGGGGAGGGGCGGGGACGGGTGGAGGGAGGACGGGTGGGGTTCGCGGGGCGGGGGGGGCGCGCGCGCACGCGCGCGCCCCCTCGCCCGAGCCGTGGGACGGGGCGAGGGGTTTGCTCTTTAGACTGGGTTCCGCGGAACAGCCGATGAGGTTTTTGAAACCCCACCCGCGATGGGGGGGAGTAGGTTCTAGGGCTTTGCACATAGAGTGAGGTTTAGGGGAGAGGAGGGGCGAGAGGACGGGTGGGGTGGTCGTCCGCCCGGGGAGTTTTTGGATCTAGGGCTAATACGACGCGGAAAGGGCCGGGTGTCTGTGTAGATCTGCACTGACTATACTACTGCTGTGGCATTATGTTTTACACAAGGGAGTAACAGTTTAGCAGACCATATACTGCTGCCTTATGACATGCAATCATAGATTCAATGTAGGCAGCACCATGGAGTTGATATTGATAACACTTGAGTTACCTAAAGGAGTTTATATTATCAGTAAATTAATGATAAAGTGGCCTAGGGATGCGTGAAATAAAAAACTAGTGGGAAAAGTGTAAACAATTATTATTTACATAGTCTTTTCAAAAGCCAATTGTACAGTAACAATAAATAATATGCTTGAATTATTTTATTATTAGCAACTGTATCATCAACTACATTGGCGTATGATAGAAAACTCATTATAGTATCGCTTTGGGCCAAACCAGGGCCTAATTCCATTATATATATTTATATATTAATATCACCCATGACTGTATGTATGACTGTATGACTGTATGTATGACCGCTGACTTTGTGTTACATGCTTTGACTGTTATCTATATCAATTATACAGTATGTTACAATTTTTATTAACTAATAAATATAAGAAATAGTAAAAAATGAAATGAAATAATAAATATGCTATTTGTATGTATTTATTTGTATTATGTGTATTTATTTACGAGGTACGGTATGGTAGAAGGTATGGTAGATGAACACTAGGTACTAGCCTATTCATTCATAGATAGCTAATTACTATTATTATATTAGTAGTTAACCTTTAGTTCCCAATTTAAATTAAATTTCATTGATTTTTTAAAGTAGATAATTAAATATTAGTCCTGCTTTCTGCCACTGGCAAAGCATAACTTTCCGCTGTCAGTCTGTCATTTTGGCAGCATAAAATGGTTATATAATTCATGTTGTACTATTATAATAGCTAGCTATAGAAATTATTGCTGTAATGTTTGCAGTCAAACTCACTAAATAGTTTGATATTACATAAGCTTGCAAGGGGACCTTCCAAATATGTTTGATAGTAATCATACAATAGGGTAAGACCCTCTTTTTGTGATGTGAATTTTCCTTATACAATGTATTTAGACGACAGTTCGGTTGTCAACATCAAAGGAGGGCAATATAATGTTATTATTTATCATCAAACTTGTAACATATATTTCTAATAGTCACACAGTGAAATCTCCAAATAAACCATCCTTACTTGGTGCAAAATTATTTAATTCTTGGTTATATTTCTAGTTTAGGAGTGACTGCACACAATAAATAGATACATTAATTTTATCATTGCTTAGTTGAGCTAATAAGGCATATTATTACTTTATAGTGTGTATTGAATAGCTTTTAGCTACATATTATGAACAATGAAGCAGCAATGTTGTAGTACAGTATCCACATATATATAAGCATATCAGCATCAGGTCATACACTGGCAGCTAACCAATAGAATCAAGTAGAATTTCAATTGAAATTATCAGCGTTTTAATTTGTTACATTAATTAGTCCAGTATATTATTTGGGAGCCACTCTAGCTGACATCAGTCTCATGTTGAATCTCAGCTCACACGGTAAGCTGCTGCTGCTGCTGCCGATACATGTATTGGTCAAATGATACAACCACCAGTGACAGGTGCTTGTTAGGTGACCAGTGCTGCTGCTGCTGCTGCTGTACTGCTGTAGCAAAGTGGTTTAGACATACGTTTATGACATTGCTGTGTCCGTACACTGGTAGAGCTACTACATCTACAGACACTGGTTAGTTGTAATTTACATACTTGATGCAAAAAGAGGACACTGTCTATCACAAAGTAGAATAGTTGTGTAACAATATACATTGCATTTGAATAGACTGCAGTGTTTATTATATCCACATCCAGTACTATATCTACTGTGCATAGCAACTGTAGGTGACAAAAACAGAATTAGTATAAAATATTCAATCTAACACAGTACGCCATACAATAATTCAATCTATAAATTTTGCTGTCGCATGAAACACAGGTAACTGGAATACACATTGCAATTAGTGTGTCTAAGTATAAATCTCTGAAAGCTGCAGGTAGTATGTGGAGCAGAGGAGGGGGGGGGTACCAAACCATGGGTTAACTAATACTTAACAATCATTCTATTACATTAGCATTGTTTGGTAGAAATTGTTCTAAACAGGAGACCAATGCCAAACATCCTAATTCTCAAAAGTCCAATTATCCACCAGTTAAAGTATTATTTGCCTGGTACTAACTGTATATCATAGATGGAGATGTTATTACAGAGTTGGCATGTGCGTGTATATATTATATAATGTACATGTATATATTGTATAATGTACATGTATATATTATATAATGTACATGTATATATTATATAATGTACATGTATATATTATATAATGTACATGTATATATTATATAATGTACATGTATATATTATATAATGTACATGTATATATTATATAATGTACATGTATATATTATATAATGTATAATTGTATTTATTTGGTAGAGTTTTGTGAGATTTCGCCGAGGATTATGGATGAGATGGGGAGTGCCAGCTCCAGTGTGCCAGAACGTCACGTCATGCTCGTTAAGCACTCGTTTGTTCCGTATAATAAAGACGAGCTGAGAGTGAAGACAGGTGAGTCTCAGTTATGTACAGCAGTCAGTATAACATAATATACACTGTGTTTATATACTTGTAAATAGTCACATATACGTATAGACTACGTAGTCTTACAGTGCCATTCCATCATTAATTGTATGTTCCACATTAAACACGAGTGAAGACTTTTCTGTGTTTTTAACAAAGGAAAAGTGAACAGGATTGTTGTCCCTCTCGCTGTATTCTATACTAAACCATATGGTGGGAAGTTTGGGTGATAATTTCGTTTTAGCTTTTCGACATTTTTGGATTATAACACAGTTGGAGCAGAATAGGTCAACCAGTTATTTTAGCAGAAACCAGGTTTGTCAGACTGTAGTTGAATTTCATGAAATGAAACACATACACATGTAAACCTATAATGTGTAGTCAGACACTAATACCACTAACTTGTACATTTATACATTGTAACTCGCAGCAAAGTCCCGTTATATTTCTGACTAGCAGCACAATGTTAATACAATGTATACACAAACAATAAAGTTTTCTTTCATAATAATCCGTCGACTTTTTCTACTTTGTGATTTCTTGTGTTTATTCAGCTTGACTTTACCTTTTCATTGGACGTCACTCTATTAGACTGTAAAATATAATATAATTATATGTATTTGGGCAGAACTATCAGGTGATTGAAGGCAAGCGATATATCATATAGTAGTTTCAGTTCGATTGTCAAGGCCGTCCATGTTATCTAATATAATTATGTTAACTATAGTTACTGGTAGCTATATGCTGCATTTATCTTTACATGGGTACATGTACATGTAAGTATTTAAATCTAGACTTCTGTGAGAGAAATCCAGTAACATTATTAATACTGTATAATAAATATGTACTGTGGTACAGTGCCATAGATTTATGTAATAAAGTATCGTATAGATATTGATGGATACAACGTATTGAGTAATACCAACAGGGAATTAGTATCCATCTCTACTCTGGACTATAATACTGGGGTCTGTGTGTATACACTACAGAGTAACGACGCTGATTGTTATAAACTTGTAGCATAACACAAGTAAATACAGTTTACATGTACATGTACATGTAGTAGATAACACAAGTAAGTACAGTTTACATGTACATGTAGTATATAACACAAGTAAGTACAGTTTACATGTACATGTAGTATATAACACAAGTAAGTACAGTTTACATGTAAATGTAGTATATAACACAAGTGAGTACAGTTTACATGTACATGTAGTATATAACACAAGTAAGTACAGTTTACATGTACATGTAGTAGATAACACAAGTACTATACAGTTTACATGTACATGTACATGTAGTAGATAACACAAGTAAGTACAGTTTACATGTACATGTAGTATATAACACAAGTAAGTACAGTTTACATGTACATGTAGTAGATAACACAAGTACTATACAGTTTACATGTACATGTAGTATATAACACAAGTAAGTACAGTTTACATGTACATGTAGTATATAACACAAGTACTATACAGTTTACATGTACATGTGGTATATAACACAAGTACTATACAGTTTACATGTACATGTAGTATATAACACAAGTAAGTACAGTTTACATGTACATGTAGTATATAACACAAGTACTATACAGTTTACATGTACATGTAGTATATAACACAAGTACTATACAGTTTACATGTACATGTAGTATATAACACAAGTACTATACAGTTTACATGTACATGTAGTATATAACACAAGTACTATACAGTTTACATGTACATTAGTATATAACACAAGTACGTACAGTTTACATGTACATTAGTATATTAGATGCAAGTGAAAGCATGCAGTTGCTTGTAATTACGGCCAATTCTTAGTTTTTTGTAAAATCTTACAAGTGGTATATATACAACCCCCCCCCCCCCCCCCTGTATTGTACATGTGCAGCTATATGACTGTCATAACACACTAACAGAGGTGTGGACTAATACAGCCACTGGTCCACTGCAAGCAGAGCTGCTAGGTTTTAATTTTCATGTTCGAAAATTATATTGGAAATGCCCTATTTCTATATCATACATTGGTAATACAGTGTTGAGATTGCACTGGAACCAAAGTTGCACTTCTCCTTGAATGCAATATAACAGCCCACATGTGGCACAGAAACAAACATAAATGCTATTGATTCCAGTGTTAATGGAGTTATAAGCTCATAGAACAGTATCAGTATCACAAGATATATACTGTAGATATGTCTCCTGCAGTAGTCACAACTATTCCACTTTAACACATTAACTATAGTCACAATATGAGACACTATGGGTTTGCACTGCTGCCTTATCAGCAGCAGCAGCAGCAGTGCAAAGTTGAGGTCTTCTGAACTATGGTGGACTCGTGCACTACTAACACATCTTTACCTTTATAATAAGGTTGTGCAAACACATGTTACAGTCCATTATTGTGGTTTAGTATAGAATAGAGGCATGTGTATGTATCTACTTGTATACACAGACAATTGAATCTGTTCCACCTGAATTTCTCTTGGAATCTTCTGTAGTATTATAAAAATTTTAACCATCTTAGAGTTATCCTACCTTAACCTCATAGAAGTTGTCCTCTCATGATTAGGAATTTTGCTTTAACAGAGGAGTAAATAATGGTCTTAGCAAATGACCACTTTGTATTGCATATGGTGATAGAACCCAGCTACTGGTAGGCCTTCTCTCATTTCATGTGTGCGTACTCTACTGTAGCTACTGGTTTCCACTCTCTCTCTGACTGACTATAGTTTATAGTTAGTAATAGACAATCATCTGTTAATGGTTGTGCAAAGAAAATAGCAATATTTTTTTAATCTACAAGAATATATTATTATGTTAAGATATTCTGTCATGAAATGTATAATGGCAAGAAATAAAATGTCACATTAATCTTTAAAAGGCATAAAACGATGATGAAGAAATATAATAATAAGATATATGATGCAGAAGTTCATTACTTGAATTTTATTGACTATCTACTCAAAGTAATTAGATAGCTGGGCAATTATTGGTGTCTAGGTTATGGAAAAGACTTGCTGTCACTCAGGGATGACCTCCCATGGAGCTGCCAGTGAGGTCTGACAGCTCAGCTTGGCAGCTTATTGGTCAATAGTTTTATCTAAAGACAGTCAAGACCAACTGCTGGTGTAAAATTGAGAGTCTGAGTTTTCCTTGCAAACCTTCTTGCATGCAATCACAGGATATGCAATGATAACCTCATCCATGTGGTTGTTGGGGGGGGGGGGGGGGGGGTTACGATAGCCTTGACATACTCTCAGTAGGTCATATTTCCTTAGTAACCAGGTGTTGTCCAGTTGTTTATTCTATTAATTTCTGTATATCTTTCAGGTCAAATAGTGCATTCAGTATATGAAGAGAACCAGTGGGTGTTTGTGGTGACAGATTCGGGGGAACAAGGGTACGTCCCCTCCAACTATCTCATTAAGATTGATACTCATGATGAAGAGTTCCAAAGACCAAAGTCTAGCAAGAAGAGAAGTAAAAAGACGAACAATCCGTTTGCATCGTCGAGAGTGAATGAGGTGGACAGTATTAGTAGTGACCTGTCCGACAAGGACCCTCCCCAGAGTCGGCCAGCGGAGGGGAAAGAAGATGGATGCCATGAGAATACGCTTGCAAAGAGTCTGTCGTTCGGAGAGATTGAACTTGGGGATTACGATATCTTTGGTTACATATCAGATACTAGCCTTAGGAATAGTGACTCTGAACAGAGTCTTAACGGCAGCAACTATTCATTCTATATGGAACCTTTCTTTAAGAAACCGTCTGGCAAGTTTCTCGTTTTGCACAACTTTTACGGAGAGGATGAAAATGATGCAACTATACTAAAAGGTAACTTTAAATTGTAACATTATATAATATACAGTATAATATACCAACACTATAGCATTATATAATATGCTGTATGATATACCAACACTATAGCATTATATAATATGCTGTATGATATACCAACACTATAGCATTATATAATATACAGTATGATATACCAACACTATAGCATTATATAATATGCTGTATAGGCCTAATATACCAACACCATCATTCCATTAAATTCTGATGGTATATTTTCACTGTGATGCAAAATGTTGCACAATTTGAAATGTCATTAAGAATTTCTGAAATTAGAACTGTGCAATGTTGGTCAGTAGGTCTATTAGGTAATAATCAGTATTATGCTGTGGTAACATTGTTATTACTTGTATGGATGTAATCAGTGAGTGTAGGCTACTGCACATGTAAGCCTATATACAGCTTGCAATATCACACACGTACACACGTACACACCTACACACGTACACACGTACACACGTACACACGTACACATGTACACCCACGCACACACACACACACACACACGCACACACCCACACGTACACACGTACACCCACGCACACACACACGCACACACCCACACCTACACACGTACACACGTACGCACGCACGCACGCACGCACGTACACACGTACACACATATGTATAAGTTGATGTTCATTTTTATTGCCTCTATTTTATTCTATTCTGTGCTTATGTAGTAAAATATCCAACTGTACAAATAATTTGTGTGTATTATTTTAGAAATAATAATATAGTGATCTGTGTGTGTTGGCACATACATCGTATATACCCATCGAGAGCAGTCTGCTTGCACTTCACTTGTGTTTGCTCATTATAGTGTAGTGTAGCATGTAGTTAAATTTGGAGTTATCCACTCTTGAGTTTGAAGAGCAGACAACTTCAGCATTAGATTATTGTGTTGGTGTATAACATAACCATTAGGACTGACAGAACACTACAGAATATTACATAGTAGGTGTCTTCGCGACCTCTTGGACGGACCCGGGTCGCAAATAAAAATTACAAGATGGCCGTCCGACCAAGGCCAGAAGGGCTATTGGCCTGGGATTTCGCTTGGCCGGACGAAACCATCCCTAGCCCATCGGCACACCTGATTTCTTCGCGCGCAAACGAGGGTTTTGCTTTTGGCCCAGGCCGGTGTGTTCGCGACCCTGTGACAGATGTGTGCCAGAAAATATTTTTGTAAATCGGCCTGGGTCTGAAGCTTAGGTCGCGAAGACACCTAGATTACCATATTATAGATTACCATATTATAGATTACCATATTATAGATTGTCATATTATAGATAATCATATTATAGATGACCATATTATAGATTACCATATTATAGATTATCATATTATAGATTGTCATATTATAGATTATCATATTATAGATTACCATATTATAGATTACCATATTATAGATTACTATATTATAGATTATCATATTATAGATTATCATATTATAGATTACCATATTATAGATTACCATATTATAGATTATCATATTATAGATTATCGTATTATAGATTGTCATATTATAGATTACCATATTATAGATGACCATATTATAGATTACCATATTATAGATTGTCATATTATGGATTACCATATTATAGATGACCATATTATAGATTGTCATATATATTATTCCTCTACTAACAGGAGACTGTGTTACTGTGTTAAACAAGGAAGACAAGGACTGGTACTATGTCCAGACCTCCGATGGAACAGAAGGGTTTGCTCCAAGGAGCTACTTATGGCAAGCCACTTGCTCACCTGCACTAGGTAACCTTACAGACTCCATATCCTACTGCTTAGTTATAACTTTGGTAGTATTGTGTGTATGTGTGTGTTAACGGATCTCCATATTTGTAGAATCAGTAGAAGCTGAAGATGAGGATGATTTAGTGTTGTGAGAGAAGAGCACAGGATTGATATGTCCAGGTTGGCACACGGCACTGCAATATAGAAACTACACAACTACAGATATATACTTTTTATTATTATACAATATCCATGTTGATGTTAGGGGTCTTTGCTATTTTTAAAAAATGATGTTTTTAGGCAAGGAAGTTATTATTTCAGGTGGCATAATATATTCTGTTCATTGTGCTAGACGATTAGATGCCCTTGAGGCACTTGGTTCAAACTCCAGTCAGAGGCCGCTATTTTCATGGATTTGGAACAAGTTTCCACTTCTCAAAACTTAAAAAAAATATTCCTTGCCTAAAAAGCATCGTGTAGATGTAATTTACAGATATTTATGGAATAGTAATTAAGATAGAGTATGTATACCAATCAGGTACTGTAAAGTGTTGACTCACAGTTTGTATTTTTGTAAATAGTTTTTCCTTTTAGCAAGTTAATCAACCATCCAACTACAGGTACGGTGGTACCAAGGCTAGCTCTGCTGTACATACTCTCATGGCTATGTGTGATGTCTTAGACTGTGTTCCTAAACCATCCAACTAGAGCCTCACAACTTGTGTTGGTGGAGAACCGAGCTCAATCTGTATAGGGTTCCTGTAGAACTTCAGTGAATCATGGATAGGAGTTGCCCCCCTCCTGGTAAGTGGGCTGTATGGTGTAACTTCACCTGCTATCCTCTATACAAGGTCATAGCTGATGTCTTGGTATCTCAGTGGTCATACATACCTGTACAATCCTGTTACAGTAACCTATTGCTGTTGGATGTAGTATAAACTGCTATACTTAGTAGCTGGAGTTAGTTCCAGCAAGTTCATTAGTACATGGTTCTACCCCAGTCTATGGTTACTACTATCTAGTAAATCACACTTCATTAGGGGCCTTTAAATGACATTGGGTTCATAGCTAACTCATGAAATGGCAAGGCAAGTGGAGACTTATAACCCTGATTCATCCCAGCTGACAAACTGAATGTGCTTACATGTCACCATAGCAACAGAAGGTAGAATGGTTCATAATAAACTCATCAAGTAATAAGGCTAACAGATATCTCAAACATCTTAAGACACTAATTATATACTTGTTGCTATCTATTACTAACTATCTACATGTACTTCTATTTATCTACTAGTCTCCATCTATTTCTAACTATCTACTTCTGATTATCTACCAGTTGCTATCTATTTCTAACTATCTACTTCTAATTATCTACTAGTTACTATCTATTTCTAACTATATACATGTACTTCTAATTATCTACTAGTCTCCATCTATTTCTAACTATCTACTTCTGATTATCTACTAGTTGCTATCTATTTCTAAGTATATACATGTACTTCTAATTATTTAATTATCTACTAGTCTCTATTTCTATTTATCTACTTCTAATTATCTACAGTAGCTAATGATACTCACAATTACCATAACATGGAAATAATGTACATGTCAGCTTTCCTAGTTTGTAACACCCTGTAATTATCTTTACTTCCTGGTCTGTTACACCCTATAATTATCTTTACTTCCTGATCTGTCACACCCTATAATTATCTTTACTTCCTGGTGTGTTGCACCCTATAATTATCTTTACTTCCTGGTCTGTTGCACCCTATAATTATCTTTACTTCCTGGTGTGTTACAGACTATAATTATCTTTACTTCATGATCTGTCACACGCTATAATTATCTTAGCTTCCTAGTTTGTAACACCCTATAATTATCTTAACTTCCTGGTTTGTCACACCCTATAATTATCTGTACTTCCTGGTCTGTTACAGACTATAATTATCTTTACTTCATGATCTGTCACACGCTATAATTATCTTAACTTCCTAGTTTGTAACACCCTATAATTATCTTAACTTCCTGGCTTGTCACACCCTATAATTATCTTTACTTCCTGATCTGTTACACGCTATAATTATCTTTACTTCCTGGTTTGTCACACACTATAATTATCTTTACTTCCTGGTTTGTCACACCCTATAATTATCTTTACTTCCTGGTTTGTCACACCCTATAATTATCTTTACTTCATGATCTGTTACACGCTATAATGATCTTTACTTCATGACCTGTCACACACTATAATTATCTTTACTTCCTGGTCTGTTGCACCCTATAATTATCTTTACTTCCTGGTTTGTCACTCACTATAATTATCTTTACTTCCTGGTTTGTCACACCCTATAATGATCTTTACTTCATGATCTGTCACACACTATAATTATCTTTACTTCCTGGTCTGTTGCACCCTATAATTATCTTTACTTCCTGGTTTGTCACACACTATAATTATCTTTACTTCCTGGTTTGTCACACCCTATAATGATCTTTACTTCATGATCTGTCACACACTATAATAATCTTTACTTCCTGGTTTGTCACACCCTATAATTATCTTTACTTCATGATCTGTTACACGCTATAATTATCTTTACTTCCTGGTGTGTTGCACCCTATAATTATCTTTACTTCCTAGTTTGTCACACCCTATAATTATCTTTACTTCCTGGTGTGTTGCACCCTATAATTATCTTTACTTCCTAGTTTGTCACACCCTATAATTATCTTTACTTCCTGGTGTGTTGCACCCTATAATTATCTTTACTTCCTGGTTTGTCACACCCTATAATTATCTTTACTTCCTGGTTTGTCACACACTATAATTATCTTTACTTGATGAGTTTATTATGAACCATTCTACCTTCTGTTGCTATGGTGACATGTAAGCACATTCAGTTTGTCAGCTGGGATGAATCAGGGTTATAAGTCTCCACTTGCCTTGCCATTTCATGAGTTAGCTATGAACCCAATGTCATTTAAAGGCCCCTAATGAAGTGTGATTTACTAGATAGTAGTAACCATAGACTGGGGTAGAACCATGTACTAATGAACTTGCTGGAACTAACTCCAGTTACTAAGTATAGCAGTTTATACTACATCCCACAGCAATAGGTTACTGTAACAGGATTGTACAGGTATGTATGACCACTGAGGTACCAAGACATCAGCTATGACCTAGTATAGATGATAGTAGGTGAAGTTACACCATACAGCCCACTTACCAGGAGGGGGGCAACTCCTATCCACGATTCACTAAAGTTCTACAGGAACCCTATACAGATTGAGCTGGTTGTCCACCAACACAAGTTGTGAGGCTCTAGTTGGATGGTTTAGGAACACAATCTAAGACATCACACATAGCCATGAGGGTATGTACAGTAGAGCTAGCCTTGGTATCACCTTACCTGTAGTTGGATGGTTGATTAGCCCGCTAAATTTGTCAACCTTATTTTTGTATTATTTACTATATTTTTATTTTATCCTGTAGCCTTTTAGCTTTGTGTAGTGTTTTATTGACTAAATCTCATGGAACATTTTATTTTTGCAATAATAATTAGTGGTAACTAAAAAAGCAATACAAACATAATAAATTATTATAAATCATTTTATAACACACTTTTTGTAACTAATAAATACTATTATGTTGAATACGTTGTATCTGGCAGAGCCATCTTCAACAAGATGTACTAATTGAATTTAAAACAATTCAGCACCTTTGGAATAATATTATGATTGTGGTTCAGATAAAGACAGATATGAACACAGTAACTAAAATAAATACAGACATGAATATTAGCTAAGTGAAAGTTTGAACATAAATGCCTAGTAATAACACTTCACAAGGTTCCTCAGAGCATTTGAAGTTATGCTCTCTTTGAAAATTCAATTTCAAAGAGGAGATAACTCCTTAATACTGATGCGTGCACAGTGCAACCATTAGTATTGCAGACTTCACAACAGTTTCCTGATCTCCTTAACTATTCTCACATCCATCTCAGACTGACTGGTAGTTGCCTCCTCATTGAACTCAATCTGATTCAGAGCAGACACCAGGTCTTCCTTCCTGTGCTGGTGGTCATCATAGTCAGAGTTGGCCAGTATGAGCTGGATGAGGGAGAGGTAGTCTGTTCTAACCTGCACACACATAATAGGTTATATAGTATACAATAAAATACCTGCATACACATAATAGGTTATATAGTATACAATAAAATACCTGCACACACATAATAGGTTATATAGTATACAATAAAATACCTGCACACACATAATAGTTTATATAATATTATACTATATAATACAAGCATATTTTGTCTACCTTCTTTCAGGAAAATATTCTGATAAAAAGTAAGTTTTAGGAATTCTAGTTTATAATTAGTAGACCTGCATTTATCCATATGGAAAAAACACTAACGATGGAAATCCTCTATCTTGACTTCAGGACTTACCGAGTCATGCTCTGAAAGGTCAGTAAGTTGCCTGATAATGATGTCTATTAGTACTTTGATGTCGTTCGTATAGAGGAGGTTGGCTGTAGCATCCACAGAATAGAGATCAATGGCAAACTTGACAACAGAGCTCATCTGATCATCGTTTGGTATCACCCTGACTGGATCCTCTGTGTGTGTTGGAACAGAACACAAATACAATACAATGTAGATTGGAGTTGTCACACCTTGACTTTAGTGGGAGGACAACTCTGTACATAAAATTGAGGCAAACAACAGCCAATGGCAGTGAAGATAACAAACGCCACAAGTAAACGGATATCGGTGGTAACACACTACTTTCACGTAGTTGAAGTTTAGTACAATACTGTGATCGAACAGAGAACACATCCTTTCTTACCTCCTTCATTAAACAGCTTGAGAAATGTTTGAGTTAATATGGACGCCTCCTGGCATTTAGCCAGTTGAGAGAGGACAGAGTTGGCGGTGGGGTCGTTGAAGTGTTGGTTGAAGGAAAGCAGTAGCTCTAGGCACACGTCTACTATTCTCATATTCTCACTCGTCTCTATTTTATCCAACAGGAAGTTCACAAACTCTCCACCCAACAACTCTACAATGAATACATACACATTATACTTCTATACATCTCATGGAGAGCATGCGATGGCTATCAGATATAACAAAATATACATGTATACTTAGGTAGCAGAAATACATGGACTATCTCCAATATAGATATTATTCATTTCATACCCTACATGCATGTACCACCATCATGAGGTTGGACCTCTACCACACCCAGTCTCCACAATAGCAAGTGTACACTAATACATGTCAGCTGTTTACAGGACAACTCTCATGTACATGGATAGCTAGCTTGCAGGCTTTATTGATGTAGCTAAGCTGGGACAAATACAAGCCAGTCCAGTAAAGGGTACTCCTCCCCACACAGAGATTTACAATCAGTAGAAATTTCCTAAACTAGGAAAAATTGTTATGTCACTCCTACCATTATGATGTACAGGTATATATATTATATCACCTACCATTATGATGTACAGGTATATATATTATATTACCTACCATTATGATGTACAGGTATATATATTATATTACCTACCATTATGATGTACAGGTATATATATTATATTACCTACCATTATGATGTACAGGTATATATATTATATCACCTACCATTATGATGTACAGGTATATATATTATATCACCTACCATTATGATGTACAGGTATATATATGTATATTACCTACCATTATGATGTACAGGTATATATATTATATTACCTACCATTATGATGTACAGGTATATATATGTATACTACCTACCATTATGATGTACAGGTTGTAGTGACGACAAACGTCACAACTGTCACAACACCGACAAACGTCACAATAATTTTTCGACAAACGTCACAACACCAACAAACGTCACAACAATTTTTCGACAAATGTCACAACAACAACAAATGTCACGAAGGTTCAACGACAAACGTCACAATGCCAACAATTATCAGAAATTTTCAACAAAATAACACCAAATCACCAAAAAATAATACTTTTTGCTTTGATTTACCTTTCAATTTGATTATTGTTTGCTGTGTTTTAAAAACTGAAGAAAACCTAAGATAGTTAAAAGCAGAGTATGACAACTCTCAATCGAGAACATGAAATTAGCAATTCAGTTTTCTCGCCAAAAACCAATACAACTGAACAGAAGCAGGTCTGCTTCTGCTCAAATTGAATTGTTAATTTAGTATTCTCTATAGGGAGTTATCACACTCTGCTGTTAACTATACGGGCTATATAATGAATTCATTTAATGAATTATAGTCATTCAATACTACTGTAACCACACGTATTTTAATAATATGAATGTACATGCATGATATAAGTATAACAACCATGTTAATTAAGACTGAAGCAAGTCATTACTGAATGGCAACAATGATTGTAGCAAAATATGAATGGCAAGAATCACTCAGGGAAGATGAAAACACCAGCTATTAGCAGAAATGGGCAAGCCATTTAATTGTATGAAAATCACATTGGATCACATTCCGGTCAAAAGGCCGAAGTGCCCACGTTTTGCATCACATTTGTACTCATAGTCAAAAACCAATACAACTGAACAGAAGCAGATCTGCTTCTGCTCAAATTGAATTGTTAATTTAGTATCCTCTATTAGGAGTTGTCACACTCTGCTGTTAACTATGCAGCCTATATAATGAATTCATTTAATAAATTATAATCATTCAATACTTCTGTAACCACACGTATTTTGATAAGATGCATGTACATGCGTGATGTAAGTATAACATGTTAATTAGAACAGAAACAAGTCATTACTGAATGGCAACAATGATTGTAGCAAAATATGAATGGCAAGGATCACTCAATAAAGATGAAAACACCAGCTATTACCAGATATGGGCAAGCTAAACGAAATATCCTTTAATGGCCATTTAACTACATGTTTAGTGTATATGAAAATTGCATTGAATCGCATTCTGGTCAAAGGGCCGAAGTTTTGCATCACATTTGTACACATAGTCTAGGTCTCACATACACCACCACTTCTCTAAATTAAAAATACCATGCAGCAGGCAACAGATCTAAATGGAATATGTTATAACACCCAAGTCTGAGAACCATCTGCTACTAGAATACTAAGACAGGTGGAACTCTACTGCCTATTTAACACTAACACACTTAACACTATCACTATTTAACAAATGTATAAGTATAATAACTATAAATTCTGTGCATAAAAAGTACATCACTGTATAACTAAATAATGTAAGTAACTAAATTTTAAAATATATGCTACTCTACTACTACACAATGCTACACAATGTTTTGATATAATTTGTTTTATCGGAAAGTATTCGCTCTCAATTCAAAATCGAAAACCGTGATGCAACTCGATGCAATTATCATATTGGGAAGTAACCTCTATCCCATAATTCGTTTAGCCTGACATTCCCGGCAATAACTGGTGTTTTCATCTTACCTGAGTGATCCTAACTATTCGCATTTTGCTACAATAATTATTGACATCCAGTAAAGACTTGTTTCAGTTTTAATCAACATGTTATATATGTGTTATTATACGAGTATATACATGTAGTTAGTATTAAATTATTATAATCATTATAGAGACATCATAGTTAACAGCAGAGTATGACAATTCCAAATAGAAGACATTAAATTATCAATTCAATTTTTTTGCCAAAAATCAAGACAGCTGAGCAGAAGCAGATCTATTTCTGCTCAGTTGTCTTGGTGTTTGGCAAAAAGTTGAATCGTTAATTTCATGTTCTCGATTGGGAGTTGTCACACTCTGCTTTTAACTATCTTAGGTTTTCTTCAGTTCTGAAAACACAACAAACAAAAATAATCGAATTTGACGCTAAATCAAGGCAAAAAGCATTATTTTTTCGTGTTATGGTGTTATTTTGTTGAAAATTGGTGATATTTGTTGGCATTGTGACGTTTGTCGTTGAACCTTTGTGACGTTTGTCGGTGTTGTGACATTTGTCGAAAAATTGTTGTGACGTTTGTCGGTGTTGTGACGTTTGTCGAAAAATTGTTGTGACGTTTGTCGGTGTTGTGACAGTTGTGACGTTTGTCGTCGCTACAACAGGTATATATATATATATTATATTACCTACCATTATGATGTACAGGTATATATATTATATCACCTACCATCATGATGTACAGGTATATATATTATATTACCTACCA